>CM025786.1:62619963-62738530 GCA_014636745.2 Centella asiatica
TTTGTCTTTGCCCACTGGGCTTGTATTAGAACTTGAAGACTGTTATTATGTGCCTGCTATAAGCAGGAATATTATTTCTGTTTCTTGTTTAGACAAGAAAGGTTTTTCGTTTATAATAAAGAACAATAGTTGTTCCTTTTATTTAAATGAAATGTGTTATGGAGTAGCACAAATGTTTAATGGTCTTTATGTTCTTGATTTACAAATGCCTATCTATAATATAAATACTAAACGGCTAAAATCGAAAGATTCTAATCTGACTTATCTCTGGCATTGTCGTTTGGGCCATATAAGTGAGAAACGCATATCCAAACTCCATAAAGATGGGTATTTGGACTCATTTGATTTTGAATCATATGATGTATGCGAGTCTTGTTTGTTAGGCAAAATGACTAAGGCACCTTTCACTGGACATAGTGAACGGGCCAGCGATGTATTAGGCCTCATACATACTGATGTATGTGGACCCATGAGTTCGCTAGCTAGATCTGGATTTTGTTATTTTATTACATTTACTGATGATTTCAGTAGATATGGATATGTGTATCTTATGAAACACAAATCTGAATCTTTTGAAAAGTTCAAAGAATTCAAGAATGAAGTACAAAACCAATTTGGCAAAAGTATAAAAGCCATTCGATCAGATCGAGGTGGTGAATACTTAAGCCAGGAATTTGATAATCTTCTTAAAGAGTGTGGTATTATATCACAACTCACTCCACCTGGAACACCACAATGGAATGGTGTGTCTGAAAGGAGGAATCGAACCTTGTTAGACATGGTACGATCCATGATGAGTCATGCAGATCTTCCGATAAGCTTCTGGGGTCACGCCCTAGAAACTGCTGCCTTTACACTTAACCGTGTTCCTACAAAGACGGTTCAAAAGACACCATATGAGATGTGGACTGGGAAACGTCCTAGTATGTCTTTTATGAAGATTTGGGGATGCGAAGCGTATGTAAAACGTCTAGCTTCCGACAAGCTCGGACCTAAATCAGATAAGTGTAATTTTGTGGGATACCCAAAAGAAACAAAAGGGTATTATTTCTACAAACCTTCTGAGAACAAAGTGTTTGTTGCTCGCACTGGAGTTTTCCTAGAAAGAGAATTTGTCTCTAAAGAAAACAGTGGGAGGCATGTAGAACTCGAAGAAATTCGAGAACCACAAAATACTAATGAACCTGAGATGGAACATGAGCAGGAGCCACAAGGTGTTGTGGAAACTGAACCTGCTCAAGTAACACAAGATCCTCGTAGATCTGGTAGGATACGCCATGAGCCTGAAAGATATTATGGATATCTTATCACTCAAAGTGGCGAAGTTATGCTCATAGATGATGATGAGCCTACTTCCTATCAAGAAGCTATGAACGGACCTCAGTCTGAGAAATGGCTTGAAGCCATGAAATCTGAGATGGACTCCATGTATGCCAACCAAGTATGGACTTTGGTTGACCCACCTGAAGGGGTAAAACCAATTGGGTGCAAGTGGGTTTTCAAGAAGAAAACTGACATGGATGGTAATGTACAAACCTATAAAGGGCGATTGGTAGCAAAAGGTTTCAAACAAGTTCAAGGCGTTGACTATGATGAAACTTTTTCTCCAGTAGCCATGGTTAAATCCATCAGGATCTTACTTGCTATTGCAGCTTTTCATGACTATGAAATCTGGCAGATGGATGTCAAAACAGCTTTCCTTAATGGAAATCTGCTTGAGGATGTGTATATGACACAACCTGAGGGTTTTGTCATTCCAAAGGATGCTGGAAAGGTATGTAAGCTACAAAGATCCATTTATGGATTAAAGCAAGCATCTCGGAGCTGGAATCTTCGTTTTGATGAAGCAATCAAAGAGTTTGGCTTTATCAAGAATGAAGATGAACCTTGTGTTTACAAAAGGTTTAGTGGGAGTCATATTGTATTCCTAGTATTATATGTCGATGACATATTACTTATTGGGAATGACATTCCTTCCTTGCAAGCAGTCAAGACATGGTTGGGAAAATGTTTCTCCATGAAAGACTTGGGTGAAGCAACCTATATTCTAGGTATCAAGATCTATAGAGATAGATCGAGAAAAATGCTTGGCTTAAGTCAAAGTACATACATTGATAAAGTGTTGAAACGGTTCAGCATGCAAGATGCTAAGAGAGGTTACATACCCATGTCGCATGGAGTAACGCTCTCTAAAGCTCAATGTCCTAAATCACAAGATGATAAGGATCGCATGAGTAAGATTCCTTATGCTTCGGCAATTGGATCTATCATGTACGCAATGTTATGTACACGTCCTGATGTATCGTATGCTTTGAGCATGACGAGCAGATACCAGTCAAATCCAGGTGAAGGTCACTGGACAGCAGTCAAGAACATCCTTAAATACCTCAAAAGGACTAAGGATACATTCTTGATATATGGAGGTGAAGAGGAACTAGCAGTAAAGGGTTACACTGATGCTAGTTTCCAAACTGACAACGATGACTATAAGTCACAGTCAGGCTACGTGTTTTGCCTTAATGGTGGAGCTGTGAGCTGGAAGAGTTCAAAGCAAGAGACAGTTGCCGATTCTACAACAGAGGCTGAGTATATTGCTGCTTCCAATGCATCAAAGGAGGCTGTATGGATAAAGAAGTTCATTACTGAACTTGGTGTTGTTCCTTCTATTGTTGATCCAATAGACCTCTACTGTGATAGTAATGGTGCCATTGCACAATCGAAGGAACCAAGATCTCACCAACGATCCAAGCATATACTTAGGCGTTTTCATCTCATTCGAGAAATTGTTGAGAGAGGTGATGTACATATTTGCAAAATACCGACAGAAGAAAATGTTGCAGACCCACTGACCAAGGCTTTGTCGCAGCAGAAGCATGAAGGTCACACTATTGCTATTGGTATTAGATACATGAGTGATTGGCTCTAGTGCAAGTGGGAGATTGTTAGAGTGTATGCCCTAGTGGCCAATTATGTAATGATTGTGACACCATGTTTATGTTATGTTTTTTTGGTTAAATGATAATTACTTTTATTATGTTTTATTTACTGCGTAATATAAATGTTAACATAATAAATGTCCTTAGAAGAATGATACTAATTATATGGATTCAAGTATGTGACTTGAATATGAGATCATATAAGTATGTAAAGTATCATTATTCTTAAATGTCCCTAGTCGAGTATCATTGTCAGTGGGACAACAATAATACATTGAGACTAGTATGTGGATTAACTGATGGCTATATCTCATTGGTCATAAATATATACGAGATATATTAAGTTGATACATAGGTACATGTTAGAGAACATAGTACTGGACAGACCCACCATGAGAATTCTACATGGAGCGTTATGCTATGTGTCATAAGTAATTCTCATAGTGACAATGATGTAATGGTCCTTCGACCTGAAGTCATGACATTTCTACATAATGAGTTATGCGTTTTGACATTATCAAAAGTCACCTTTAACCGGGTGGACGATAAAGGTGATTGTTGGATGCATAATGAGTTATGTGAGAAATGGGAATGATGTAGATGGAATTTAACCCTCCTATAAATTAGGGGTGATATCTATAGGCCTCTTGATTGAGTGAAACTATGAAATGCATGGCCATGCTCAAATAGAGATTTGTTTCATATAGTTTACTCATTGATCAAGAAAACTGAGATTAAATTATAAAGAGGATGACACATCCATGCCTTGAATTTAATCTTAGATATCATGGTTAAAAGGATTAAATTACATTGAAACATTGGTCACAAAAGGTAACGTCGAATCTATGACTTTATTATTACTTGGGTAACAGTGATGTATTACTAGATGCCGCTCACTGTTTATAATTTTATAATATGATTTAAAATTATTGCCAACGTAATAATAACCTACAGGGTCACACACATAGAACATTCGTCAAGGAGATATAATTTAAATGTCAATGATTTTAATATATCAATAAGATTGATTTAATTAAATCATGACTTTAAATTATATATATATATATATATATATATATATGTAATCTGTATGAAGAAGAGTCCTTTAGAAGGAAATACGAATATATATTTATTTGTACATATATTAATTAAGTGAGACTTGATTAAATATATATCTAATGAATATAGGATTCAGATTCTAATCTCCTAATTAGATTAGGTTTTGGAATCTACTCTATAGAAGGCTATATATACATGATATATCAGCTATTCTAGGAGTGAGAGATAGATATAGAATTTTTCTCTTAAAAACTAACGTTTTGACGTAGCCGCTCATAAGAGAGGTTAAGAGAGATAAAAGAGATACAGATTATTTACAGCTAGTACTGTTATCCTCTTTGCTCGAATCGTAAGACGGTTCGCGGGTGTTTGTGTGGATACCGTAGAGACGCTGTCCAGTTGGGTTGCGTTAAAGATTTGGAAACGATCAACACCTTCACCAAAGTTTCAGATTCGCACTTTTAATCGGTAAAATCTTGAACTATCTGTATTAAACTGTTTCGCATAGATCCTCGGGTTTGGGTTTCGTTTTGTTTTATTTTAAAACCGTATTTTTCCGCTGCGTTTGCTGGTACGAAATCCCAACAGTGTTGACATTGTTTCCGTCCAACCTCATAAACACTTAAACCCAATGATTTATCCCTCTTTCAGAACGTACCTAATACTTGTTTATATACTTGCTAGCGTAAATCGCTCATGTTGTTATTATCAAATGTTTTACAGGTTATGGCGAGAAGGCCGAGTCGTCTTCTAAAGGAAAGGAAAGAATGGCGTGACGAACGCTTACTAATCGTCCTTTTATAGATGACTTTCCGGAGAAGAGTGAAATGTGAGGATGTTTTAGAAAGGTCTAGATTGTAAGGACTGTGTGGGCCCCTCATAGACTTCCGCTGTCAAACATTCATTTATTTTGGACATGTAATAGAGATTCATATTTATTCCTCTAATTTAATGTTATGTAGGCTTGGATGTATTTTTTTGTTCTTTTGTCAATTATTAACGGTGCCCGAAGTCCAGTATAGGATTTTTGGGGCCATCACATATGGACTAATTACATTAGATTTGTATCCCACTTTTATGAGATATTCACTTAGTCGATTATACCACATTCGACCCGACTGTTTTAGTCCATATAAAGATCTCCGTAACTTTATAGAATACATTTCTCGAGGATTTGATTTAAATGATTCAGGCATTTTTAGTCGTTCAGGGATTTTCATATAGATATCATTATCAAGTGATCCATATAAATAAGCTGTGATTATATCCATGAGATGCATTTGAAGTTTTTCAATGATTGTGAGACTAACTAGAAATCTAAGAGTTATTGCATCCACTACAGGTGAATACGTTCCTTTCATAATTAACTCATGGTATTTGTGTAAAACCTTGCGCCACAAGCCTTGTTTTATATCTCATTTTTCTCATTCCTTTTTATTGCAAATACCCATTTGTAACCTACAGGGTTAACATTTTTGGGAGTTAGGACTACATGTCCAAAAACATTGCGCTTTTCAAGTGAATCTAATTCAGACTTCAGAGCATCTTTCCATTTTGGCCAATCATTTCTATGCATACACTCTTCAGGAGTTTTTGGCACATAATCATTCTCATTTAGCATTTCAGTTGCTATAGCATATGCAAAATTTTGATCAACACATGTTTCATTGCGGTTCCATATTGTACCATTCTGTATATAGTTTATTGAGATCTCGTAATCATTAGGTACCTGAGTTTCTTCTGGAACTTCATCAACCTCTTCTGGGGTTTTCTTGATAACCTCTTCTGGTGTTTTATCCACCTCTTTTGGGGTTTTATCGATAACCTCTTCTGGGCTTACACCAACTACTCTATTCTACTCTTTCATTTTCCGTGGATTTTGATCTTTGGAACCAATTGGTCTTCCACATTTTCTTTGTATAGAAACCTCTGCTGGAATTACATCAACTCGAGCATGTGCATTTAAAGCTAGTACATATGATTTAATAACCCTTTTTGTATCTACAAATGCATCTGGTAATTCATTTGTTATTCTTTGTAAATGTATAATATTTTGAACTTCTAGTTCACATTGACCACTTTGGGGATCAAGATAAGGTATTGATGATACATTCCAATTTACTTCTTGTTGTTTCAGCTTTTCTTTTTCTCCGCCTAAGATTGAGAATATTGTCTCATTAAATTGACAGTCAACAAAACGTACTGTAAAAATATCTCTAGTTTTTGGTTCTAAATATTTAATAATTGATACATAGCTAAAATCAATATAAATTCTCAATCTTCTTTGTGGTCCCATTTTTGTACGTTATGGTAGAGAAATTGGAACATACACAACACTACCAAAAATTTTAAGATAAGACAAGTTTGGTTCTCTTCTGGAGACCAATTGTAATGGATAAAATTTATGGTATGCAGTTGGTATTAATCTAATAAGTGCAGCAACATGTAAAATGGCATGTCCCCATGCAGAAGATGGTAGATTACTTTTCATAAATAATGGTCTAGCAATCAGTTGCAATCTCTTAATTAATGATTCTGCTAAACCATTTTGTGTGCATACGTGAGGCACCGGATGTTCTATCACAATCCCAATTGACATACAATAATCATTAAAAGATTAAGATGTAAACTCTCCTGCATTATCAGGTCTAATTCTTTTAATTTGATAATCTGAAACATTTGCTCTCAGTTGGATTATTTGTGCTAATAGTTTAGCAAATGCAACATTTCTTATTACCAATAGACAAACATGTGACCATCGAGTTGATGCATCAATTAAAACTATAAAATAACTAAATGGTCCACATGGAGGAGAAATAGGCTCACAAATATCTCCTTGAATTATTTCTAAAAATGAAGGAGATTCAGTTTCAATTTTATTTTAAGATGACCTAGTTATCATTTTTCCAAGAGAGCATGTTGTGCATGATAAATCTTTTGATACTAGGATCTTCAGGTTCTTTAGGGGATGCCCATTTGCACTTTCAATTATTTTTCTCATCATAGTGCTACCTGGATGACCTAACATGTCATGCCACAGAATAAATGTCTTTGTGTCAAGTAACTTCTGGTTACTGACCATATTTGATTCTATTGGACTTATGTTCGTACAATATAATCCAGAGGATAAAGCTTCCAACTTTTCCAATATGATCTTCTGGTCATATTCAATAGATGTTATGTGAAGATACTCAATATTATTTTCAACCATGGTTTCAAGATGATAACCATTCCTTCTAATATCCTTAAAACTTAGTAAATTTCTTCTAAATTTACTTGAGTATAATGCATTGTTTATAAATAATTTTGTTCATTCAGGAAACAAAATACAAGCTCTTCCAGAGCTTTCAATTAAATTACTAATGCCAAATATTGTATTAACATGTGTCTCTGCAGGAGACAATTGAGAAAAATATCTCTTACTTTTTAGTATAGTGTTTGTTATTCCACTGTCTACTAAACATTCATCTTTACTATTTATCATAACTTTTCTTGAGACTCCAATCATATTCTTTTTCTTTGGAACAAGAAAAATAAAAGGAAAACTAATTTTATTTCATGACAAAACTGATTTACAACATATATAAAGTGAAAAAGAAAATTAAAATAAACTTATTATTAAAAAAAAATAACAAAAACTACTTCATGACATTAATCTCTTTATCAACATTTTCAAAGAAATCAGAAACATCTAGGTGTGTATCTATAAGCAAATCATTCGAATCATTTTCAACTAGATTTTGTTTCTGCTACTTTTTCTTTTTTCTTGACAGATGCTTGGTAGAGTTCGACCAAGTGTTTTGGAGTACGACATGTGTGTGACCAATGGTTTGCTATACCACATCTAAAGCAAACATTTTCATGTTTCTTAGAAGATGAAGAATTATTTCCCTTTTCATATCTCCCAGCATTGTTTTCATTTGATTTAGAATTATAACTATCTCATCGCCAAATATTAGTGCGACCACGTCCACGGCCTCTTCTAGGACTGAGACCACGTCCTCGTCCTTGACCTCCTTTAAATGATGTCGCATTCACTTCAGGGAATGGACTAGAACCAGTGGGTCGTGATTGATGATTTTTTATCAAAAGCTCATTATTTTGTTTTGCAGCAAGAAGACATGATATCAATTCTGAATATTTTTTAAAACCACGCTCTCAATATTGTTGCTGCAGGAGCAAATTCGTGGCATGAAATGTAGAGAATGTTTTCTCTAACATGTCTTCATCAGTAATCTTTTCTCCACATAATTTTAATTCAGAAATACGAAACATTGCAAAATTATATTCACTCACAGATTTAAAATCTTATAACCTTAAATAAATTCATTCATAACGAGTTTTTAGGAGGAATACTTGTTTTTTATGGTCATATCTTTCTTTTAAATTTCTCTACAATTCTAACGGATCTTTTACCGTCAAGTATTCAGTTTTTAAATCCTCATGGAGATGATGACAGAGAAATATCATTGTTTTGGCTTTCTCCTACGGGAAGGCCTTATTTCTATCTTTTATTGTTTCTCAATAATTATTTGCTGTAAAGTGGATCTCGGTATCGAGAGTCCATGAGAGATAATTCTTGCCCGATATATTAAGAGTATTGAACTCAAGTTTAGAAAGGTTGACCATAAGAAGTACAACAAATAAAAATAAAAATGCTACAAAATTAAAATATGCATTTGTATTCAATTAACATAAAAAATGATTAAAGAAAAAGAATCTTAATAACTTCTGGTTATTAAGAGAATTAAGTATTAGAGACATACATACATACATATATATATATATATATATATATATATATATATATATATATATATATTATGCTAAGCAAAGAACTCAAGGTTCTATTGTATAAAAATTACAAATAAGAACTTCAGGTTTTTTTTATTTTATTGTTAAGAACTTTAAGTTCTTTTCCTTTTTTTTTTAACAAAAAAAATACTAAATTATAATAAAAGCTTATGGGTTTATCATGTACTTAATTTATCATTCTCTTCTGAGAATGAAAATATTACTTTCATACAATGTTAAATAAAATAAGATATAAAGCAAAAGTAAAGATTAATAAGATACAATCTAGAAAGTACATTTTTCTCAAAACAAAATCCGATTATAGCAACCTTAACCTTGTACTTCTTCTCGAATAAAATCATATCACAATTTGACTAAAACAAACTTGTGCTAATAACTTATTATAAAATAAAGCAAAAGTAAAAAGAGAGACTAATTTTATTTCTACATAATATCTCAACTTGATTGTGTACATCATCATTGTACAATATCTCTATTTATAGGCAAGAGAATTTATATGAAATGAAGAGATGGAGAGATAGATAAGTAAAAAGTCTATATTTCATAACATCCAAAACTATTTATTCCCATCTATTTTAACACTACTTTTTATCATGCTCTTTCAATATTAACCTTATTTGATTTGTACAAATTGGAATAATGCACGCTATATATAATGTGACCTTAGATTGTTAGTTACTTAATTTGTATATTAAAATTTTTTGTCTGTCTTCTTCATAGATACGCTAATTCAAAGTTTCAAACAATTTTTTTGAACTACTCCAATAATTGAAGCAAGCAAACCAATCAAGGTAGCCCCTATGAGAACAATGAAAACTGGAGGCAGACATAAGTGTACAGGTGATAATATTCCTAGCGCCATGACAGCAACATAAAAAGTTTCCATACAACCCCACAACATACTACCGACAGTCCAACCCTAAACTAAGTTATCAGGGCCAGTAAAATATCTGCGAGTTTTCAAGCTTGCGGAACAGATTCCAAGTTAGGTGTACATACCTTTCGGATGTACAGACTGAGAATAATACGGACTCAAAAGAAATCACACAACCCATCACCATCATAGACCGTTCAGGAATTTTTGAAACCAAAGATCATCCCATGCTTCCTGTATCAATACTATATCTAAATAATTACCAAGATGAATTTCACATAACAAGTTTGTGACTTTGTAATTCATATTGAGCTAATTTAAGGACGCAGGTCGACACTATAACGAGAGATACAAATAAATGCTAAGATCTCTAAAATATGATAATTTTGTAGTTTTCACCACAATGATTATTTTGATCTAACAAGTTACAAGAAACATATACTGAATAGAGAGAACACTAACATACGAAATATCACCACTCGTCTCAAAATGGTAAGCTCTTAGATGTTGAACTTGATGTAAAAGACTTGAAATGATCCGAAGGAACAAAATCTTGAGGCAAGTTGGCCCTTTTCACTATTCTCCTCATGTTGTTTTGCAAGCTTTGTTGAACCAAATGCTTCACTGCTTTCTTCTCCTCACTCATCATATCATCCTCCCCCGGACATTCTCGCAGCTGAAGATCCACAGACGATGATGAAGACCCACAAAGAGGTGCCGACAATGTGCCTCCCAACCCTCCAACATAGCTTTCAGAAACCTGCTTTCCTTTATCTACTCTTAACCATTCCAATATCCTAGAAGCTCTTTTTTGAGCTAAGGTACTCCCTATAAGAGTTAATTCAAGAAGGGATGAAACAATTCCAGCCTCTGTCATGGCCTGTCTATCTCCATATGATTTGTGAGCCATCACCATTAAAATATATGCTACCTTCTCCTGACACCCAGGTGAATCAGTACATGTTAGTGCATCTATCAATATTGGGAACACATTCGGTACATTGCTAACAGCCTGTCGTCCCTCTAGAGTTGAAACTAAATTGCATAGAATAAAGAGTATTCTCTCACTGACTTCCATGTCTCCCAGTGTGCTCAACAAGAAAGGTACCAGGTCAGTCTCTAGCATCAGTAAAATATTTGGGGGGGATATCGAGAGGTTATAAAGTGCTCGCAAAGAGTCAAGTTTTGCTTGAGATCTGCTGGAATCATCTAAACCCTTTAGCATTTTCACCAGAAAAGGGATTGCACCTGAGGATCCAATAATTGGTTTGTTCATGTCCAAAGCACTCAAGCCAAGAAAATTTGCAACTATTGCTTCAGAAACAGCCTCATTTGGACACCCTTTTGGAGATTCAATGAGTTTCAGCATTTTATGGACAGCTCCTGCTTTAGCAATTGCAGCTTTATTTCTGCAAAAGATGCGTTCGTAGGACTTTATAAGTTCAACTGTTGAAAGTGCTAATATACAATTAACGAAAAGGAAAAACAAGAAATACATGTGTATAGGAGTGTGTGCTTGCGCATGTTCCTGAAAATTGGACCATGAAGAGTGAAAAATAGGGCTCTTGAATGTTAAATCAAGAATATAATGTAGCAATTTAATACGCAACCATCACATTGTTCGAATGTCTTCGCAATCAACATCAACAATGCCTTTAACCCAACCTAGTTTAGGTTGGTTTCAGGGATAAGTCAACAATGCCAAAACTGCTCAGAAGGAAAAGAAAGTTATGCTTTGCACCAGAGAAAAACTTGGAATTAGGAAGTGGAAAGAGGATTAGAAATATAGGGAGTATTACATTCTGCTATACAGTATTATCAGAAGAAAATCGGGGAACAATCCTAAGTGCAAGTCATACGGCCTTCCGCAATTTCGAAGGAAAATTCAGATAGTTATTAATTTAAGTGAAATCAAGAAGCTGATAGTAAGTAGTATGAGAGACTAACGCATCATTGGCAATTCCAAGATTAAGCAAAGCATAAAGAGAGGCGATCTGAGTTTCAATGCCATGGGAATCCAGCAGAGCCACAAGCGTAGGGATGGCTCCCAGCAACGCCAGAGTGGTTCTAGCCTCGGAATCATCCTTGGTAAGCCTTCGCACCTCCTTCGCTCCCCACAAAACCAAAACGTCGTCGCAACAGCATTGCAACCCCTTCACCACTCTCTTCAGCTCCTCCAACACCTCCACTTTCTTCTTCACCTCCTCCTCTTCCTCTTCCTCCTCCGGTAGCCTCAGGAGCTCCGACAGGCTTTCGGATCCGGTGCCATTTTTCTTTGAATCGGATCTACACTCCTCGGGCATATCCACTTTGGGCTTGGGGGCCGCTTTCTGCTTCTTTCCTCTTAACGACGATGACGTCAAACCACCGCCGCCGCCGCCGCAGCTCATAGTATGAAGGATTTTCCGGCGGAAGGAAGCTCCGGTGAAGGATGACCATAGCCTGAAACTGCTGCCGGCGGTGGAAGAGGAGCCGTCGAGAACAACGGAGGCGACGTTGTTGCGATGACCGTACTTGGCCATTGTCGTGGATTTATAGTTGCTCGACCTAGTACTGGGTAAATGGAAGACAACTACATTGCACCAAATCAAATCGCCAAATCACCCAAGGAAAAGAAATTGAAAAAGGGAGAGACGGACTTAAAAGTTACTAGCAGCACGGCTAGTAACACTCACAAGAATTTCTAGAGAAGAAAGGAACAGAGATGTGGAGATTGATTTAATTGCGACTCGCCGGGAAAGGAAACACAGAAGAGGGAGGACGGCGTTTACAAGTTTTACGGGCTGAATAAAAGTACTGTGAGTGTGTGACTACGCGAGGAAGTGTAATGATTTCAAATGTTTTTCCCTTTTATGTTTGAATGTTTAATAATCAGGCATACAAGTCCACGAATTTTTACCAATTTGCATAAATTCATATTCGAAAGTTCTGTTTTAAAAAGACGTTAGCAGACTATAAGCACTGCCGTATTATATTTTGTGACGGTCTTAAAATTATTTTATCGGACTTCGGACCTCGGACATCTTTAATAATTAACAAAAAAAAATCTCATACAAGCATATATAATAATAAATAAGAAAAAATAATAGAAATCTCTATTGTATTTAACCCAAAATTTATGTTATGACAATGAAAATCTATATGGAACTCACACAGTTTTTACAATCTAAACATTTCGATAATCGTCTCACGCTTCACTCTTCTCCTGAATGTTATTCATAAGAGAGCAATCAAGAAATATTCATTATGTCATTATTTCCCTGAATATTATTCATAAGAGGGCAATCAAGAAATATTCATTATGTCATCTTTGCCTTGCATTTATCAGATGATTTGACTTTCTCGCCATATTCAAATGAATAAAGTTTTGTTTTAAAAAGTCCTTATTAGACTACAAGCAATACCTTAATATATTTTATCTCTTAAAATATTTAATAAGAAGTTGATAATTATTTTTAGTTTTTTAAATAAATAAAAAATAAATTTTATTTAAAAGGGAAAAACTCATTAAACTTATTGTATCAGGTTAACTTATTTGGTATAGTCTGATAAAAATTTTAGACAAAACTTATAAAAACTTTATTTATGTTGGCACATTTTATGATAATTTGGCTAAAAATTATCCAACTCGACACAAAACAAAAATAAATAAATAATGGCGTTGACTAAAAACACGTGACGTGACTACTCCTTCTTCCCTGCAAACGACGTCATCATCTTCTTCTTTCATATGCCAGTTAGGGTTTTTCGCATAAAAAAAAAACAATTTGAATATTTGGGAGTGATAAATTTTGGGACTTTTGAGCATCATTCGATGCAACCCACTCTTCATTTCGCTCCAATGGCAACGCTTTTGGGAAACTCAAATGTAAGAGGTCACAAAAGGTGAGAGCGATACAAAATTACTTTTTCTAGCTTCCACTTCTCTCGAAGACTCGAATAGATTTAGGATGACTCTATCAAAGGCAGAATCAATATCCTTCTTGTAAATTATCATGACCCGATTTATTTTTAGGATTGTACAATTATAGCCACAACTTTTAAGGAAGCATGTTGAGGATTGAACGAAAATGTCATCTTTCTATTATTGGAGTAGAAACTAAAGGCAAGAATATAGGAATATTGGATTGATTAGAAACCTTTACAACTCTTGATGTTTCTTCCCATATATGTGGTCTAAGAATGACCTGAATTTTTCCTTGATTAACTAGTTTGTGAACAACAAGAACATGTTTGAGAGCTATAGAAGAAGATGAGAGTCACGCAATTATCATGCGATTAATATTTCATGCTCATTTCATGTTATCATTCACATCATTTTATTTATTTATTTATTTGTGTGCTACCTAAGATAATTTGTGTCAAATCAGCAATTTCATTTGTGATATTTGACAAAATGTATTGAGTAAGAAACTTAAGTAATATTGGTGTAATAAAGTGTGGATAGATAAAGCGAACAAAAAAATCTGACTCCAAGGAAAGACGGTCATGAAAATTGATAGAAGAATTAATTTGTTTTATTTTAATCTAAATATTTTTAAGAACAACATTTAAAATTTTATTATCTGTCATATTTCTCCCCTTTTCCGGTACTAATAAGAGAAACGTATACTAGGAAAACAAGGAAAAAACTGGACAACTAATTATAAATCTCGGCAATTTGGCATAGAGTGCAACGAGATCCAGAAAATAACTTTTCCAACTTGCCATGCACGTCAAGTCTGCAGATACTCATCTTTCACGATCTCTGGAGAGAGAATTCATTAATAGACAGATGGAGAAAAATTCGACTCATTCACATTCAGATCATAAATGTTTAGAATTCATATTACGTAAGGAGACATTGGTTTTGCTAATTCATATCGAAGGGTAATAGAAATTGGGTCTATTTCCGACATCATATCCATAGTTGGTAGTTCAGCTAAACCCCAAAATAACTTTTTGGGTACATTCTCCTAAAATGAACTTTCATACGTATATTCCTCCGTTTAGACTATCAGTCATTTGCCACCATATCATCTATAAATGAAGTATTCTCCCCCTTCTTGATGACCAATTTATTCTGACCTGCAAAATATTTAGCCGAGGAGGACAGGTCAGCATCAACTAGAATTGTCTCCCCTTCCTTAATATCTCCTCTTAAGAACTTCATTGCAATATCATTCTCAACCATTTGTTGTATCACCCTTTTTACAGGCCTTGCACCGAAGTTAGGGTCAAAACCCAGCGTCCCAAGATGTTCTATTGCTTCCTTTGTGTATTGAAGATTGACACTTTTTTGTTTCAGCCTGTCTTTTACACGATTCATCTGCAATTGAGTATAATAATGGTAAGAAAGCCGCTGTAAAAGCATCATCATGATAATTGGCTTAATCTGAAAAGCTCCCGCCCATTTCTTGAGTGCAATATCTATTTTGTAGTATATAAGCATGCAAATATAACGAGGGAGAGAAAAGTATGCTGCAACAGAAAACAAGGCGATAACCGAAATCATCTTTTACCAGAGGTTAACACAGGTAGAAAAGGTCAAATCACTAACCCTATGCAAGTTGAAGCAAAGCATAATAAAGTCTGTGCAGTGCTGAAAATTAATTTTCAAAATCATTTAACTCTAGGCATAGATAATTCTCTATTGAGTGCAACATCCCAGTTAACACACACCACCCCACACACAAAATCTCTTTCCTCACCCCTTCCGTCATAGAAAGTAACTCTGTTGAATACTCAAATAGAAACTACTCCAGAAATTCTATGAAATTTTCAGAATGTACCCAACTATAGTTACATCTATGCAAAATTAATATTGATGGCCTGTCTCGGCCACATTGCCAACAGTGCGCGCCAACAATAGCACAAAGTCCAGGGTGATACTGCAGCATAGAACTTTTATTTCTAGAATTCAGTCTAAGTATGAAATATAACAGTACCTGGATCTCAACAATTTTGCCGATTTCCTTGGAGTCAAGCGGTTGGAAAACAATGTACTCGTCTATTCTATTCATGAATTCTGGCCGGAAATTTTGTCTAGCCAACTCAACCACCTGTTTTTTCATAAGATCATACACAGCATCTTTGCTGTCCTGTGTATTTCGAAGAGTTTCAAGGATATGATGAGACCCGATATTTGATGTCAATATCACCACACAATTGGTGAAACTAACAGTCCTCCCTTGAGAGTCAGTTATCCTTCCATCGTCCAACAGCTGTAGTAGAATGTTGAAGACATCATGATGTGCCTTCTCAATTTCATCAAAGAGCACCACAGAATAAGGCCTCCGACGGACCACTTCAGTCAGCTGTCCACCTTCCTCGTACCCCACATAACCAGGTGGTGCACCAACCAAACGAGAAACAGAATGTTTTTCCATGTACTCACTCATATCAATCCTTACAAGAGCATTTTCAGTATTGAAAAGGTATGCAGCAAGGGCCTTTGCAAGTTCTGTCTTACCGACCCCAGTGGGACCCATGAACATAAAACTCGCTATAGGTCTATTTGGGTCAGAAAGTCCAGCTCTCGAACGCCTGATTGCATCAGCTACTGATTTAACGGCCATATCCTGACCAACAACTTGCTTGTGGAGAACCTCTTCTAGCATAACAAGCTTGTCCCTCTCAGACTGCTGAAGGTTTGACATCGGTATGCCAGTCCATTTGCTTACAATTTCAGCAATATCAAGATCAGTAACTTCTTCACGAAGCAAAGACTTTCCAGAATTCTGGTAGTCAGCAAGGTTCCTTTCAGCTTCTTCTAGTTGGTGTTGAAGGGAAATTAGTGTCCCGTATTTCAGCTCAGCGGCACGATTTAGGTCATACTCACGTTCAGCACCTTCCATCTCTAACTTGACTCTGTCAATCTAAAAAGGGATAATGTGTGTCAAATGATCTATCAAAAAGTTAATAACCAGAGCAAATAAATGATCTCGGAAAAATTATTTTTAGTGTCAATTTCAAGTTTTCATTCCATTTTTTGGACTGTCTTCCTTTCCATTGCATGCATGCATTTCATGCACATTTTTGTTATTTTGTTTTTTTTCCTTTATTATCACATGATGTGCGCGGTACACCAACCTCAGTACAGCTTAAAGAACATAGTTTATACTTTTTAAAATTTGGCCTTCACTTTTTCAAGGTAAGACAGTACGCCTAGGTGTATGAAAAGAAGAAGTGTCCCACGAAGTAAAACAGAATGAAACACTGAAAGACTTTTTTCCATCATTGGCCCAATAATCTTCAGTTGGTGAAAAGCAGCAGAATCTACACCAAGCAAATTACCTCCTCCTTGATTGACCTTATTCGGGACATGAGAACTTTTTCACATTCCCATTGTTCAGTTAACTCTTTCTGTTTTTGTTTAAGCAATTCTAGATCGTTTTCCAGCTTGCTCAACCTTTCTTTTGATGCTTTATCAGTGTCATTCTTCAGAGAGAGTTTCTCCATTTCTAACTTCAGTACTGCCCTGTCTATCTCATCCAACTCAGTAGGCTTAGAAGTAATCTCCATTTTCAACTTTGCAGCAGCTTCATCGACTAGATCAATAGCTGAAATTGATAAAATTCAGTTGGTATGAGTAAGGCAATATCCCAGAAAGCATACAAGCAGCTGCTAGAAAAGTACCCAAAACAACCGTAACACAGAGAATTACAAAATTGAGTTGACCACAAAGAATGATCCTTCAAACAGTGAAGAACACGTGAGCATTGTGATTCCACAACCAATACAATTATTGGTACTTGGTCATATGAATCAGAGTGCTGACAAGTAATAGTGTATATGAGTTTTTGTATTATGATTTGTCTTTCAAGAATTAAAAATTATAGTATTGGCAATTGTTTCATATTTATTCCATAGGCCTAGCCGACACAGCTGGAGTGGAACAATTGAAGGTATCACCATTGGTGAAGGTTTGGGTGTTGGATTCAGCAAGTTAGGTCGCAAAACAGAAGAAACCAAGCAAGGAATTGGAGGCAATCATCTTAATAGGTCCTTAATAGTCTCTAAATTGGATTCTGGGTGTGTGCAGTAGTGAACTAAGCTTGCATTACATCAAGTCTCTAGTTAAGACTACCTGAGGAAAACTGATAATGAAAACTAGGTCTAACACCAATAAATTGTTGATTGAGAATTTAAGGATGGAGCAAGATAACCTTGATGCCTACAAGGAAGTCGCTAATGAGAGAATCCAAGGATTGGAGAACAAGATAGACAAGTTTATGGAAACTGTGGTGGACCTGTTACAACAAAGGGGAAATGAGGGCAATTCTGGATTTACCAACCCTTTTGCTGATAAAGCATTTGGTAGGAAACCTATGGAGAGGGGAGAAACTAGTAAAGAGTGTTCAGGGACCCTGAACATGCAGAAAGGGAAAGGAGCAAAAAGACTTGAGGAAGAAGGAATCGGGGCAGAAGAACCTGAGAAGGAAATAGTAGTATATGATGAGGATAGAGAATTGAAGCACTTTAAACTAGTGTTTCCAGCCTATAAGGAGGGAGAAGATGCCTTGTGTTGGATTCAAGATTGTGAAGAGTACTTCCAGATTTTTGGCATCAAGTCCTCAAGGAGAGTAGCAATAGCTGCAATGCATTTGCAGGGAGTTTCAAAATCCTGGTATAAGTCCTATGACAGTGGGGGACACAAGGTTGACTGGGAAGATTTACTGAGAACTTTATCACAAGATTCTCTAATTTGGATTTAGGAGATGTCTATGAGCAAAATAAGTTACTATAACATAATGGCTCAGTTAATGAATATTATGATCCTTTTGAGAGATATAAGTGGAGGGTATTGGAGAACCTACCTTTCCTGCCTGAAGAGTCCTTTATCAGTAACTTTATTGGAGGGCTTAAGAAGGATATAAAAAAGGCTCTTAGGTCCCTAGAGCCTCAGACCCTATCTAAAGCCTTCAAACATGCTAACAGCAATGAGACCCCAGTGGTCAAGACCACACCTGGACAAGGCAGGACTGGATCTCGTGGACAGGGTGGTTGGATCACCAATCAAGGCAAAACTAGGGGTGAAGGAGACCTTGCAGGCAAGCAGGCCCTGCTGGCCTACCCAGGGCCGAGACTAAAAACACTTTTACCTTAACCAGAGCCCAAAGAGATGAGAGAATAGCCAAGGGTCTGTGCTTCTATTGTGATGAGAGGTTTACTAAGGATCATCAGTGCAAGAACCCTAAGGTCTTCATGATGATATCAGATGTAGGGAGAAAGAACCTTATCACAGGACCACCACAATTTGATGAGGAAGATGAAAACATGGAGGAGGAAGAGGAAAAGCCTGTCCTAGCTATGTTGTCAGCTGAAGGAATAGGAGGTCACTGAGACACCTTTATTACACACCTTTGTTCTCAGAGGGAAAAGGGAAAATAAGGAATTGAGAATGCTGGTAGATGGGGCAAGTGAGATATGATTTCTATCTACTACCATGGCTGAGTAAATTGGTTTACCAGGGCAAGCATGTGAGGGACAGGTGATCAAGTTAGCTAATGGAGAACAGATGACCAGTGAGAGGGTGGATCCCTCACTTCTCTTGGACCATAGGAGGTCTTACATTTACAACCTCAGTCTGGATCATGAACATACAACTTAGGGATGTAATTTTGGGGACTAACTGGTTAAAAGGATTAGGTGAGATCACCTTCAACTGTGATCAGTTGACCATAAAAATAAATAAAGATGACCGGGAGGTCACATTGCAGTGTGAAGCAGAAGAAAGCTCTGGCCCCTCCCGTCAAGTGCTGTCAGTTGCCCAACCTGCCTGGATAAGGCAACTGATTGACAGTTATGAGGGAGATGAGGACATTTCTACCGTTATAGTTGAACTAGCAGCAAGATGGGTCCTAACGAATGGGAGTTGTCTCATGGGCTGCTGAAGTAGAAGGGAAAATGGGTTATTGGTGCTAATGGAGAAATTAGGAAACACATATTCAATAAATTGCATGAGAAGGGCGTAGGGGGGGCATTATGGAGTAAGGGTTACAATCAAAAGGACAGAATCCTATTATTATTGGAAGGGACTGAAGAATGATGTGGCTTAGTGGATGGAAGAATGTCCCAGTTGCCAGTTTTGCAAACCTGAGCACATATTGACCCAGGGAAATTACAGCCCTTGCCCATTTCTGAGGAGCCATGGAGAGATATAGCAATGGATTTCATCACAGGACTTCCAAACCCCAAGGGTATGAGGTAATCTGGCTAGTGATGGATAGATTCAGCATGTATTCCCAGTTTTTACCCTTGTCACATCCTATCTCAGCTAAGGTACTAGCCCAGTTATTCTTTGATCATATATTTAAATTACATGGAGTGCCTAGGAGCATTATGAGTGATAGGGATCCCCTATTTATAAGTGAATTCTGGAAGGCCCTGTTGAAACTAGTTGGCACAAGGTTACATATGAGCTCAGCCTATCATCCCCAAACTGATGGCAGCCCTGAGAGAGTTAATCTGTGTTTGGAGAAATATCTTAGGTGCATATGTGGTCATGCTCCCAGGCAATGGAGTGGTTGGCTAGCTATGGCGGAGTGGTGGTATAATACTCCCTATCACACTTCCCTTAAGAATAGTCCTTATAAAGCCTTGTATGGATGTGAACCTGCACACCTAAATGTGGAACTGGATTTACCAACTAAAGTGGCAGCAGTGGATGAATTGATAGCAGAAAGGAAACAACAGCTGGTGGAGACTCTCAAGGACACCTTGGCAAAAGCACAGCAGAGGATGAAGAACCAAGCTGACAAGAAGAGAAGTGAAAGGATCTTTAAGGAAGGGGATATGGTATTTCTCCAGCTGCAGCCCTATAGGCAGTGTTTTGTCAAACTCAGGAAGAATGTCAAATTGGCCTATAAATTCAATGGACCTTTCAAAGTTCTAGAAAAGATTGGTGAGGTGGCTTATAAAGTGGAATTGCCCAGTTCTTCAAGAATCCACCCCATATTTCATGTGTCTCAGTTAAAGAAGGCAGTGGGAGATATTAAATTCCAAACACAATTACCAATCCTTACCTCTGATGACAGGTTTGATGTTACTCCCTTTAAGGATTTTGAAGGAAAGGCAGGTGTACAAGGGAGGCAAAGTGGTCTATCAGTACCTGGTGCAATGGAGGAATGCTAGTTTTGATGATGCCACATGGGAAGATGGGAAGATGAGGAACTGCTGAAAATCAACTTTCCAGATTTGCTACCTTATCCATGAGGACATGGATAGTTTTAAGGACGGGGGGCGGTGGAATTGTCAGGATCATAAAAGAGGCTATTACTCTATTTCTATTACTCTGTTTTGTTTTATTATTATTCAAGTTACTGTGGTAATTACTTAAAAATACCAAGTGGTGGCATGTGCTTAAAGGATAAGGTTAGTTAGAAGGTGTAAGATAAGGAAGTAGAGTAGGATAAGACCACTACATACATACATACATACATACATACATACATATATATATACACACACACACACATATATATATACATATATATATATATATATGTTTGTTGCTGCTGAGAATATTATTATGAAATGAACCCTCCCTCCCTCCCTCCCTCTCACGCTCCCTCTCCCTCTCCCTCTTCTCTCCCTCTCTTCCCCTGCTCTGTTCTTTCCCCAAATCCCCCTAAATTCTTCTATCTCTACTCTAAATTCTCTCTCTGTGCTTTTGTGAATCAGGTCAGGCCATCTCAAGCCTGACAATTTGTGTCTTGGACCAGCCTATACTCATTGCCAATTGGTTTTAGGTCGTCATAGCTTGGATTCATTAAATTCTAGGTCTGAACCTTAAATTCTAGCAGACTTCATTTTCCTGAAGAAAATTAATCTTTAAATTGGCCAAAATCCCCTACCTTTGTCTGGCAAAAACCGCTCTGTGATGTATCGATCTGCAAGAACAGCTGCTGAAACCAAGGCACTGTCAGATATTTTGACCCCATGATGCAGTTCATAACGTTCACGCAGTCCACGGAGAATGGAAATCGTGTCTTCTATGGATGGCTGACCACAATATACTTGTTGAAATCTACGTTCCAGAGCAGGGTCTTTTTCAATGTACTTTCTATATTCATTTAATGTTGTTGCCCCTATACATCGCAGCTCACCTCGACCCAGCATTGGTTTCAACAAATTTCCAGCATCCATTGCTCCACTAGTGGCCCCTACACAAAATGAAACAAAATCATTGTACCAACTACTAATAATGAACTCTGGTAATAAAACTAAGACAATTTCAAAGTGGTTAACATGAAAAGAATTCTCTATCAACATTATACAGCATATGAATTGTACTTCAAGGCAAAGTTCATTTGTTCATAACATGATTTTGGCATTCAAATGATCTCATTAACACCAGACACAACAAAAACAAAACAGGATGTAACACTCAATAATCCAACAACAACAACAATAATAATAAACCAAACGAATCTCACACATAGATAGATAAACAAAACAGGATGTAACACTCAATAATCCAACAACAACAACAATAATAATAAACCAAACGAATCTCACACATAGATAGAGAGAGAGAGATAGAGAGAGAGAGAGAGAGAGAGAGAGAGAGAGAGAGTAATAAAATAATAAAAAATAAAGAACATGATACAAAAGAAACACCTGAACATAAGGCACAATCCACTTTAATACATTCATATGCTCATAGAACTTTGTAGATTGCTTAAGTTCGCTAACATGTTATACTATGAATAGGAATAGAGCACTCCCAAGGGAAAAATACTCTATGATCATCAAGTCTGGGCATGCTAACCTGCACCAACTACAGTATGGATCTCATCAATGAACAATATAATTTGTCCATTTGACGCTGTGACTTCTTTTAGGACAGCTTTGAGCCTTTCCTCAAAATCTCCTCGAAATTTAGCACCAGCAAGCAACGAACCCATATCCAAGGAGATTAACTAAAGAAGAAATTTGTCACAATTTCAGAAGGCTGTCACAAAGTAGTATTGTGCATAATTTCACTACCTCATAAATCTACTTTTGTTTTTCTTAAAATTCCAGTTCATCGCTTTAAATGAACATACAGCTGAAAATTGGTAACAACCTTTCGGTTCATCAGAGTTTCAGGGACATCCCCACGGACAATTCGTTGAGCTAACCTGCAAAATACATGGTTTCACCTTTTATACATGTGTACAGGAGAACATAATGGTTGAAGGAACATCACATTAACTGATATATGCACCAGATTATAATTGTGATACTCAGATGTCAAAAATGAAAATATAAACAACCACACCCCCCACCCCCCACAAAAAAAATAAAAACATCCCAGCATGGAGCTCTTTTTTCTTAGAACAAAATTTTCAACATTATACATTTGTTTTCTTAAACAGAACACCAAGCAGACCACGGTTTTGATGCTCATATAATTTCTGGTGTAGCAGGTCCATTATTAGTGATGTATTAGTGACAAATCTACAAACGAAGGACTGCATGTAATTAAAAGCAAAACCAACTACCAAACAAACCCTCAACTTTGTGAGTTTTAATGCAAGTTTATGTTGAAAATAGCTAGTTACAAAATTATTATTAAAAATATCAAAATGTAAAACAGAAGGATATATGACCACAAAATTAGTTTAGTAACAGAAAACTATTAATCAGAAGAAGATTCTAAAGAATTGGTCAATAACCAAAAGAACAAGAAAAAAGCTATACAAAGGCATTACTAATGTACAAAGACATTTTAGTATTTTACCCGTCATATAATTTTACACACTTATGGCCCTGAGTTGGATTTCAAAAAATCAGCTTAGCATGTTGTTCTCAGGGACCAACTGCATCACATATTCAATCAGATCTAATAATTTGTACAAAGACATATTCAACCGTATCACAGCTCCAACCAGGTAGCATGTTACAACCATCTGACAATGTTCACATGTGAAGCTGCAGCATCTTTTCATTTTTAATTTTTTCTAAACTATATACGGCCACAATCTTTAGCCAGTCATTGCCTCTGCTCTCAGAGAACATATGAAGCTGCAACATCTATTCCTTCTCCTTTTTTGTCTGCATGCATATCCTTTCTTAGCAATGGTTAGGGAACGAACCACAAAAAAAACAAAAAAAAAATCCATCCACCTACAATTTTTTGGAAACAGAAGAATAAAATTTTGAAATTGCTCCGCTTACACAGCATGAATATTTTGTCTATTTTCCAACTTACTATAAGTGCTTTTCTATAAAAGAACATAAATGAACATATCTTTACTAATTAATAGAAAACGGTGGGCATGTAATTAAGTTTTACAAAAAATGATATATCACTTAGTTTTGGTCTACAAATAATTAGCACAAACGACATAAAAAGTGACAGTAGAGGTCATAAATCCCATGGAATAGACGAAAGATTGTAATGATAGTACAAGATATCCCAAATGTTTAGCATGCAAAAAATTTAATGATGATACCCTTCAGCAATTGCAGTTTTACCAACACCAGGTTCACCAATGATAACTGGGTTGTTTTTTGTTCTTCGAGATAGTATCTGGATGCACCGCCGAATTTCATCATCTCGGCCTATGACAGGATCAAGTTTACCACGTCGAGCAAGTTCAGTTAGGTCATTCCCATATTTGTCTAATGCCTCGTATTTTCCTTCAGGGTCTACATACAAAAGGTGAAACATGAATGAGCAAACAAAAATTAAAAATAAAATAAAGACCAGCATAAACACCATAGGTAGAAACATAAAGTAACAAAGACAAAGTACAACTGCGGATGTACAAAGTTAAGTACAAGTTAACACTTACAACAGCAAGGTCATATTGAAAAGAATGCAGGAAAGATCTAAAACCTCATGCATGATTTGAGGGAGAAGGCTCAAATCATATACTTATTTGCTAGCATGTGACACGATATATTCATTCTAACGTGCATTACACCTTCTCGTGTAATCATGCATTACAGTATATGATGAGGAAATTACTTACACATTTACATGGGGAGAATCAAGAAATAACAAAGGTCTCCAGAAAACCTTCAATGTCATTAGTTCCAATCCCCATATGGTATACATAGCGAGGTCCCATCTTTTTCAAACTGATAAAACTCAAGAAGGAAAGAAGGTGCTACTTGATCTCATCACCTTACATCCAGCAATTCTATCGACAAATTTATCTCTAGTTATTTTTATCAAAGGAGTACCCTACAATATCTAATATACGACCCCGCCAAAACAAGCTTAAGATCAATCCTTTGCTCAATGTTTGCTTCCCCAGACCTTATTAAATGTTTCACAACTTGACTGCATAGTATTAATCATGACCTACAGGCTATAGCATAAATAAATTTCGTACTTGGAATACAATAGATTTGCCATACTTTGATCTGTTACTCTCTGACTTCCACGAACAGCCTGAATAGCATCTTTCAGAGCCTTCTCACTGAGCTGCAAGTTCCTGAATAACTGCTGTCCAAACCTCTTATCTACAAGGAAAGCTAATAACAAATGCTCCACAGACACAAACTGATCTTTCATTTCCTTCTTATGGTTTCTTGCATTATTTAAGAGCAAACTGAGATCTGAACCCACTATAGGACCACTCGTCTCACCTATAACCTGAAACGCGAAAAGAGAGATGCAACACTATATCAGCGAAAATTGAAAATAGAAGTGGGCAGGGAAGTACTGGTGCTTTGTAGTTAGTACCTGGCTATAACCAATTATACTAGTCGTGCATATCTATCTTAGTCTTTAGCAAAAGTGAGCCAAGAATCCTAAATATGTACAAAATTTATAATTTCAGTTTATTCATTGCCTTAGATGAGGTATGTGAGCACATGGTGGTTAAGATCCCACGTGTCTTCTTTTTTCTCTTCTCATCTAACTCTATCACCTCTTGATGTAATACGAAAATAAAGAAGACTGAATTACGGAAGAATAATAATTTTTTTTAAAAAATTAAGAAAAATGGCAGACTGGAGTGATTCAATCGCAGAACCACCACTATCCCTAGAATTTCTCAACTTCAAAAAAGAGAAAGAACGTGTATCATAATCAATAATCAATAAAGTTAATTGTCTAAGAGACATTACAATTTAACTAATAAATAACAATTTTTTCATATTACTTCTAATCTCCAACAACATGATGTTGTCCATTTAGCCACTTTTGACTAGACCCACTTGGAGATATTGTCCTCTCTGAGTAGCTCGGAAGCCTTGAACCCTCACCCTCACGGCTTTGTCCTTTTCACCTGAAAAAGGCACCTCTTGGGGAGGGTTTGAACCTTATCACATAAGGTATCCGGCTCCTAGTCGATGTGGAATAAATGGTACCATCAAGCTGTAGTGAAACAAACCAACACATCAAAAAACAAGCATCCTGAAGGCAGCAAACACGAACATCCAGTATTTGCTTCACTAGTTCAACAATCAACTAAACAACTCAATCACATTTGATGATTTGCTTTTGATAAAGTCCTATACTCTTGTACTCGTGTCACATGTTTTAACATTTGAATACCAATCATTATCTACTCTATATTAGCCTTTTTTCTTAGATTCACCACTGAAAAACTCCACACACAAAAATCCACAACTATGGTTATTCATAAAATTGTGAAATTCTCATATTGAAGTTGTCCACCCTCATGCTCGAGTACTTGTTTGAATATTATTACCTACCTCGGTGTCCACAGTAAATAGCCAGTATTTAACAAAATTATAATATAGGTAGAAATTTTTAGCCCGAGTCAGTTGTAAATGAAGGAGAAGCCCTCAATCGTTGCATTGTAATGAAATTCTCAACTGACAGAAGCACCTTGGCCTGCTTCGATATAAAAACATCAGTAGCTTGAAGAACAGAAGTATTATCAAGGCCAGCCTTGGTCAATATTCTTCGAGCGAGGCCATCTTTCTGCTCCAGAAGTGCTTTCATCAAATGCTCAGATTCCACCACTTGCTGTTTATTAGCTCGAGCAGCATCAACAGCACCCACTACTCCCTCCCACGCCATCTCAGTGAACTCTGAATTATTGATCTGGCAACATAATTCGATTAAAGTAGTTTTTTGGATTAAAACTTCAAATCAATTTAAACAAACACTTCCGCTATGTTTCTGAGTTTGGATAGAAAAGAAAATATTAGAAAACTTTTTAATGAATTGAAAACAATAGAATAGAAAACACAATTTTCATTAGGATGTTACTGAATTTACTAATAGAAATGAAAAGAAAACTTTAAGTAAGATGTCAAAGGTCTATCTTAGACTAATATAGACAATTTTAAGTAACATGTCAAATGTCTATATAGACAATATTATGTCTTATTGTATTTATAATATAAGGACATAATTGACTTTATAACATAATGTATTGCTTTAAATAAGTTTTCTTCTTCTTTTTATCTAAATCTTGTCCTTTTTTACGGGAAAACTTAGACAAGAAAACTATCAATATTTTCTATCCAATTCTTATCTTTTCAATCCATTTAAAAATTAGTAACACAAGAAATGAATAGAAAACTTAAATTTTCTAGCCATTTCATTTCTTTTCTACCAAAAAAAACCCAGAAACATAGTGTTCAAGTTTGGTAATCAAAATCGAAACAAATTGGCCTCAAACATTGAAAACCTAGGTATATATGCATATGAGGTCATCAATTTTCAAACAATCAAGACAAACATCTGACCTGAGCAGAAGAGCCGGAAGCAGTAGTAGAGTAAGGGCGACAAGAACAATTGAACAAGCGGTGGTGAGCAAAGGGTTTAGCAGCAACAAGGGCGTTGTTCGAGAAAAATGGTATACTGGGAAGACCGCCATTTACAACTACTGAAGAAGAGCTGCGGGATTGAGACGACAAACTGCCGATTAATATTTGACGAGATTCAGATATCGGCCGAGCCGCATAAAGAAGGGCTCTGCTGAGCCTCACGGCAGAACTCCTCCTAATCGCCATCGATTTGCAAAGTAAAATCTATTATGGTGGCCTGGTGACGGGTGAGGTTTTAAGCAAACACAGATTCCTTGGGGGAAACTGCAAAAGAAGTTTGTAGAATAGTCCGGTTCCCTCTTTCAAGTCTAATTCCTACGGCTATGTTTGGATATTAAGGGCGGTTCGTTTACTACTTTATTTTTACTTTTGTTAAGTTTCTTTTCAACTTTTTTAATTAAAATTTACTGTTTATTTGAGTGTTTGTTTTTCATTTTTTATATCACTAATTTTCTACTTAAAGTTTAAGAAGTAGGTAATACTTATTTTCTATTTTTAACTTTAATTCATAAACAAAAAGCAATAAAAGAATAGGTTATAAAAAAGTAGAGGAAAAAGAAGGAGAATAAAAATTTTTACATTCTTAAATTTTTTTAGTGTTTGGTTATCCGATAGATGTTGGGAAGAATATTTTTTAACGCTATCTTTGAACGTGGAGGATGAAAATAAGATTTTTATGTTTTTAATTATATTACTGTGTTTTGAAGGAAAAACTTAACGCTACGTTTTGCTAGATAAGAAAAGAAATTGATAGCAAACTTAAAATTTGGATAGATAATTCATTAACATTACTTCACTTGTTATAAAATTAATATTAACAGTAAACTATAATCACACTAAAAATTATGTTAAAGATAACATAAACATTTATCGCTTTTTATTATTTTATTTTTTTCGGTATTTTACTAAACTCAAGGAAAACACAAAATAAAACATAGTGTAAGCTTAACGGTAAAGAAAAGAACAAAAAAACTAAATATTTTTTAAATGCCGTTACTAAGTTTATGATATAAATGGATAAAAAACGTACTAGTTTTCCTTTCGTGTGTTTATGAGTTTATAAAAAGGAAGGGAAAATATAATTTCTTACCATTCTAGCCATATTTAATAATAAAGTTTCTTGAGTTAAATTATTGGTTGAGGATAAATTGAAACAATAAAATGTTAGTATTCTTTTTTTTTAATCCAAAATTTGTCATTTTTTATTTTCAAAAAAACTTAGTAACAATAGAAAAGTTAACTTTTCTATTCATTTCCATTTTTTTCATCTTTAAAAAAAAACGAAAGAATCAGCAACATAATGTTAATGTTTGAATTCCAAGAAAATTATGGATTCCACATTTACAAAATTTCCCTCAACTACAATATTTTCAGCAAAATTAATCCGACTAAACTGGCAAGAAATTGCAAGGAAACCAAATCTTAAGTAAAAAACTCACGTTCTTGCAATTCTAGTACTGCACTTATATTTATTTTCAAATTGTAAGGTGAATATAATTTTTAAAAAAAATAATCTCAAGACGGGTATGTATTATTTCAAGTACGCTTATATATATTATTTCATGTATGCTTACACACACATACATATTATATATTGTAATTCTGTTTTTTATTTTACTACGCATTTTTTTCTCAAATTTTATATATTTGATTTATGAATTCTTTGTTTTATTAAGTATTAAATGCCGAATACTGAATACTATATCTGAATTCACTTTACTGAATTATTAAATATTGACTTTAAATGTTAGATGCTAAATAATTAAGTTTATTTGATAATTTCTTCTCAATGAACATCATAATACATTTTCCAGTTTTAACCCTTTACCAATTAATAATATGATTCTCTATTTAAAATATTATCTGATGTTGTAATTAAGACAAAATCCAACCGGAATAGCAAAAGTAATTCAATTTCACGAATCAACACAAATTTTTTTCCAATATATACTTCCATTCTCCCAAACTAAATATTCTAATTTTACTATAAGAGTTAATTTTACCATTTCAATATACAAAAATTTTAAATTAAAAATGATCAATTTAATCTAAAAAAATTAAAATGTTTTTTTATGAAATGGAGAAGTAAATAATAATCCCTTTGCTACACAAAAATAGTTACATTTAAATATTGTATATTTGATTGAAAATTATATGTACAAATAATAAATTTTTTTTATGAAACTTGTTATGAATACACAATTAAAAATAAGATAAAAAAGTTAGTAACAACAAATTCTAACAACTATATCATCTTATTTTGAAATGTTACTGGTTTTTTTTTGAGAAATAACAAAGTACCAAATAAATAAGTCAAATATTGTTGGAAACAAACAGGAACAATGAATGGGCCTTTTTCATGCTAACAGTAACAGAGTAACAACTAACAAATGGTGTGAAATTTTCAGAGTAACGTGGCCCTTGATCGTAAGAATGGGAATGGGACGGGGTGGGCGGGGGGGTGGGGGTGGGGGGAGGGGGGGGGGGGTGGGGGTTGGGGGGGTGGGGGTGGGGCAGGTTGCATGTACCATCTGTCTTTGATCGAGGATCTTTATCCCTGTTAATCGTAAGAATTGAGATTCACTGTTCGGCGACCGATTTTCCCCGTTTATATTATATAATTTTTATATGTATTCTATTTTCTATTAAAATTTTATTTTTTGAACAAAACATTAATATTTATTAATATAATTAATCACCTATTTTTTTTCAATAAATATAATAATTACAAATTAAATAATATAAGAATAAATATTGTATATATAAGATAATATTTTAAATATTTATAAAAAAATATATAATTTTACGATATACATCAGGGATCGGGAAAAAACGGGATGAGAAGCGCTAATATTATTCTCACTTAAAAATATATTAGAATCGGAGAATCTGCGCCTCATTTATAACGGAGACGGTAAATCGTCATAGAAACTGTGTGAATTGTCATACTACTTGATTGTTTCTCGTTGACATTTAGATTGGAGTTTAAAAATATACTATATTTTGTCCGATAGAACATTCAGTGAGCTACTGAAACAATAACGATGAAATGTGTTAATTATCTTATTCATTATCTTATCGAATGAGAAGTGATAAGAGTAGGGATGGCGATGGTGCAGATCGGTTCAGATTTTTGTATGATTTAATCTTGTATCACTCGAAAAAAATCGTACACCAAAATCACACCACACCGATACCAAATCAAGATATATATGAATTAAAACTGAACTGACCAGAACAATGGTTCGAACCGCACTACATTGAACTAGTAATAATAAAAAAAAATTATACCTTATATTTAATATACTTTTTATAACAACAATGCAATCATATAATATAAAATTTGTGATGTAATAAAATTTATGGATTAAAATTAGTATTTAAATAATTGAAATCAACATTTGATGAATATGAAACAATAATAATTATTATAAAAAAATGTGTATATTAATCTTTCAATACACATATTTTCAAACCAAATATTTTAATTATTTATGGTATTAGTGTGGTGCAGTTCGTACCGCCGATTCACTAACGAATATCAAAACTGTACCGAACCGATACCGATTTAAAATTTTATAAATCAAAATAGCACCAACTATGAAGTTGGTTCGGTTAAAAATCGATCAGTTCAAAATGATTCGACCAATTTAGGTTCGATTGCGGTTTAAAATGTGATCTCTAGGCAAGAGGCATTCAACTCTCCAAGGTTATTATGATAAGAGGCATTCGAGGCTCTAGGACGTAGATATGAAGGTTAATATGAGCTCTAGCTTATGGTATCTTCTACTATGTATGGCTCATGACCTTGCTACTACGGCAAGGAGGATGAAGGTTTTTATTATCTAATCAACTGCCTATCATTATCAAAAAAAATTGAGGCCTTAGTCATATGATATGGCAACAAAATGGGAAAAAAAATTAATAAGAATAAAGAACATTGATATTTTGGTTCTAATTTATTGGCAAACAATATATTTAAAACAATAATTTAATTTATTTTTAGAGGTTCACCGGAGACTAGAGATTGTTAAAAAAATCAACACGATTTTATGCATATGAGATGATCGGAAAAGAAAGAAATCGTCAATATTATTCAAGATAATTATGTATTTACAAAATACTGTCTCAATTCATCTCATATATAACGTGACAAACCGAATAATTCAAATATAAATTGTATTTCAATTAAATTCGTTTTATAATGAAATTTTCGTTTCATTTCAACGATCGATAGATTTTACGATTAAGTATATGTGCATTCCATGCAAATTAACGTACGCACGTCCACTAACGACAAAAGTATAACGAGCGCAACGTTATAAAAGTTATGAGACGTTAATCGTATGAGTGCATTATTTTTACCTCGCCAGGGCGAGAAAACTTTTCAGTTTATGCATTAAATCAATATATAACCATTAAATCTAATTAGTGGCTAAATAAATCAAGTTAAACACTAATTAAATTTAAATTTTCAACATATTCCTAAATGGCAAAAACAAGGGTTTTTTTTTTTACCAATCTAAGTAAAAAAAATTTTAAACTAATTCAATGGTCAAAAATGAATTAAAAGTTATATAAATACATCATTATAACCAAACCCTAACCTCCACTTCAGATCATTTTTTCCAGCAAATATTTCACAAAAATCTAAAAAATTTCATTTAAGAAAAATCATAGAAGTTTGGCATTTTGTCCATTAAAGTTTTAAAGAGTTAACCCCACTGCTCTTTTATTTTAGCATTTATTGTCAATTATGATTTTACCATTGTGTAGAATATTTTTTTTTCAGTATCATTTTCATGTATCACACGTATGCATATCATTTGTAAATTATGAGTTATTAATTTTTAAAGTTTATTCAAAAGAAAAATAAAAATTTAAGAACATATTTGAAGAACTCAAAAATCCTAACTGACTTTCGCTCGATTCGGCTGTGAAAACACATCTAAAATGAAATCAAACTTTATAACATTGTTTCTGCTGTTGAGAGCTTCATTTCGCCTCAAATAATTTCAAATATGATTAAGTATTTCATGTTTTCAAGCTCGGTCAAAATATTCATAATATCCGAATAGATTTTTTTCAATTTTCTTGCGATATTTTTGTTGAAACTTGAAATTGATAGCATGTATGACTTCCTACAAGTTTCTGGAATCATTTCCATGCGTGAATCGACGAAAATGACATCAGAAAGGCCATGAATGACAAGAGCCGAAGCTCTCGCCGACGTCCATGGCAGCTTCACCTCCGGGGACTTCGACTTGCTGCTTTAGTGAGTTTTCGGTCGCGGAACGGTGGCTAGGGGCACGTTTGCCTATGAAAAATGCCATGGTGGTGCTTCCACTGACGTTCTCTGTGTGTGTATATGAACCTCGTCAAGAGAGGGGTGACGACTCGCTGAAATGGCGCCAGCAACGACCAAAACCCTAATCCGAAGAAGAAGAAGGTTCGCGGCCCAGTCCACGACCGGGTTCCGACCCTAACTTGACCTGGCCCAGTTCTGACCCGGTCCGACCCAATGTTTGATTGGTCCGACTCGGTTTTGACCCAGTCCAATTTATTTTATTTTTGGGCCCAATCCAAATTTAAAATAAAATAAAATAAATACCTATACATTTTAAATTATTAAATAAATGACTCTTAAATAATTATTTTGACATGTAAATAAACTATTGCATGGTTAAAATTTTTATATTTTAAAAATAATATTAATTTATGATGTTAGAGCCTCTTAATTACCACAATTAAGTGATGAGTCACTAATTTATAAATGATTATTATTTAATTAAAATAATTAAATAGTAATTAAGGAATAAACTCAAAAATAATTAAATGATTAAATAAATTTAATGGAGGAATAATTCTTGATTAATTAAATTAAGAAATCAAGACCAATTATTATTTAATTAAAACAATTAACTAATAATGAAATTCTAAATGATTATTAAATGACCAATAAATCATTTAATTCAAAAGTAATTAAGAAGTAAATTACTTAATTGATCAATAATTATTATTTTATTAAAGAAATTAAGTAATAATTTAAGAACAAATGTTTAATAATTGATAAAAGATCTATAAATCTTTTATGATTAAGATTTAATTGAGAAATGATTATTGTTTAATTAAAACAATTAAACAATAATTAAGAAACAAATTTTAATAAATGTTAAATGATTAATAAAATCATTTAAACAAATAAAATTGATTAATTAATATTAATTAATTAATTTAAGGCCTCCAATAATTAAAATTAAATTATCGAGAGCTTATGAGCGACGTGTTATCAAGTCCACAAATCTCTCGGACTTCGATTCGAATCCAACCGAATCCCAATTCAACGAATGACGACTCATTTAGTGAAACACAAACTTGAGAATTTTACGAACACTTCGCTTATACATTATCGTATGTAATTAAATTGAGATCTCTCATGTTATTACATGTATATGCTTTACAGATTTATTGTCTACGCAAGTTAGAAATTCTAAATTTCAGTAATGACTCAAGACAAGTATATACTCACTCTATTTTCCTTTCAATTAATACATATGATCATTCCTTTGATATACGTAATATTATTATGTCAATATTCATGATTTAATTTCTTCAAAACTAAGTAACGTATGATCCCTTGATCTGATATACATAAAAAATGTTGTATTAGAATCAAGTATCATTGGGCAACTGTTAGTTATTCAAATTCGCTAACACGTTAAAGTAAATTCTACGCGGATGTAGAAAAACCTATTTTTATGATGAAGTCAGATGGTGGTCAAGCTGGCCAACTAACATATTGTTTGATACGAAGTTCCTAAGAGCACATGCGCCAAACGAATATGGATATAAGACGCATGTGAAAGTATTCTTTATTCTTCTAAGTAAAATGTTAAATATTTCGTTATCACTCGGAGACCCTATAATCTATTTTTCTCCAAGTTACTAAGAGGGGTTGACATCGTTTCTGTCAAACCTCGTAAACACTTAAACCCAAATAAATTAGCCCTCTTTCAAAGCTCACCCAATATTTATTTATATACTTGCGAGCGTAAACCGCTCATTTTGCTATTATCAAATATTTTATAGGTTATAGCAAGAAGACCGAGCCGTCTGATAAAGGCAAAAAGTGAATGACATGATGAGCGCTTCCTAATCGCCCTCATATGGATGACATTTAGGGGTATAGTGAAGCGTGAGACAATTATTGAAATATTTAGATTGTAAGGACTGTGTGGGCCTCCATAGACTTCTGCTGTTAGACATTTATTTTTGAGCTAATGCAATAGAGATTTCTAATTATTTCTCTAAATTAATGATATGCATGCTTGGTTGTTATTACTTTTTTTTCGCCAATTTTTGACAGTGCCCGAAATCCAATATGAGATTTTTGGGACCGTCGCATATAATTTAGTTATTTTTCTTGAAAGAAAAAGAGATTAAAGAAAAGGAATAAGGAAAAGATACAAAACTTGACAAAGAGAAAATAAAAATAATTGTATGAGAAGAAAAAACACTTTTTTTTTACAATTATAGCAAAAAAATGTTAACATTATTGAAACTACTATAAATTGAATTTACGAAATATATATTTCACTTGTTCTTAAAATTTTTATATTTTTAAAATAAGATTCACATTTTACTTTTTATATATCACACGTTGAATCTTAAAACTTTATAAATGATAAATGATATGGAATAAAATAAAATGTATAGTCAATTTTAAATAACCCTACAAATAGAATATGGTCAATTTTATGACCATATTCTAGAGATTTTATGTGCACATTCACATATCTATAAATAGATGGAGTTTGATTTTATTTTTTTAATTTTTTTATTACATAAGAGACCTTCATGTACACATTCACTGGTTATGAAAAATGACTTGTGAGCATTTAACTGAATTATTTTTAGATTAAAAATCCTAGCAAGTACAAACGTTGTCCCATAATATTATCCTTTTTCCAAAAGAAAAAATAACCCTTTAATTTTCACACATAATGCAATAATATCCCGAGAATATAGTTCCAATCAAAACAAATTCTACAAATCATTAAGTCGAAACTGAAAAAATATTTTAGATTAATTGTATATTTACTAAAATTTCAAATCGTGAGAATATTTGTAACTATTGAATATCAAAAAGAGAAATAACATCAACATTATAATACACCAAAAATAAAAAAATGGACAAACGAAAAATAAGTAAAAATAGATAGTAAACAATCGAATACTTCAAATTTGAGAAACAAAAAAGATGGTAACAACCAGAAAAATAATCTTTAAAAATGTCACCTAAAAGTTATTTCCCGTATTTTTAATGTATGATATTGATATGAGACCGGCTAGGTCCGGTTTGGGGAAGAAAACGCATCAAGAAGCATCAGGCCTTTCCCTATTGGAGCGTTGACGGCCGCGGATGTATTATATGGAGTATGTAATACTACCAATTTACGGCGTACATAGTACTCCGTTTTCATTTATACGTGCCATTGTCCATTCTACTTCACGCCTCTTTATTCTATCTCAAACAGAAATACAACAAATTGAACGTATTAATTAAAAGGCCGAAACCCGAATTATCTCGCTCATGGATCCTCCGAGTTCCTGGGATTCATTGCGTAAGCAGGTATGTTAATACCCAATTTTTAACATTTTGGATATGTGCCGAATAATGTTTTACTTTTATGTTTCTAGTCACGATGCATCACATTGCTTTTATTTGTTAGGCTAATTTTCGGGTTTTGTCAGCTTAGCGAAAACGAGATCTAGGTTGTGTATATAGGGTTGCAATATTTCCAGACTGTGTTTGGGATGTTTATTTTATAATGTTGACGGTGATTTCTGTCTATTAAAATACAATTACTAGCGTTTTCATTCTATCCTATTCTCAGATTCTCGTGCAAATGATGTAAAACAATCGACTTTTGGGTTGTAGATATGGGATCTGGTGTTTTTTTTAAGTGTAACGCTCTAATTCAACTATGCTTAATAGATGAGTGCTACTCTTGCTGTCATATCTTGGACGCATGTGTTGTCAACGGTTAGAAAGTTTTTGGTGAAAGGGAAGATCAAAGAGTCTCATACTGGGATAGTGAGAGATGAATACCCCCGTTTGTTTTCGCTTTTTAGCTAAAATTCTGGATATTGCAGATTCTTGTTACTTGATGGAATGCGATTGAGAATGAGAATGAAATAAAATTAAAGAAAAAAGGACAATGGTGAAAAAGAATGATAACAAAAAATGGAGGGAGCTTAGAATGAAAAATATCGGGTAGAACGGACAATACCACCTAAAAGGTAAATAATGACTTTTTCAACATTCATCATATTTTCCGTTCTATCTATTTTTTTGTCATCCTTCTCTTCCACCACTATTTTTTCTTCTTTCAATTCATTATATTCTCATTCCTATTCCAACGAACAATCAAGTATAGTATAAATTTCATTATTATAATCTAAACTTTTTAAAATTTAAGTTAAAACAAATGGGGCCGAAGTAATTCATGATATACAATTTTCCTTTGAAATTAGTTCGTAAGAGTGCCAATCTTTCCCGGAACTTCTGCCTTTTCACGAATTTGATTTAGGTGGAAGGATATATTATAAAATCAGCTATACAAGTTTCCATTCCTTTTCCACAAAACAAAACTCACAAACAAACCACTTGTAATATAATGCAGCCTCACAGTGTGTTTGGATTGCTTGAATGGAATACTGATATGAGGGGCACTGAATTTGGTAAAGAGTAAGATTGCGTTTGGATTGTGAAAATGAAATGAGAGGGAGAATGAAATTGATCAATGTATGATTACTGTAGGAGATCACAAAATTTTATGGACCCTATGGGAGATAGTGATGGAATGAACTATTTCTTCCATATGTAATTTCATTCCATGTGTAAGGAGGAGGAATGGTCCATTCCTTTTTCTTCATTGTGATTCTTCCTTCCATTTCTTCTCATCACTCTTTCCACCACTACTTTTCACTAATTTTCTTCTACTTTTTTATCTATTCCCCTTCTCATTTCATTTACTCAATCCAAATAGTGGAAGAAGATATGAGAAAAAGATAGTGTATGACGGCGGAATGAGTCATTCCTACCATTGTTCCACCGTAACCAACTTCATTCCATGAAAAAGAAGGAATGACACATTCCTCTTGTGTCATTATCTCTCTCTCATATTACTCCTAATCCCTCATTCCACCACCACTTTTCACCAAATTTATTTTGATTCATTTCCTCCCATATTCCATTCATGCAATCCAAACGCTGTGTCAAGCTTCTCTTTACCATCTTTGATCGCCATAGCTTTGTTATTTTAAAGGTTGATTGAGTTTTGAAGCTGAACACATGCTTTTCAACTTAAGTTTGCTACTTGGGGACATTAGTTGTTGTATTTTATTTTTTATTTTGTGTGCACGTGTGTGTGCGTACATTTTATCATTTCTTTTATGGTATGTATCTAGGCAAGGAAGCTTGAAGCACAATTGGATGATCGGATGCATTTGTATCGGAAATTAGTTTCTATGAAAGTTGATAGTGGTAATGACAATGAGCTTGAATCTGGAATAGATCAACTGATTAACCAGCTTCAACAAGTAAATTTACAAATGCAAGATTGGGTATCATCAGGAGGATCAGAAATATTTTCTCACACATTGACTCGTCATCAAGAAATTCTTCATGACCTTACTCAGGTATCTTTCTATCACCTTTGAGTTATATATATGTGTTTCTCTCTGCAGTAACATATACTTATGTCGACAACCCACTGTTTTGCTATTTCTTCTTCGAAGGTCAGTCGCTTGCGTACTCAACCGGCTTACACCTGTTGGTGCTAGATAAGGGGCTTTTGATACAACTCATCTTAAATAACCTAAAAAAATTAGGATAATTGTGTATCCAAAATTTAGGGATTATTGGTAGTAAAAATTAATCATAGTTTCTCCTTTTTGTTTTGTATTAAGTAAATACAGGTTATAATTTTGGTGAGTATTTGGTATGAACTCAATATTACTTGGCATTTAATCCACCAAAATGTCTCTATTAATGTCTAATTGAAGATTATCAATACACATTAATCTTTGCTTCCCTTATATTTGTTAATGTCATTTTTTGTGTGTATATTCACACACACATCTAAAGAAAGACAAAAGAAAGAGAAAGGAGATCACTGGAACTTAAGATTGTAGTTTTCTATCTCTCCATTCATGTTTTCCATATATTTACAAGGCTTAAAGAGGTGCCATTTATAAGCACATAAACAACCTGCTGGTAAGTGTAGCTGATCACATACAACATCAGAGCTACACATGCCGATACCCAGCAGGTCAAATGCCGACTCACCTAGTCTAGTTAGTCTTACTCTTACAGCTGCACACATACGGCTCACATACAACTAGAGATGCTGATGTACTTTGACACCAATTCTAGCTACTCTTGCAGCTGCACATACAGCTCACATACAACTAGTACAACTAATGTACTTTGACAGTTAATCGTATTTTCAATAACATTCTACTTTTTTTGCATCAATGTATGTGCAACAATAGGAACACAAGTGAATATTAAAGAAGTCGATTGTTATCATTGTTAGTAGGCCGAATAGTTAAGGGCTTAGGGTTTTATTTTGTTATTAGAGTTGGTTCTTTATAAATGATCATATACCCACTACTTTGGAATGGACGTTATGCATATTGACATTATGATTATTAATTGCTGATGCTTGTTCTTTCCTAGGGTTCGTATTTCGTATGCAGAATTGTCCTTGTGAAAACCCTAACAATTCGTGTCATCTGTCTGTTTCCTTTTTCAATTTTATCAATTAATTGTTCATTTTTCCCTTTTGTCCTACATCATGTGATCAGTTGATGGTGGACCCACATTATCCTAATTTTCTCAATTAATTTAGTACGAATACTTGTACAGGTTACAAAAAGCAGTTTAGGGGTGAATTCTTGTATGTTCATTGCTATGTGACATGTACAAGAATTGACCCCTAAACTACAAATTCCTGGGTAAGAGATCTTAACAAAAATCATCAATAATCTTACAAAAACATTAACCCATATTGATTTTTTTCCCCCGTGCATATCCAGGGCCATTAAATAACAAGAGAGAGTTATTTGTTTCCCATTAAGTAACCGAGTATTTTATATCCGTTTGTTGAGACTTGAGAGGGTTTTCTGGTTAGTCCCAACTTAAAGAGCAACATGAAATTGGAAATCGTAAGACTCCTGAGTTTTACCCTTTTGTTTATTACTGAGTTCTTTTTTGAAAGGAAAAAAATATGCTTATTTATTTATTTCTTTTGAGATTGATGTATTGTATCTATCAGTTCTTAATAGTTGGTACTTATTCAGCATTGAGAATTTGATCAGACAATGTAAATTGGTCTTTTTTGTTTATTAGTATTGTGGATTGACCTAGAAGATAGAGGATGTTAATATGATTTGCAGGAGTTTAATCGGCTTCGGTCCAGCCTCAAAGCCAAGAAAGAGCATGCTTCACTACTTGAAGATTTTAGGGAATTCGATCGTGCAAGATTAGATTTAGAAGAAGGTGGTTCTTATGAACAAGCGGCTCTACTTAAGGAGCGAGCAACTGTCAGCAGAAGTTCAGGACAGGTGTGTTCAAATGTGTCTATATTCTTCTATTTTATCGAATAAAACTTCTATGATAAGTCAGAATTCATGTTTGCTTAAAGCTTTTATGTAAATTATCTTCCTCCTTAAGGTGTATATAAAATATTAGATTTTATCTAATCAAGTGGATTCTGTTAATTTATACATGTCTTGATTCTACTGATATGTTCTAAACATTTTTTTGTAGTGCCTTTACATTGTTTCTTCTACGTACAATATACAATAATTTCCATGTTATCCTTGTAAAGCTATTGCATGTTGGTTGTAGTCTGTAATGCAAAGGCTGAACAATGTCTGCAAGTGTGTGCTGTAGGTGTTCTGTGATTTGTAAGCTGCAGAACAAAATTTACTAACTTTAGGAAAGAGTAGGGGTCATGTTATCAAAGTAAGAACTGAAAAGAGAAATATATATTCATGAGTCTGAGATAGAGAAAAAGCTGAATTCAAATAAAATCTTATTTATCATCACGTAGTGCCATTTCAAGGATAAACAAACTACTATATATAACTTCAGATACAAAAAGGTACTGCAGCTAATGTAATTGTTTCACTATTCTTTTGACTACTTATTAACTAGTGCGTTGTCTACTAGATTGGGACCTGGGACAGTTTTCACCCCTCGAAACTATCAATTTCATCATGTTCTCCATGGATAGTGCTCGGAGGTGATGCAGGGAAACTAGTTAAAATATTGATACTTATTTTGATGTATTGTTATTGAGAAATACCCCATTTTGTAATTGATTACATATTGGAATTTTGAGGACCAAGAAATGTGACGCACAAGCTTAGGGATAAAATGATGCACAAGTCGTATTCTCTTACGATTCCCATTGTGGTCAGGTTTTGTGTATAAAGGTGAGATGAGAATTCCACAAATGTTAGTGGGATTGACTTGGACGACGGATAAGGGGAGATCATGGGCAAACTTCTTAAGGTAGCATAACGAGCCCTAACGCTATGTTGTGGTGCTTTGGATATAAAAGAAAAGATTAGAGAACATTTTAATGAATATAACATAATAGAACTGTTGCTGTGCTTTGCATAGAAAAGAAAAGATTTGAGAACATTTTAATGAATAGAACGTTGAAACTTATAAATCTTCCTTTGAGTTGGTCCTGAGTTGATAAAGAAAAGGAAAGAAAACTTAACATAGTTGGTAATGTCTATTTTATCTCCGGTATTGTTGACTTCATAACATATTAAATATGGAGTAGTAAATAAGTCTTATATCCACATCTTGCCAATTTTGTCAAGAAAAGTTACGATAGAAAAGTATCATTGTTTTTCGATCCAACTCTTTTTCTCTAATTCCCACCCTTTGAAAAACTTCATATAAGAAAAGGATGGAGCATGGTGTATCTCTTTTTCTAGAGAGAGAGAGATCGTGTTTAGAAAGAAATATCTTAAGTGAATGATTTCCAATACCCTCCAAATGGTGTATGAAGGGGTGTTTAAAGCCTTATGGAAGTTATGTGCCATGCACATGTCCATTCTACAACTGCAATCTCAGTGTTTTTCTGAACTGCTATCTTCATGGATCCGTTGCATCTTGAGCCCCCACTCTCGGCCAGGTTGTGAATAGAACAAACGGTTTGGGGTGAATTTTCTCGATTCGAAAAATAACTTGCTTGACTCGAATTTGATACGAAAAGAAACCAATCTTGAGACTAATTAAAGTTCGATAAATTAAACGAGTAAAATCTGACCACCGTAGTACTCGCTCTAATTAGTCTGTGAGTAGTTTGATTATGTTAGTTATATACTAAAATATTATAAGATATATAAAAATTTCGGACTCAATATGTCATAATAATTCATTAACAATTATATATGTTATAATTTACTTTGAAAGTGATAGTTTTGTGTAAAATTATTTACAACATATGTTAGAAAAAGAAAATAAAAAGAAAATAAAAACTTGTATGAATATAATTTAATCTTTGTGAAAATGATCGAGCGAATATTGTGTAGTTTGTGAGTAACTCGGGTGTAACTAGAGTAAAATCTGAGCATAAAAGGTTTATTTGATCAAATACTTGAGTTTGAATTCAAGTAACGAAAAATTAATATAGTAAAGTTTGAGCTCACTAGTGTTCGCTCGTATTCGACTCGTTTACACCCTTACTCTCGGATGACCACTGTGACCCTCTGGTGGTAGCTGGAGCTTGTAGAACAATCTGGTCTGGTTGCAAAAGGATATTCACACATTTATGGAATTGATTACGAGGAGACTTTTCCTCCAGGGGCAAAGATGAAGTCTGTCTGCACCATTGTTTCTTGTGCAACAAATTTTGGTTGGATCTCTGACAGTTAAATGTAAAAAATGTTTTTCTCCATGGTGATTTGAAGGAAGAAGTTTTTATGCAAGTTCCTCCAGGCTTTGCTTCATCCGCAACTAAAAGGAAGGACTACAGATTGTCCAAGTCCCTATATGGCTTGAAGCAACACCTAGGGCCTGGTTTGACAGATTTTGAAGAGCTATGATACAATTTGGCTATAAACATATCATACTATGTTTGTTAAGCACATAAATGGTATGGTCACTGTTCTTATCATTTATGTTGACGATATAGTGGTTACAAGTAATAACAAAAAGGACATAACTTCTCTTAGAGCTCAGTTGCCTCCAGAGTTTGAGATTAAGTATCTTGGTCCTTTGTGATATATCTTGGAAATAGAAGTTGCAAGATTTTTGCATGAAGTTTTCTTGTCTCAAAGGAAGTATGCTTGGATGGAGACCTGCAGATTCTCCTATTGAAGCTAATCATCATGCAATAGGCTTTATAGTAGATAGAGAAAGGTAGCAGTGTTTGGTGGGATGATTGATATACCTCTCTCATACTAGGCCTGATATATCTTATATTGTTGGGGTTGTGAGTTAGTATATGCATGGTCCTCGACAACGTCACATGGAAATTGTCTTCAGAATTCTTAGATACTTGAGTTTGTCTTCTGGAGCAGCGTCTTACATGGAGTCTTAGTTGGGTTTGAGGTAGAGCTAATGGGATAAATAATCGGTCTCAATGGAGAGACAATTTTAGATTGATCTTGGAAGAAGATACCCGATCTTTGGCGGTCTGAAACTTGGTTTGGTTAGTAGTTCACCCTGTCGGCGAACATTGCTCTACCTTGGATATTGCTCATTTGTTGGTGGCAATCTTGTCACATGGCGCAGTAAGAAACAATCAGTAGTGGCAAGCTCATGTGCTAAAGCTGAATATAAAGCCATTGCCTTGGGAGCACGTGAGTTATTGTGGCTTTGGATGCTGTTAGAAGATCTTGGTATTGCAACTAAAGAACCATTGAGATTATTCTGTGATATTAAAGCTGCTATTTGCATTACTAATGACCCAGTCTAACATGATCAAACAAAGCATAAGCAAGTGGTTTTATATGCGTACCTTTTGGTAAAACAGAAGATCAACTTGCTGATGTTTTAACAAAGGGCCTTAGTAGTAAGATGTTTCATCCAATTTGTTTCCAGTTGGACATGAGATATGCACTAACTTGATGGGAGTGTTAGAATCTGTTAGAATCTTTTTCATTAATTAGCCTTAATCATAGGGATTGTACATATGGTAATAACAGTAATCAGTGGCTTGATTTCGGTTATCATTTGTAAACTTACAATATAAATAGAATGACAAAACAGGAGAATGTTATTTCTCTCACTACTAAAATCATTGTTTCTTATATTATAGTATAGAATATGAAAAAATGAGAGGGTATACCAATTGTCATACAATTTGATAATGTGAAACATATTTATCTCTAAATTGTTTGAAAATTGGTATATCCTCTCTCCCTTTTTTTTTCATGTTTTATTCATCCGTAAAGTTGAACTTACATTAAAAAATTTATATTAAAACATATGAAGTGCATTGAGGGAATTTGTGAGTATAGTGTAACGGAGAGGAGCCTTGTAGGTAGCATCAACATCTCCTATATTCTAAGCTGGTTGGGATTGGTGGTTGACGAACCCAAAAGAGATAAAAGTACCAAAATAGATATAAAACTTTGCTCGTACTTCTTTGATTTCTCTCTCCACCAAGAATGTTCCCATAATCCTTGTTCTTCATCTCTCATGTTGCTTTTCCAGTTTTGTCATATACAGCATTTTCATTTTTCTGTTTACTCTTTAATTAATTATTGCAGATGGACAATGTGATTTCTCAAGCACAAGAAACTCTAGGAGCACTTGTGTTTCAGCGCTCGACCTTTGGAGGCATCAATTCAAAGCTTAGTAATGTTAGCAGCCGTCTTCCGACTGTAAGGAAACTATTTTGTTCTTTGTTTCTTATGACTGCGTCTCTTATCAGTGGTGTTTGACAGGTTCTTTAGTCTCTTGAACTTATTGTACGATACATTATTTAATCAATACTCGCAATTTGATTTACAGGTTAACAATATCCTCTCCGCAATAAAGAAGAAAAAGTCTATGGATACTATCATCCTCTCTTTAGTTGCATCTGTCTGCACATTTCTCATTTTGATTTATTGGCTGACCAAATAGAGGAAATGTCGCCGGTTTTTCTGTTGGAGTACTATGGTATGACTTCCGTCATTGCATTGTATTGTTTGTAAATACACTGCTGCTTTGTCAAATAAGTTTTGTTTCTCTTTATATGTGGACGTATCATGAGATGGCAATGTATTCACAGAACATGCTGGGCAGTTGATGTAACAGCTCCCAAACCAACATTACTAAAAAGCATGCCTTCTGATCCTTTCATTTTTCTTCATCTTGCCGAAGCATTATTGGTGAATGAAGGTGATGAGGTGGCTGAGAATGTGCGGTATACGTTTGGTATTCGGTATAGTTGTGATCGCTCTGCCGTAAGTTACGAATGTTTGGATTTCTTTTGATGGTAATGCCTGGTTGGCCGTCAATATCTATTACTTTATTTCACAAAAAAGATCTCTTCCACCAAAGAGGCATTTCTCTTTTTATACAAAAATATTAAGTTTAAAAGTTTAATTGAGATTTACATCAACAAAAATTAAGTTTCAATATAAATACAATAATAAGATTTAATACAGAATTTTATAGTATGATTATCTCTTTCCCGGAACAAGTTTTATTATTAAATTTAAACGGTCGGAATATAACTCATTGAATATGTTACTAAGTGCTCAATTACTAATTAAGTAAAACCAACTCAGCTGCTCTATCTGTGTGCCCTGTTTATACTGGATTGAAATGCCAGCGGTTTTCTGGGGTTCAAATGTCAGCCGACGTCATCTGGGATTGAAATGTCAGTTGCCATCTTAGGCTCCTTGGATGTAAGGAAAAGTTTTTTTGAAAAATGATTGCTTTCGTTTTCTGTTGTCTGAAAACAGTAAATATTTTTCTGAAAAATATTTTTCAATGTTTGTTGTATAATGAAAATTTTAAAGTTAAGAAAATATTTTTTACACTCTTTGTATTTTCTTAAGTATTTTTGAAAAATGACTTGGAAGTTAAAAAAAAAAGAGTTTTCCGAAAATTAATCAAAAACTACTACTCGCCTAAAGCCACTGTTGCCGCCGCCACTCTGTCTGCTGTTACCACCATGATCACACTGTCGTTGCTGTCACTGCCACCGCTTTGCTGCCATCACCGCCAATTTGCCGTTACCATTGTCCATAGCCACCATCATAATCGCAATTTTTATGCATTTTTCAAATTAGTAATCGAATAGCGAAAAATGATTTTTTCAGAAAATATTTTCTTAAAAAAATATATTCCTATGAAATCATATTTTAAAAAATATTTTTCGTACATCAAATGGAGTCTTAGCCTTAAGTGATCTGTTACTCTCTTCTTTCCGAACATGGAACTAAAACGTATTTTGTTCCATTTTGACTGTCTTATTATATGAACTAAAATATATCCTTAATTTTAAAAGAATAAGTATTTTTTTTTTTTTGCCTTTACATCGTTAAGTTCTTAACAATCAAAGGTCAAATCTTATCAACTGAAGGTATTTTCTCCATCTCAAATTATAGGCTTTTTAATAAAATTTTAATTTTCTCATTTTGGGAGTCTCACTCTCTATCAGAAATAAAATATATTTTCTCTAAATTGTCCTTTAATTAATTGCTTCGAAATGCTTCTAACTAGTTTGAAACGAACAAAATGATCATTAACTTTGAAAAGATAACAATTACGATTATTTTAATAAGTTTGCAAACGTTAAAAAAGTGGTGCTAGTGATATCAACTTGTACACAAACAAATGTATACAAATTGATGTGGCAAACGTGCACAAATTGATGCGGCTAAACCTTATACGAAATTTGTGAATCTTGATGAATTCATAATTAAAATTTGAAATAGTTAATAATTTATCACATATATTTGTGTACATTCATTTATATAAGTTGTTGGTGTTCGTAGTATTTCCCAACGTTATAATATTTATATTTTGAGACGGAGTGAGTAAAATACAATCATTCGAAGTAAAAGTCTAAAAAAAGGCGGAGAGATCGGTTGGGAAATAAAACAGCCGTAACCTAAATTGAGTTATCCCTGCAGGAATATTTTCTTAGCATACGTGTTAACCTTTTAACTCTAGTCTCGTTCCTCTCATTTGAAAGAATGTTGAGCGGGTGGTTGAAGAAATAGATATATTATTGTTAGATTATTTAATTAAGTGATCACGGATCAATTGTTTTGTGCTAGATGAGTAAACTATAACGATAGAAACGAATCGATTTGATTAATAGACAATTTATTTAGATTTAACTCGACTTCAATCATTTACACCCCAATAAATTATTGAATAGGATGATTCTCCCCAATAAGTTATTGAATAGAATGATCCTGTTAAAAAAGGCAGGCCGTCATTGAATATATGCATTAATAGAATGTAATATAGACAACTTAATTTATTGACTCTTATTTGATTATTATTAACATCTCAGCTTTGATGAACTTTCGCTTGCAATTTTATAAGATGATGTTTCAAATAGGTGGATAAAGGTTGGTGTACATCGTCAGGGAAGGGCAAGACGAAGAAAAGCTTCCATATTAGCGAGAGATTCTTAATAGACGACGACACAGTACATGTATAACATTAGCTATATCTAATTGATTATAATAAATTAGTACGATCATTTCTATTCTGTTAGAAACAACCTACGTTGTCTTTTTAAAGAATTCTTTTATTACAATATAAATGAATTTTTGTTTTCCCAAAAATCAATAGTAATTATCTTAATAATAGTGAAGTAGTAATATGTTATTCTCCCACAAGATATTAGAATGTAAAAACTTCTTGTTGAATAGAAAATGAAGAGGTTGATGGACCATGTGGACTACTCCACGAGTACCAGAAAGGCAGAAACAACAAACATTTTTTTACAGAGAGGAACGCACACGACTTTACGATATTGACAGCCGAGAATTGGCCGGCCTTGTCTGTGTTTGGCATCCAAAACAACCAACATTTCATGGGGTCTACAACAAAAATCTAAGCTACTAGGCATATATTTCTACAAATCAGATGCTATAATTGTCTAATACTAGTAGTAAACATTAATTTTGATCCACTAAATTTATAAATATTATTTATATTTGTATTTTTATGATTTATGTTCCCCTAACTAAAACTTCACCCGTCTTACAGCAATTTAAAAAAGAAAAAGGAGGTGATGAACATCAAACAAACTCCATATTTATATTACAATCATGTGAAATTACACTACAGTCGCCCAACTTCAAGTTCATTAAAGAACTTTGTACATGCAGAGTCCTTGTGCCCCTAAATCACAAATTAAAATATTAAAACTAACCTAAAATTTTAAAATTCTGTATAACTTTAAAACTTACCAACACATTAGAATTTATTTAAATCATTTTAAAGTTTATATTGATTTTAATAAAATGCGGCAATGAAATTATTTATTTAATCAAGAATTTAATTTACATGTCTTATGTGTAGGTGTTAACGTTTTTTGATACTAGTATAGGAGTTAACGTTAATATGTATAATGAAAGAAAAGAAGGTTAAAGGGATACAGTGTATGCCCGTTTTTCTCAAGCCCAAGCAAAAAGATGAATGTATCTCGAAAAGACGGGGCAGATAAATCATTGTGGCCGACACGACAATATATGTGAGTGGCAACACAAGGCCTACCCAGGATCTACGAGAAGAGAATATACTCATGGTGAACGGGGAAAAGATTAAGGGAGAACACACACACACATATATACACACAGCCTATTATACACGCACTATATTTTTTTTTTCATTTTATTAAAATTCAATTGTATGGGAACCAATGTTGAAAAATAGGGACATGCAATTTTTTATATCTTTGGGTGACATGTGTAACTCTATTTTTTAGCATATATAAAAAAGAAGAATTTAACCGATGATTCTATTGTTTATTTTTCACAATAATAAAACAAGGTTAAACGTTACCAAAAGGTATGTACTCTTTATTTTTGTAGATTTCATTGTATTTGACTAAAAATAAGTAGGAAATGACGATATGTTTAGTGTGTGTGTATAAAAGTATATGCATGTGCTGCCTGTACGTGTTTGTATATTGATACGTCGTCAAGAACCTCGTTTGTTAACTTAAGTTTTAGTGGTCATAAGTAAATATTGTCATAAGTAAATATTGTATTGTATGCAAATAACAACGTACCTGGTCATATCTTATCTGCTCTGTATTTATACACATTTAGTTTATCAGAATCCTTCTTGAATTATAATATCAAGTCCTACTTGGATTATGATTCGGTGGTTTACTAGGTTTTCACCTTTATTTCTATCATCTTTTAGATCAAAACTCAAAAAAGAATTTTTATCAATTTATTATCTCTGCCTTATCTTAGGTTCATTGAATATAGATCCACTTGTCATTATGGGCCTCTTGGGTGTCATTACGATGATCCATTAATACTCAACTACCATTTATTAAGTTTAGGCCTCTTATTTCGACCCATATCATATATAAATATATATTAACTAGCAATCTAGCATGGCCAACAAAAGGGACATGTAGCTTTCATTTTTCTCCTTGTCTACATGAAATAATTGATGGTAATATGCTTCAGCTATATTACCATGTTGACTAGCTCCATTGTAGATCCATCATAGGAAAATGAGTGAGCGAGGGATCGAGCTTTAGCTCATTTTAAAACGCACTATACCCACCAGATCGATTGATCATAACTGCCGCTTGCAACTGATCGATATATCAATCTCCAGTTAATCTCCCCCCACCCCCCAAAACTTGTTTTTGGGGTTTGTAGCTCGATGGTTTTTCTTACCTGTAGCTAGGTACGTAGCCTCTGTCCCCGTCTCTGATCTGGTTTCTAATTAAGTATAAATGCGTAGAAAATCATTCTTGCATGCATGAAAACAACAACCAATATGTTAATTCTAGCTAGCTTCAGTTATTGCATGTTCACCTATATATCTTCTCATCTTCATAGATCGATCGATACTAATTGTTAATTAATTGGCTCAAATTAATACTCCCTCTATTTCAAAATTAGAGATACATATATTCTTTTTTTGATTATTTCAAAATTAGAGATACATTTCTATTTTTGGACTATCAAAAGTCATCAAGTTCTTTAAAACAATTCAACTATTTCAATTAACTCAATTGTATCCACTACTTGATAGTCTCTACTACAACTCCCACTACTATTAAATAACACGATAATAGGGATATATTTAGAATATAAAAATTATCTTTAAAAAATCGTTACTTTAAAAACGTATTTTTAATTTTGGAACGGAGAGAATATATATTTTCCATTCAGTGATCATCATGGTGTGCACGGTCTTCTACCTAGCTACTAATCAACTACAAGTGATCGAAGCTCAGGTCAGCTCTTATTTAATTAATTACGGAGTAGTTGTTAATTAAATAGTTGCATCGTCGATCTGCAACTTTAAATTTGTTTGCCTAGCTAGCTCTAAGCTATAATTGCTGAATTACTGACAACATGCATGCCATTTCTCTATATATGATCGCCAATTCATGTAAGACTACTTCATATATCTCCCCATCATTAATTCTTTATATCTAGTATTGTCCATAACTTCGGATTACGTATATACGTTCATTATATATTAGTTATATGGACTCATAAGATGTTAATTAGTATATATGTAACACTGAAATTTTTAATTAATAGGCATCATCGATCTGATACTTCGTCTGTCATTATTAATCAATCACTGTAATTTGCATGGTTACGGTGCCAGCTTATAGGTGTAGACGTGTAGAGTTTATGTATATGTATATATATATATGGCGGACGCAAAAATTTTGAATTGTGATATCGGTATTAAAATATTAACAAAAGTTATAATTTACAAGCTTTTGTGTATAAACATTCTTATATAATTAAATTATCTAATAATTTTAATTCGTAATTCGAAAATTGACTTTAAAAACCTAAAAAGTTTCATAAAAATACTTTCTTGTTCAACACAAAATAAGTTATTAGAACTTGATTATAACCAAATAAATAATTTGTAAATTTTATTATGCTGAAATATTTGCTCAAATACTAAAATTAAAGATACATTTTAACTTAATTTGAAATCAATTTAGATTGTAACAAAATGTTTTTTGGTTATAAATTATAAAATTATAATAATTGTATTAATCAAAATAATATTAATTTTGAAATTCAAATATATGATCCTTTAACTCAAACAATAATAAAGAATTTAATTTTGAAACGAGCCGTAGTATATCTACAACACCAAATAATTCTATTATAAGTACAAGCTTTAATTGTATTTGTCATATAAGCGGCCAACGTTATTAATTTCTATCTCTCATATGTTATTAACGGCTTGTAAGCTTAATTCCATACAAAAACAAGGATGTCTATGAGGCATTCCCTAGCTATTAATCAGCTTATACAGAAAAAATGGAATTTTTAATTGACACACACACACACACACATATAGTCTAGCCTCCGATCCTACGCGATTCACTTTCTTGATGCTCTAATTAAGATTGTATCTGCACTTTTTAGTTGCCATCGATCAATGTAATGCTAAATCTTTTCTCTAGTTGTTTTTGTCTCCTCAGCTTCCTCTACGTCTTTTCCGACACCATTCCATTTTTTTATTTTATCCGTGGCCTATTTCTCAGATAAATACTGAGCTTCAAAATTGCTTTGTGCATAACCTTCTTTTTTGAAATGATTCCTAGCCAGTGTTATGGTCTGCGTATTAAAATCTCAATGCGGCAGGTAGGTGTATGACATTAATTTGGCTTGTGTGAATGCAACAAGAAGTACGTGCATACGATTTCATTAAATATGACAAGATTATAATTAAGTATTGACATTTACAGAAGAGCAGTAGATTAATCTGCAACAATGAAGTTTATGAAACTCGGAACAAGGCCAGACACTTTCTACACAGAACAAGCCACCAGGTAGCCCAAATTACTTTCACAAAATAAGTTCAACTACTTAAGTTAGTCTAATAACATCATGATCACAATCTGTTGCTTGTTTTTCCCCTTGCAGGACCATAACTTCTGATATAACTACCAACCTCACCATACAAATTGACAGCACAAGCTACCTTCTCCATATGGTATGGTTTAACCACTATTATTAGTTATTAAATTCAAAATGCAAAAACAATTTGTTTATAATATGTACTATAATTTGTTCATGTATGGTGGTAGTGGTAAATTACAGTATAGCAAACTCTGCTCAACTGCTGAAGTCAATGACAAATTTGGTTAAGTTCTTGTGTGTAACTGCAGTTTGTGTTGCTTCCAAAGTGTGGCCTCTTACAACGGCTTTGCTCAGATACTAGAGATTCAAACAATGTAACCGTGGAGCTTCATGATATCCCTGGAGGCGAAGATGCTTTTGAGCAGTGTGCTAAGTTTTGCTATGGAATCACAATTAATATCAGTGCTCATAACATTGTTTCTGTACTCTGTGCCGCTAAGTTTCTTCAAATGAGTGAAGCAGTTGAAAAGGGAAATTTTGCTTTAAAACTTGAGAGTTTCTTCAACTCATGCATTCTTGAGGGCTGGAAAGACTCAATTGTCGCACTGCAGTCTACTTGCAGGTTGTCAGAGTGGTCAGAAAATCTTGGGATCATCAGAAGATGCATTGATTCAATTGTTGAGAAAATACTTGTAAACCCATCAAAGGTGAGAAAGAAAATCTGCATCATTTAGATTCCCGTCTTCACCTCAATGAACTGGACTTGGAGGTTCTAATTGTACAAGTAGTTTCTGCAGGTTACGTGGTCATATACTTATACCAGACCAGGGTATGCAGAAAAGAGACACCATGGCGTCCCAAAGGACTGGTGGACAGAGGACATAACTGAACTCGACATAGATATGTTCAGATGCATAATAACAACCGTAAAGTCAGCAAATATGCTTCCACAGCAACTTATTGGTGAAGCTTTGCATGTTTATTCATGTCGTTGGCTACCAGACATTATGAAGAGTAGGCCTCCAGAGAGCTCAGGTGCTCGAAGTGAAGAATCATTGGAGAAAAAGCAGAGGGTACTTGTAAGCATTGCAAGCATGATTCCGGAGCAGAGAGGATCTGTTTCAGTTGGGTTCTTGCTCAGGCTCTTAACTATGGCAAAGTTTCTTGGAGTGTCTCCGGTAATCAAGGCAGAACTTATTAAGAAATCAAGCCTTCAGCTTGAGGAGGCAAGGTTGAGTGACTTGCTGCTACCTTCACACACTTGTTCTGAACATGAGAATATCTTATACGACATTGACCTGGTTGGAGCAGTGCTGGAAAGCTTCCTGAGGGAATGGAAAAGATTATATTCTGCTGTAGATGAACGTGCTTTAGGATCACTTAGGAAGGTAGGGAAGCTCATTGATTCATATCTTCAAGTAATAGCAAGAGATATAAACACTCCAGTACAGAAGGTGGTATATCTCGCCGAAGCTCTACCTGAAATTGCCAGGCCCAAACATGATGATCTTTATGAGGTCATTAACATATATCTTGAGGTATTTTATATATATATATATATATATATATATATATATATATGTATGTATGTATGTATGTATGTATATAGTATCGCGTACTAGTCATTCGTAGCAAACAATATTTGCTTAATTAATGCCGTTTGGGTTAAATATATGTATGCGCGCGCATACAGGAGCATCTAGAATTGAGCAAGCCAGAGAAGAAGAAGCTGTGCCGCATTCTAGACTGCAAGAAATTGTCCCGTGAGATATGTTCTCGTGTTGTGAAGAATGAGCGGCTGCCAGTGAGAACGGTGGTGCAAGTCCTCTTCTTTGAACAGGAGAGTGAACGCAGGGGAAAAACAAAAACTGAGCATAATCTCCTCAAGCTTTCTCCTATTAGACACCAAACCCCTCCTATTGCTACGACTAGAGCTTGTGATGATTATAATCTCAACAAATTACAATTGGGTCCTCCAGAGAAAAACATTATTAGTACAGCGGAGGACAGTACTAGAAAATGTAAAACTCCTGCTGGCATCAGTTCTAAGAGATAATGTACACCACACAGTCAGGAAACCAGCTGAAAAGCTGCAATTGGATGTTCCCGAAACCGTGCAAGTAAAACAAGTCCATGAGACCGCAGAACCTCCAAGTGGAAACGGAATTTAATTGAATAAGGGGACAGTGCAAAGAAGATAGTTTAGAGTCTTTAGACAACCGTGGTTACCGAGACTAGCTATTATTCCTCCCTCCGTTCCAATTTTTTTTTTCTTTTTTATCTTATAATTTATTATTATTTACCTGTTCTAAAATTAAAAATATATATTCTTTTTTATGCGTTTCAATTTCACTTTTTAACTTTTATTATCTATATTACCTTTTATAGATATAATTCAACGTTCAAACTTTGATGTCCCATGAAGAATGACGCACCATAGCGAATGAAGCACTGCTGGTAGACCTAATGACAAATTGACAACTACAAAAGAGAGTAATACAGTAACCGACGCAATTGAAATTTCTCTTCATTTATCCCAGCAATACTTAAATATAAGGATTCTATCACTTATAGCAACCGATGATGTTGCTCTTAACACTCATCATAAATCCGACTCGTTCTCATCCCATTATGTGTTTTAAATTTGATTTATTTATGCTTTTCTTTATTTTCTAATATTTTTTATATAAATTTTTTAAAATTAAATATAAATTATGACATATATAATTGGATCAAAAATGAAATAAAATGGAACTAGAGATGAGACGAGACGGAATAAAAAGAAAATTTTCATGTTCTTTTTAGTACATGAAATTTAGATGAGGAGGATACCATAAAATTTAGTTTTGTACTTTCGTCATATTAGGATTTGGCAGGCACCTCCTTCAAAAAAATCTCGTAATTAAATCCTATTAAACTGAAAGTAGACAATTATAAAGAGATCGAATAGAATTAAAAGAACGGGGAACTTCCGCTTACAAGTAACAAAAAAGCTAAGGATATGAGGACCAACAAGACGGTATCTTTGTTGACTTATAGTCGAGGAGCAATACAACGGCCTCATCTTTTACCTATAGGAATTTGAGGAGAAACAAGTGCTTGGGTATGACCATTGCAGTGAATCAATGAGGTTCCCAAATAACCATCTGGAAATTTGCAATTGTAAAATTATATATATACTTATATTTATATAATTATAATAATTAAATTTTACTACAGATGTACATAATTATAAGAATAAAATTTTATTATAATATTAAATTATATATACAATTTTATCTATTTTTATGAATTAGCTGGTGTGTGTATGTAAAATACTAATAAACAACTGCAACAAATTGACAAAAATATAATCACAACTTCTAACTTTAAAATAAATAACAAAATATCAATATATAGCAAAGAGGTCAATCCCCGATCTCTTAACCAGAGCGGGAAGGAAATTATTTCTATTCAAGCCGAAGGAAAATAAAAAGATATACCCAGTAGATCAAAATAAATTTGGAAGTACACTGTTGGAATTGCACTTCTGAATCTATTTTAAGTCGCATGTACTTCGGTTAATTTGAGATGTCTAGGAAGAAATTGAGTTTTCATTTTGGTACATTGAAGCTGCATCATTGACGTAACCTCACACAGCTATCTATTTGCGCCGAAAAGCATTGCCTTCGCCCACTTGTGACTTGCCCTGAGAATAATGCGTTCGGCGACGTACACTTTCCTCTATAGTAGAGCATCCCCCCTTCTCAGCACCATATACACTTCGTTTAACAGCATCCAAGAAATTCCTGTTACCAGATATTTGTGCTTGGGTATCTTCACGAGCATCATCATCCTCTGCCTTTTTTAGTCGTTTCCATCTCTGCTCTTCATGGAGCTCGGCATTCAATTGCATTTCCTGTAACCTAGCAGCTCTATCTTCCTCTGAAAGTTTGGTATTATTCCGACGCTTAGAGTGTGATACATACCTCGATCCTAAACCAGAAGAATCACAATGACTTGTTGGATTGCTCACTTCCCTTCCTCTTCCACTGGATTCATTATCCATCCGACCCCTTGAGTTGTACTCTTCAGGTGAAAACTTCTGTTTTCTCCTACTTCCAGGATGACCTTCAGTTTCTCCTCTTCTGGCATCAGATATTGTACCATGTGAATGTTCATTGGACCTCAAGCCCCTCTTATTTCCTCTTTGAATACTTCTACTTGAACCATATTCCACATTTGCAGATGCTTCAATTAGATCCTCATTGTAATTTGTTCGTTCATTATTAATGGCACTTCTTTTCCCTTCCCCAACTGGAACAGCAGTATACCTGGAAGAAGAGTGCCTGTGATTCTTCGACTTCTTTTGCTTCTTCTCATGTTCTTTCTCATCTGATGTCTTCTCCTTGTGCTTCTTTGCTTCAACCTGCAAGTTATAATAATAATAACACTATAAGTAATTGATTACATCAACTGAACTATTTCTGGAATATCCCCAATAATAATAACACTATTAGTAATTTTATATCATCTATTTATTCTTGGACAAGAATACATAATGGATATTACTTCTTTCCACCTTGTAACCTATACTTTTGAGAATCATTTTTCAAGCATTTTCAATGATAAGGACCAACAATTTGTGACAAGTGCTGAGGAGTTGGACTAAACAGTTTTGAGAATATACAGGGAAAGTGAATAAATTTCGCAAAATTGAACAAGAGACCATGCACTTATAATGGGTGAATTGTACTACATCACTTCTCAAAATTGGCAAGTGAGGAGTAAAAATTGCATCAAACAAGACTTAAAATGTTTGGGGACAAGTATTGCCCAATTAGGTAGTCGACTTGTTAGTAAGCACCCGTGCAACTTCAAAATCTTACGGAAATTATTGAATTTCTATCAACTCAAAACTGGGAATAGAAACAAAATTGATTAAGTAATTTCACGTTGTAAATATTTGTTAATTAATAGAGGATGCAGACAAAAAAAACTCAAGCAATCTAAGGGTTAATGAAGCAAAATCTGAAGTTGAGCGACATACAGATCTGTGAATCATGGCCATTTGGATCGGATTGTTCGTTACACGTGCAAGGGCTTCTTGCTCCCTCTGCCTAATTAAAAGCAAAGGATCCGAATGCAGTTTTCTCCATGCATCATTCGCAGATTGAGGCTTCTCCTCAAATAATGCCCCTGGCACAGATGGTTGTTGCTGCAGAACATAATAAAAAATCGAATGAGACATTCAGAAGTACACTTGTATATGAAGAAAATAATAAAAATCATCAGAATTTCTAATAGACCATAAAGGTCAATCTACTTTTCCTTTTACAAGCATCACCATACCGCACACGGATACAAACACAGAAATAACTAAAATATCTCTTTGATTGAAAGAATATTAGTCATATAATACATTACTCCAATAAAATTCAATGTAATTCCAAAATGAAGATATTTTTGAATAATTCAAAACGCGTTACACAACTATCTAGAAAACAACTGACACGCTTCACACACAAGTATTATCCATTTTGAAGAGAGGTTCGAACTGGAAGACAAAGAAATGCCCTTACATGTTCCCTCACCAGTGGGCAATGATGTCAATAGTGTTATCAGTCCAAGTAATTTACTTTATTGAAGATAAAACTACTTGGAAGAAAATATTATCGTATCTTATTTTACTGTTGTGATTTGACACGGTGAAAAACATGGTTAAGTAGAATGGGAGTACTTACGCTAGTAATTCCTATGATCCGTGAAGAAATTCCCGAAGAGAAGAACAAAAGTTCAAGACTTTGATATAGAATATGATAATAATGATTGAGTTGGATTACATTGGCACTCCTAATGATCTATCTATACTAATAAGAAAAGTCTATTACTAATTTGAAAATGGAATTAAGAATAAAATAATAACAATCCAAAGGCAATTAGAAAATGAAATTAAGAATAACTATTAAAATCTATTTCATAATAACAATCAACTTTCCTTCAAGTCCAAGATTTGTCAGATCCTAGTTGGTTTCAAACATAAATACTTAATTCCTCCCATGTTATGATTTCATCTATATATGATTAAAAAAAACTATACACTGTAGATGGTGAACATCTTTTAAATTCTAATTTATTAATCTCTTTATGATCTACTAGCATTAGTTGCTTCCACATTTCTTTCATCATCTACTTCATATTCCAAAGTCGACTCTTGTTCTCGAGAACACTATTATCTCACCATTCATCTTCGATGTCCCAACCTCCAATGGTGAAATTATTTTTCACCCCATACGCCATGGACAGATAAAGTTTGCTGATGGCTCACAGATGTTCTCCAGAAAATGTGATTCAGATAGAAGGTTCAAATCCCGATTTTCAAATCTGGCCTCAACAAGATAAGCTAATGATCCTTGTCATTCTATCTACCACAATCCACAGCTATTCATCTCGTCGCTGCTTCTGAAACCTCCAAACATGTACAGGATATACCTATAGACTCCGTGATGCCTACCCTGCCCTTACAAAACCAGGGTGCTACAACTACAAACTGCACTCGTGGATACTAAAAGCTCTAAGTCCTAAAAGCCAACCTTTGTCCAATCTATGAGAAAGAATAAGAGGCCGTGGATACAACAGTATCTGCAACAAAGGCATTTTATTATAAAATCATTCCAAGATTTTGAAACATTTCCTAGAGCAAAAGTGTCAATCAAGTTTAATAAGCTAACAACACACATGTACGTCCAGTGTAGTCAAGGCGCGCGCCATGGCGCGGTGCAAAATCAAGGTGTCATCTTGCCATCTTCGTTTTAAGGACTCTGAACAAAGGCAAGCGTGGCAACACCATGGCGCGCGTCATGGCATAGAGGCGCAAGTCAAAGGCGCAATCAATGGTGTTGACCAAGTCAAAAAAAGAAAAAAAAGAAGAAGAAAAACTAAAATTAGATTTAGTAATTTCAGACTTCCACTTCCATCGGCATCGGCACATCCTTCTCCTCTTATCTCCTTTATTTTGATCATTTAATTTGGAACTTTCAAAAGTCAACTTGGACTGGTCAGCATCGGCATTTGTTTTGTTTCTACTTTGTTTTGATTTGTCAACTTGAGACTTGCCCACTTGGACTTATTTTGGTTTGATCTAATCCGTGATTTATACTTATACAACACACTTAATTAGTCCCAGGGCTCTTATTGTAGTAGTATATTTAACTAGTAATTAGTAATTACTTAATTAGTCAATTACCTATATTAATATTATATATATATAGTTATATGCAAATTAATAATTATATACTAATAATGCCCATGTATTGATAATTTAATATATATTATTTCTTTCTTTACTTAATTATATATATACGCACAATTTGGCTTGTTATATTGGTATTTTATCTGATACTTATTTAAGGAAATATTGTTTTTTAAGTTCTGAAAATAGAAATGATCTAAAATTTTACATATTTTTTGTTTTTTTTCATGGTTGCGCCACTTGCCGTGCCGCGCACCATACGCAGCAGCTCTTTTTCATGGTTGCGCTGCGGTTGCACCACACGCATAGACTACACTGCGTACGTCATTAGCTTGCAGGTTCTTAGACCCTGTTCGGGTACAACTTTTTTATTATGACTTCTAAATCATTTTTTAACTTTTAACTTCTAAGTTATTTTAAGTTATAATATTAAATAAAGGTGTTCAGTAACAGTTTTACTTAGAAGTCAGTTTTACAAAAATAGACATGATACATAAACATAAATGTTGGTGGAGGTTTGGGATAAGATAAGGCAAGATAATAATGTAATATGCTATAAACAATACAGAGCCTTTTGGTAATTATGACTTATAAGTCATTTTCTCAAAAGTAAGAACACCTTACTTTATATTTCTGAATTAATTCTAAGTAAACAAAACAGTAGTACACAAATACCATAATAGTTCTTTTCAACTTAGTAGTCCGTTTTGACTGCTTTTAAGTCATTGCCGAACAGGTTCTTAATATATCCCGTATTTTTTTGTACTGAAATTAGGGAATTTTGTTGTGGATAGCTATTGTCTAGACATGGTGCTGGTCATTGAATCCTATCTTACCGTTGTAATTGAATCTATATTGCAGAACTGCATCCATCAATTATAAATAATCCAAGACAATCAATTCAATACTATTCTAGTTGATTGATTTGATTTACCACCTTGGTAGAAGAAGCAGGTACGTCAGGCTCAGACTTTGGGAGAGATTCTAGAGATTTGAATCCATCTGAACTGCTAGCCTTTCCAACTGCTAATCCAGAATCATACAGGAAATCCAACCTCTCTTGTTTACTGGTATCAATTGGGGACAATAAAAACAGACTACAATTGATCAGAAAAAATAATTATAAAATAAAATAAAAAGCCTAACCCTAATATATTTATTTTTCTGAGGGGAATATGAATAATCAAACAGTGCGCTTACGGAACGAGTCCAGCTTGTTCCTGGAGAAGACGAAACTCGGAGCGCTCCCTCTCCTCCTGGATCTGCTTACGGAGTTCCTCCAACTTCTTTTGTTCAGCGTCGTGCTTCTGCTCCGCTTTCCATACGTTCTCTATGTTCCGAAGGCTCCCGGTGTGCCATCCTTTCTTGTTTAGAAACTTCAACGCCATCGAAACACAAATAACCTAACACCGTTTCCGGTCAGGGGAAACTTATCTTATATATGTGCTTAAGGGGAAAGGAGCAGCCGGACGAACGAACAGGAGCGGTTTATCCGGTAACACGTATCATCGAGTATATTATCTTTTAAAATTGTTCTGTCTATTTTTTTTATCCAATAGAATAAGATAACATTGTAATGAGAAAACGAGAAATAAGATATAAAATATTATTGACAAAAAATAAATTAAACAAGATAATTTTAAAAATTATATGTATATAATTTAAGTAATTTGGGGTAAAACGGATCTGAGATGAATATATATAATTTAGTAACGGGGCAGGAAAATAACGGATTTGGATTTAGAATAAATGATAACGAGGTGAGACGAGTTTAAAAAAATTTATACTTTTATTGAAAAATATACTCAGAACATATTTTTACACACAAACTATTTTACAAGAGAAAATCACAAAAGTACATAAATAGAAAGATAATTAATTTATCGTATTTATTAAAGAAAAAAGAGAATATAAAATTGTTCACTTGTTAAATTTTTATTTATTTGTGAATTTATTTGTGTGTATATATATGTTTATTAACCTTAAAAGTTGATTCAATAATTAAACATGTGTTGTAATATTTTCAATATATTTTAATAATTATGATATAATTTAATAAATGATGAATAATTAAATATTCTATAAATTATTTACAAAACAATTTATTTTTTCAATAAATATATATATATATATATATATATATATATATATATATATGCATACATATGTGCATGTGTATATGTATATTTTTGTCAACTTTATTGTTATGCTTATAATTTTTTAATTTTCTCAATTACAGTTTTTTTTAAACTCGATTTTGATATGGAACATAACAAATTCAATATTTTAAATTGACTTTTTCTATAAGAGTTGTTATAATTTTTATTATCAAAATTAATCGTTTTAAAATTAGTCTTTAATTTCACTGATCAAGAACCACCGATTTAAGTTTTGAAACTTATGTGCTAATAGAAAATAATGTAAGGTATTTGATAAAATAAAATGAGTTTCAAATTTTAGGTGTTAATAAAAAACAATGCAATGTATTTAATGAATAAAAGGAAAATATTACTAAAGTCATCCGAAACCGACATTACTTAGTTGATGAATGATGAGAGCTCAACGCCTTCACATTATTCCACCAAGCTTTTAAACTGGTCTCCGTTTTTGGACCTCTAAACACAAAAAGAAATCGTAAAATTTTCAAAAGATGAAGACTGATTTGATAAACTTCAAATTATTGATATCACAATCAAAGAATTGACTTGTCTAAACACTGATACATGATAGATTAGAACTACAAATTAAATGTATCAAAAAACACAATCCAAAAATATGAAAACGTAACTAAAAACAAGAATTTTGATGCTTCGATAAGAGTCGTGAGCATCAAGTGTCGATGATATATGGTGGAGGACGAGAGATGATGAAGGGAAGATGTACTAGGCTGTCGGGGAAGAATATACGGAACAGAGACATCAAATTGTCCATCATCTTGAGCAGAGGCATGGCAGAGAAGAAAAGGACTTGAAATGATGCCGTTTATCCATCCCGTGCAACTTTTAAAAGTACACAGCTGCGTATTTCCATTTTCCAATGTACAGACATGATATGTGTCTCTCTCTCTCTCTCTCTATATGTGTTATGACAATTTTATATGTGTGTCTATATATGTCTTGTGTCAATTTTGTTCTCGTCAAAAAGCATCCCTGGCTCGTTGGATGTATTTTTTTATTAGTTCTGTATGGGGAGGTTGTCATTCTTCAATTGCATCAAATGTCCCCTTAAACTGCAATCCGCCACCTGGAAGTTCATTAGTGAAATACATGTTACATTGCATAATGTATATATTATATCAGCAGAAGTAACCAAATTAAAAACAGTTAATGATATTATTGAGCAGAGGTTGCAATGAAGATATAATTGAATTATATGACGGAGATAATCTGCAGAACATGATAAAATAATAAAAAGAGTAAAGGTCATTGAATTTATACATTTTAGAAGAAATATTGTCAACACAATAAAACAATTAGAAAGGCTATATAACCAACATGTTAGCACCGTAACAGGAAATAAACATAAAATAGCAGCACTGTGCAATTGTGCATGTTAGTAAACTTGTAAGGTATATACACGCATACATATATATACGGTGTGCGTGTGTCTTTGTGAGTTTGAGAACCCGCGTAAAATATCAGCAAAGATAACCAAACTGTAAATACACTCACTATTCTGTATGTTCCTCATGTAAAAACTTTTTGAGATGATGAGTAGTTTTGGTGATTTTCATTAAAACCCAACGACGTCGTTTCACTAATTATTTTAACTACGGACACACAAAAGCTGTGTGTGTCTTAGACGTATACTCACGTTTGCATGCACGATACACACACATGCACATGCAAGCACGCACGCACGTACACACACAACGCACATACGCACACACACAACACACATATATGTGTATATGCATGCGTGTGTGTTTGTGTTTGTGAGAATATGATAAAAGAACAAATACAAAGGTCTTTAAGTTGAGCCTGTTTTAATTTAGACATTGTCAACATATAAAAATAAACAAAGAGAAAGGTTGTAACCAACACTATAAATAAAAGATAAACATAAAATGGAAATACATGTGTTGTAGCAAACCTGTAATGTACACGTCTTCAGCAATATATCTCCACATTCCTCAATAAGAACTCTTTCTCCACCAACTGACCTGGCTAACTCTGACATCAAGGTGTCCATTTCATTGGCCTACATTGGCAAGATATTGGAAAATTCAGATAATAAGATGTAGAAGTTTATTTGAGATCCATCCACCAATGAGACACTTTAGAAAACAACAACAATTTCCTTTTCCCAAGTTCAATTCAAATTTCACATCTCCTAGTGAACAAGATTGCACCTACAATCCAAGAGTTACTTTAGTCTCTTGACTCATTGCCATGCTACATAATAGTCCACTGACACTGAATCATGATGTTATTTATTAGGGAAACAGTCCCCAAACTATATCAGTTTTGCACATTTGGTCCCCAAAATTTTTTCGCAACTTGTTTGGTACACAAACTTTTCAAAACATGCGCAATCAGGAAATTTCATCAATTACTCATTAAATTTGATAGAAAATACACTCATGCGAATCACATATGTAATTTTTAAAGAATAAAATGGTCGATTTATGTCATATGTAAACTTTTTTTTCGACTGTTATCGAATTATATTAACGAGATATTGACGAAATTTACTAACTGCGTATGTTTTATAAAGTTCATGTACCAAACAAGTTGCGAAAAAAGTTTGGGGTCCAAATGAGCAAAACTGGTATAGTTTGGAGACTGTTGAATAAGTTTTCCCTATTTATTAATATGCCAGTCCCACAAATTCTAACTGCATACGTCGGTTTTAAACGTAAATAGGATGAGATGAGTACACATCTATATGGAGCACTGTTTAATGCTTAGGGTTTGTCAGATTCTATCTTTAGAATGTTAGGGGGGAGAAGTGTTAATGGAGGATGTGTTACTTGCACAATTAATTGTGGGAGGAGGGAATGCGCCATGATGCTTTACATGAATGACCTCAATCTTTTTTATAGTTTGGAAAGCAGACATCCATTATCTTTCACCTAGTCATCATATAAGGTCATTTCTCTCGCTTTTTTATGAAGGGAGGAAAAACACTATGATCCATATATGATCTTTCACTTTGTTGTGGGAAAAGATCGCTAATATATACTTGTACTTAGTTTATGTAGAAGTTTGGACCCCGTGCTCTTCTGAGAGTTCTTTTTGTTTATTGATATTTGTATTTCTTCTTTCTACTAGTTTGAAACTAGACATCGCTGATCCTTCTGCCTTGTTGATAGTGAGTGAGGGTTGTTTGCCTAACATTATGGTTTTTCTCTTCTTCTGTAGTTTCCTCTATCTACATGCTCAGACGTACTAAACTCCTTATAAACTATACCCAATTATAAGCTTATGTGATGTGGTAAGTGGGAACTCGTTAATTAGCTTTATCTATGTCTACACTATATACTAAAGTACAAACTTTGTTTACTGTTGGTCGTGGTATGTTTTTTCTTATATAATAACAATTCAAAACCAAATCGAAATCAACATTCTCTAATACAATTTCCTAATTTAAGTAAAAATGGAGAAACTAATCTCAAATCAACTTTCTCAAACAGAAAGATGAATTCTAGTTTGAATACACTCAACATCAAGACCACATTTAACCCGAACTATAGTCTGAATAAAATTTAGAAAAATAATTGGAACTCAATATGGAGCATTATTAGGAACAACAAAATTAGTTTGAGATTCAAAAAATTCAATCATTAGTACTACTTTGTAGATATGTTATAATCTTCATTATTTCTCCAGTTAAAATTAAATAGAATCATATTAGTTTTCCCTTATGTGTCAAATCTAAAACTAAAACAATTTAAAGTCTATACTTTTAACATATCTTCAAACAAAAGTTCAAAGTGACAACCATATAGAATAATATTTGCTATTGCAAAAACAATAAAATAAGTAACATAAAATTTAAACCATTTAATTTTAAATTAAGACACATTAATTAAACATCTTCAATCCAAAAACATTATTTCAGAAATAAAACAAAAAATATACATGTACATACACCCATCCCTACATGTTTTAGATTTAAAGTAGAAACGAAGATCAAGTAGGTGATAGAAAATTATTCGAACAATTTTTAATGTAAAACAAAGAGATACGATCAGTGCTTGATGGGATTTAATTGTTAATTATTCTAAGTGACATAATGTGGAAGCCATTCTATTAGATCCGGTGAGTACTGGGGTTGGTTCTTGATTTTTTAACGTGTATAATGTATCTCTTGGAAAGTTTAAGCAAAAGTAGAAGTGCACATCCACTTAAAATGTCTAAACGATATCCATAATTTATTAGCTACACTCATATGTGCTGCTTAACTTTGACTTTCCATAACAGTTGGTGAAAACATAAGAGTATTTTTCATCATTGTACCTTTGGCATAAATCTTTGCACATGGATACATATCATTTCCATCACCTTTGCTGCGAGTTTCAGAGCCTCTCCCACTTCTTTTATGTCAACCTGCAAGAAATAATCCATGGAAAATAGAGTAAACAATGGAATATACATTTAAAAATTAGTTTGCTGGGTTACCTGAACATTTCCACTGACAGGAAGTCGGACCAAAGAGTTGACCAAAGCTTGAGTTGTTCCTGATAAAGAAGTAGAGTGATCCTCCTGCAAAGCAGACCATTCGTCTAGGTATGGCATCTATTACAATAGCAGAGAGAAAGGAAAAGATTAGAACACTTTTTACGATAATCAAATACACAAAACAAGTCAATAAACAAAAGTAAACTGCAAGCTTTATATGAAAGTAAAAAACAAGTACAAGGGTACAGATGGTACCATTTAAACGACTTACTGAGAAAAGTAGAAGTAGCATAATATTTTTTCATTAACAAATTAGAAGGATGAAAATTGTGACATCATATAACTTTGCGTGTTATACAGTCCTTACTGAGTAAACATACTTCCTAAGTCCCTCCATAGGGATCTTGTATCAGTCTGTACACCCTCTCACTTGTGATAACTTGTAGACGTTAGGCATTTTGTCTAATAGCCATGTCCCGTCCAAGTAGAAAGCACAATTATGAGACCAGGTTATAAGAGTTCTATATATGTTGTTCAGTGAATTCATCAAGAACTTTTAATGGAGTTCTGGGTTTGTATTTCTTAGTGCACCATGTCACTTCATTTCAAACAAGGCCATACATGATAGTTGCATTTTGCAAGTAATTATTATACCACCAGGGCCCTCTATGGATACTAAATTGTTGAGTCATATGAAAGGGTTTTGACACCGCTCAACGAGTGCATTCACCAAGAGCTCTTAAGCTCTTGAATATCCAATGGCTTAATGGAGTTTTTGGCATTTCTTAGTTCACCATGTCACTTCATTTCAAACAAGGCCACATTTATACATGATAGTTGCAATTCTGGAAGACCATTTTGCAAGTAATTATATGACCAGGGCCCTCTATGGATACTAAATTGTTTAATCATGTGAAAGGGTTTTGACACCATTCAACGAGTACATTCACCAACAGCTCTTAAAGCTCTTGAATATCCACAACAGCTTAATATAGTTTTTGCATTTCTTAATGCACCATGTTACTTCTTTTCAGATAAGACCATAGTTACACATGAGAGTTGCAAGACTGAAAGACCGTTTTGCTCTATGACCAGGACCCTTGGCTGGTACTAAATTGTTGAGTCATATTAAAAGGTTCCAATGCGATTCAATGAGTTCAGAAAATCGGTTCAGCAATGCAGAAAAGAGGTTTAGTAGGAAGCAAGGAAGAACAAATATGCTAAGGTACTTTAGTAGGCATAATTTACACATGGAGTTAAGGGGCCCATAATACCTTGTCGATGAACATGAAAACTTAGGTACATCATATGATCAACATCCTTGTATGATAACTCAAGTGCACACATGACATGTCAATTTTTAGTGCTAAAAGATGCCTCCATTTCGGTTTACTCTATTATTGGAGATTTACTAATTCTGATTTGTTTTAATAATAGTATAACACCGCAAATACACATCATTTTTCATACGTTATCGTATACATATGCTCTCTAAAAGACTGTGCTAGAATCTATTGGCCATAATTACACGAAGCTGTTGGAGTCAAATGGAATATGTAATTGATCCTGTAATTATGGTGCACAGTAATAGCTGCAATCATGTCTCTAACAATGGTAATAGCTGTAATCATGTCTGTAACAATGCATAACATACTTTGTACTTTATATATATAGGATATCAATGAAAGGGGTCACTCGCTCCAAAATATTCAAAAATACTTGTATTATATACTAGTTAATATGGAAAGCTTTGATCGAGGAAATGAATGTTTTGAAGAAAAATGGAACTTGGGAATTAGTGCCTCTTCCCCGGGGCAAATGGGTATACACAGTCAAATCGCAGATGGGTCAGTTGAAAGACTCAAGAGGTAAGTCTGGTTGCTAAAGGATATACCCATCCCTATGGGATTGATTATCACGAGACTTTTTTGCCCACCATAACAAAGATAAACTTAGTCCGAATTATTATTTCATGTGGAGCAAATTTTGGATGGGATCTTCAACAGGTGGATGTTAAAAATGCATTTCTCAATGTGAACTTGGAAGAGGAAGAGGAAGTTTATATGGAGATTCCTCCAGGTTTTTCTTCATATGTTATTAAAGGTAAGGTGTGTAAGTTGCGAAAAGCTTTGTATGGGCTTAAACAAGCTCCTCGAGCCTAGTTTGGTAGATTTCATGAGGCAATAATTAGATTTGGATATAAACAGACCCGAGCAGATCACACAATGTTCGTGAAACAAAATAATGACAAAATTGTTATTTTGATTGTTTATGTTGACAACATTGAGATTGGTGTGTGAAAAAATCGGAGAGATAGTTAATCTCAAAAGCAAACTAGCAAAGTGAGTTTGAATTTAAAGATCTTGGAGCCTTAAAATACTTTCTTGGTATAGAGGTGGCTAAATCCTTTAACGGTATTTTTCTATCCCAACAAAGTATGTTCAAGATTTTTTGACAGAAACTGGCATGTTAGGGTGCAGACTAGCAGATTCCTCCATAGAAGTGAACCATCAATTAAGTGGTAATGAACCTACTGTGAATAGGGAAAGCTACCAAAGGTTAGTTGGGATACTAAGTTTTCTTTCACACATTAGGCCAGACATTTCGTATGTCGTGGGAGAAGTGAGTCAATTTATGCATGACCCGAGACTTTGTCACTTACAAGCAGTCCAGAGGATATTAAGATATCTTAAATCTGCTCCAGGGAAAGGACTACTATTTTCTCATCATGACTATATGAAAATTGAAGCTTTCACGGATGCCGATTGGGCAGCATTTTTAGACGATCAACTTTGGGATATTGCACTTTCATTGGTGGTAACCTTGTTACTTGGTGAAGTAAAAAACAATTTGTAGTGGCACGATCTAGTGCGGAGGCTGAGTATCGAGTTATGGCACTAGGCATATGTGAACTATTATTTCTTCTCTATTGTGATAACAAAGCTGCTATTACTATCGCGAATGATCCAGTTCAGCATGACAGAACTAAACATATTGAGATTGATAGACATTTTATAAAAGAAAAGTTGCTCAGTGGTCTCATTTGTCAAGTCAGAAAATCAACTTGCGGACATTTTGACGAAAGGGCTTAGTAGTAGATTGTTCCATCCCTCTTGTTTCAAATTGGGCATGCGATATATCTATGCACCAACTTAAGGGGAAAGTTAGAATCTATTAGCCATAATTAGAGGAATCTGTTAGAATCAATTAGAGTATGTAATTGATCTTGTAATTATGGTGCACAGTAATAGTTGTAATCATGCCTCTAACAATGGTAATAGGTGTAATCATGCCTCTAACAATCGCATAACATACTCTGTACTTATATATATGGGATATCAATGAAAGAGATCACTCACTGCAAAATATTCAGAAATACTTGTATTCTATATTAGATAACAGACTTCAATAAATATTCTAAGCCATTACTAAACGTCATGGAAAAACCAAAGCCAGATCATGCACATCTCTGCCTGATTGAATATAATCTATAACGTTTGTCAAGATTGTGGGCTAACCTGACTTTCAACTATTGTGGATAGAGTCTTTATTCTCTGCAACAACCCAAGTTCATCACGTTTACATTTCACAGCTTCAGACATATTTGATATTTTGGCTGCAAGAGAGTGAAGCTTTCTCTATGATGAGAAGTAACAGCATCAGTAAGCGGTTTGATTCAGATATTTCCACAATGAAAACAACACCATAAGCATGCAAACATTTACTGAGAATTCAAACTCCAAAAGAAGAGATTTGTGTTCATTATATTCAATGTTATATGTCAATTGAAGTACATATTGTAATTTGCGTGGGGAAATCAAGTAAGGAAGTAAAATGGTATCAGATAATCAGATATCTACATATCCATGATGGTTGATTATCGTAATATAACCAAAAAGTGGTGAAGAGATTAGAATGCCGCACATTCTTATCTTGGTGAAAGAGAGTGCAGTCACACAAGGTATCAGACAATAAAATGGGGAAAGTAAATTAAAATAAATTGAAATAGGTGGTAGGTGCACTCAAAAAGTATTTACAAAATCAGTGAATACACGCTATTCAGCTAACCTCAGTGTCCCTTGTTTGGGAGCGCAAGGAGGCCTCTGCTTTTGCATTAGCAAAACACCACTGCAAGTAATGGTTGTGAAGCAATTTTAAGGAATGAACTTGCCCTTGATGAGCAAAAACCTTCTTTCCTTTCCTTCCAGCATCTGCATCAGCTCCCAGTTTTGTGAGGGGTGGGTGAGGAGGAGGCAGAGAAAGGTTTCCCATCTTAACAGAATTTGAAAGTGGTAAATTAAGAGATCGGGAACAAGGGGAGGCAGAAGAAAACTTTGGATTCAAGTGCGAGTCACCCATATTATAGGTGGTGGTGGGGGTGCCACTGTTGCAACTTCGCTCAGTGAGAAGTAATCTGGTGTCTGGCATGGAAGAGCGCACATCCGCATTAAGGGACCATGTCCTGAGGCTGCTATCTTGGTTTAAAAGGGGAGAATTAGGGCATATCCTACAAGATCCCTCATCCACCTCTGAATTCAAACCATTTGATGGGGGAAGTTTGGCATCACCAACTAAACAAGTAGGATTATCATCAGTAGCAGAATTGGCAGACAGTGATAAGCCGCTTGACTGTAATAGTTTGGCAGCGGCAGAGGCTGGGGTTGAGATGCTAGTTTGGCTTCGATGAAAACTCTGAGAGGAGGAAGTGAGCTGCCTGAATCTTGAAGGAATGAACCTATCAGCAGCAGAAGTAGAAGTAAAAGCAGACGCTATTGGGGTATCAGGCCTTGAGGAGGATTTGCAAGTGCCAGAATTAGCTATCTTTAAGCAGTGGTGCAAGACAAAATCGGCATTATCATTACCATCATCCAATAACTGCTGCTGCTGCTCTTGTTTTTGTTCACCTTTTCCTGCGTTGTTCTCCTTGAATAGTTTGACAACTGCAGCACCTCGCTGCTTGCTCTGAGCAGGCCGCGGTGGTGGGATGACTTTGTTATAGTTATGTGATCCCAAAGGAGAGTCTGAATAGCTTCTCCGGATAACTGTATTATCAGCCTTGGGCCGCTGCTGCATCAGCCTGGCCTGCGATGGAGTTAATATGCCCCCGCCCCCAACGACGTGCTTGGGTGACTGGACATGTTGTAAACTATGAAAATCAACCCCATGGGTATTATTGGACGAAGAGGATGACGACATAAACCTAGAGCTCACTTCCCTCACTCTAGGCCGCCGGTTAGGTTGACTCAGAGGAGGGACTACCCCCACCCCTTGAGGCTGAGAAACACCGGCCTGTATCGTATCACTCATTTTCCACCGAGAACTGAACACTAGTTATACAAGAATCGATCCCCAAACGTTCCAATTCGACTCCGTTTGCTCTACAAATATGGATGCGGAGGCCGAGCCACTCTTTCTCTGTTCTCTACAATTCCTAGGCGTACGGTCTACCACACTTCGAAGATATCAAACTGTGAACAACAAAACTGGATCTACTGCTTTTGGATTGAATACGGGATGAATCGGTAGATTAGTAGTTGTCTAGTGAAGTGAACCAAATTAAAAAACAAACAAAACAAAAACGACGCAGCCGTGCAAAACTAGCCGTTGCGACTTTCAAAGCACAGATCGGGCAACGGTCTTTTATTTCAAAAGCCGTGTTCGTGGAAAATTTCGCGTTAATCGGAAATTGAAGGTAATTTTGGGATGAGATTTACCGCACCAGTACCCGCTCCATCTCATGTTATCTATTATGTAAAATTTCCGCAGGTTAACGTAACTGTTTAATTCTTGCCGGTTGGGTTCGGTTTTTGTGTACCTTATATCATTTGTTCCGATTCACTGACGGTTTCTCTCTCCCAATTAAATTAAAATTTTAGATTTTACTTATTAAAATATAAAATGTTTGTCAATTTTTTAGTATATGTAATATATAATAATGAATCTTGTCAATTTTTTAGTATATATAATATATAATAATGAATCTTCACATAGTGATGCAGATAAGTTAACTCCTTTCTACTAACATGGTCCAAATTTTCTCGCATCCGAACAAATTATTATATCCCGCAGTTTTTGTGGTTATTGCTATTTTGGCAAATTTCTAAAAAATATTCTAAATATTGGATTTTAGAAAAATCTAAAATTCTACACGAATATGAAATTGGGTTTGGAATTCTCTAGAAACTTCTAAAAGATGCTAGAAACGCGTGGAATTATCTAAAAACTTTCAAACGATGCAGGAGTCATGTGAAATTATCTAAAATATTTTAGAACTGTGTGGAAGTATCTAAAAAAAATTTAGAATTATGATTCAAACTATAGGAGGATTTTTGTATAGAAATTTCTAGAAGTTGTGAAATTTCAATACTAATATAGAACATTCTAGAATTCTCAAGTGATAATATTTGTATAGAATATTCTAGAAAACTCAATGACTTTCAACCAATAATTCAAGTGATTCTCAAATTCTCTTGTACTCTTTAAACTCTAAACTTTCTTAAACTTTCCTCTATTTTCATACTTAACTATTTCATAACCATTTTATAAGGGTATACATAACTATTTCATAAGTTTTTTTTGTTTAAAGTGATTCTCAAACTCTCTTGTACTCTCTAAACTCTAAACTTTTTCCTCCATTTTCATACTTAACTATTTCATAACCATTTTATAAGGGTATAATTAACTATTTCATAAGTTTTCATAAGTTTTTTGTTTCGAGTACTAGTTACCGTATAATTTTGTCAGAAAAAAGAGCAGCATGTGACACTACTCACCTTATATTGATTGGTTGTGCAACATGTTTGCGTTGATTTCTTTGATAACCATAATCCACTAGCTTCAGAAAAGTTTTTAATTAAATATTTAAAAATTAATAAAATTTTAACTCTTTTCAAATATATTCATAAAAAAATATTATAAATGATTTATTTAAATTTTAACATGCGTCACGTTACCAGTATAGATTTAAAATTTTGTCCAGGTTGAAAATCATCTCAAACATTTGCTAACATATACGATAAGATTTAAAACTTCTATATCAGACTCTTACGTAAGATAAGATTTAAAACGACCATTAATTTGGTAATCATTAAAATATTATTAATAATTAATCCGGAACGATTAATTTGATAATCATTAAATTATTATTAATAATTAATCCGAAAGTATTAGTATTCCCACCTAATCTAACCTCTCAATATGAAAAGTCATAAAATTCTTTAAATACTATTCCACTATTTAATTAGTTAGCTAACTTCACTATCTCAACTACCAAATGATCACTAAAATAACTATGACCAATATTACTTCAAATAATATAATAATAACAGTATATTTAAAATATAAAAATTATTTTTAAGAGTTGTCATTTTTAAAAACATATCTTTAATTTTAGAATTGAAAGGGTAATTTGGTTATCTTGAAAGAAAATTCCCTTTGTACCACAGTTTGATTTCTGTGAAGCTGTAACTTAGTTCTCGAACTAATATCCCTTCATATTAAATGACGAATACTTAACATCCATTGACAACTTGGTTACAGTTTGATCCCTACACCTGTAACATTCTGTATATAAGAGTTCCAACTATTGTGTAGTTATTTGCTACGCTGCCTTTGTAATCTACGACCAAATATTCAACTGCTCTTATGCACATGAAATCACCGAAACGATCAATAGCACCATCTCGAAACAGTACAGTATTTTTGACATAGTTGATTCCATGTTGATGTGCAAGTACATTTCACCACGTTGTATTGCTGTTTTAACACAGGCTCCTACTGGTAACTTCCTCCCCTTCTTGAGTTTGGCAGCAGCTCATCTGCTAAAACATCAACCAAAATTGTAAAATTTCAAGATGAGTGAAAAAGGCAAAGACAACAAATAGAAAGAACAGTAGTCTTAACTTTAAGTATAAATTATTAAGAACCCAATTCAGTAACCCTGGCTTCCGCATTCCACTAGAAGAGAACCATGAAACCCTATCAAGTATGCAAAACTCACCCTAAAATAGCCACTGATATATAAGATCATGAAGTAAGAGAATACAACCTCCCTCAGTCATACATGTCCAGCCGAATTTGAAATGAGTACCGTAATTGAAAAACTCAATCTGCCAAATCAAAACAATTATTGAAGACTGGAATCGGTTTGAATATTACCCAAAAGGACCCCACTCAAATACATTGGCCCCGTTCAGCACCACTTATTGAGAGGTGCTTATGGATTATTTAAAGAAATACCGAGTAAAACACTCTCATGTTGAATAGACTCTTCTTTTTGTCACAAAATCCTTGTATCCGACACTGCATACTTGGACAAGGGTGTGGGTGTGGGACACTCCATTTTAGTGTGAAATGTATCAAATTTGAGGCGTACCCATGTCGGGTTTTTAAAGTACCCATATCCGAATGGACACTCCAAATGAGTTCATGTAACTTGGCAACACTCTAATGCTCTAATAATATACTTTAACTAAGCGGGGGCATTGTAGTTTTCCAAGTCGCTTATAGCTTTTCTAATTTAGATACATAGTTTTAGCTTATTTACCAAATGCATAAATGAGCTGGTTGCAGATAACTTTTGTTGACGAGAGGGCTTAGCTCAACTGGTAGAGGAGACAGGTCCTACGTTAGAGTAATGCAGGGGCTGTATACATGTTGATCATCATATTAAGTTCTGCTGCTAGTATATAATAAATTGGCAGACAAATGTTGAGCCGTCTTAAATAAGTTGTGCCAAAAAGGCAATCAAGGAATTCTAAAAATCAAACTAGTTACCCCATATAGGTACACATTCACTAGCTTACCCATATAGATACACATTCACTAGCTTACCCCATTTAGGTACACATTTGAAGGCATGATGGCCTTGATACAACTTTGTAGAAATGCATTCGTCTCATCCTTTTATGGACAATTTTATAGGTATTAGAATATACATGGATGTTTCAGGCCCAAGCGCCCAACAGCTCGGGCAAGCTATACAAGAATACGGAAGCTTGTGGAATTTTAAAACCTAGGGATTCGAGTGTAGTAGAGAGGCATCACATATAATAAAAATGTGAACTTCAATACGACAATTACTTCAAGGTCTGACCCAAATAAAGCAAGGGTGGCCACTTCGGGATATTGTGCCAATTCCAAGAAGCATGCCAAGATACATTCTCTCAGGCATTTTAAATTATAACTTTTTGCAGTATCATAGTATGAGCACCCACATCGCACTCATGTGAAGAATTCCCAATGATACATCATATGCGGCACCTCAATTAACTTGTATGCCAACATATTCATATGCAATCCTCAACCAACATTTAAATTACTCAACTATTTAACCCAGTCTTACCTAATTCATGATTTGCTCAGGATGTGATGCGAGTAAGCGTAGGCAGTTAGTTAGATTTTAAATACGGAACACAAAGGGTATTAATAAGTTTGTACTACTAGTTAAAGTTCTGTTTGCTTTTGGTATATGCTCAAGTATTAATTATTTTAGAGAACATTACACTTGAATGTGATAATCGTGCATTTAATATTTAGAGAACACATATATTTGTTCAATTGGGATTTGAAAACAAGAACTATTTGGGTACCACTCAATATAGAGTATTGGTATGTAAAAGTACCATTACGGGGTTCGCTAGATTAACAGGTGTGACCCGCTTTCACCTTTAAATAACAAGTTTCTTCTACATTAAACGACATTTATCAATACAAGGCTATGGCTATAGCAAGTAAACAAAGGTGTCCCATCAAATTTTGTTAGGCCTGTGTAACTTGGTACATGACTCGAGATCTGATAGCATCTAGGTTTGAGCTTACCACCTATACTGGAAATACTGAGACATAGGGACACTACATTAAAGGACAATTACTAACCAGACTAAGAGGTACCTCAACTATTTTGCTATTGCTCTTACGGTTTTGGAGTTTAATCGGGAAATAAGGTCAAGCTGGCTCCTTCAACAATAAATAGTCCCAGAAATAGATTTTCAAAATCTTGCATGAGCGATAAACACCGAATGTAAACATACAAGGTGGTTATCGATTTCTTGCAGAAGCAGAATCCTGTTTGTGAAATATTCCCAAAACATCACATCCAAGGATCTTTTGGTCCTTTTCTTTTCCTTTTGAAACCATAGGATGCAGATCAATGCAACACAAATCAAAGAGTCCATTATTTATGACCATTAAATATTTTATGTTGTAAAAACAAATAAATTATAATTATTAATCTCCTACTATACCAAAAGATTATCGAAACATTGTTATTCTAGTAATAGTTATTAGTGAAATTGTTTTATAATATGTCACTTGAACACTACTATATCTACTATGTCTCCATGTTCCTTTTTGTCCATATAAGCTGATGTAGGTCTACAAGGTATTTTCTTTTCTTCCTCTTTTTCCCCCTTCCTCTAAAGTACTAGTCTGGCCTCACTGTTAAACTGATCGATTTTACTTTTACCAAACCTTTCTCGGTGGACCATGGGATCACTATAGAAATGTTCTTACTGCAGTGCAGTTATGAATTCAGAACATTTCAAGTGCTTATGGAAACTAAATTATATTGTGTGCAAGAATTTCGGAGAATATTTGATAATAAGAAGCATGAAACAGGCAATATAACTGGTTTTATCAAAGAAACCTCAAACCTTGTTGAAGATCCTCCATGAAACAATTCCAGTCAGACACAAAAAACAACCAAATTATTTACCAGATCAACTAACAAATCAATCATGACATCAACGTAAACCAGCTAAATGTTTTGAAGTTATCACTCTATAAGATATATAAATGATGGTTAAGATATTAGAAGCATAGGTTCTATCTAACCTTGCTCATCATCCTCTCCGCTTTGAGTTGTGAAGAATGGAGTAAGGTAGTTCCTATCCAGTGCGGTGAACGACGCAGTGCTGTTGTGAAAATTAAAAGATAATGTAAACAAATAAAATCAACATAAATGATTCTATAGTTGAGGTTAATTTGTACCTTTTATGAAATTCTTTAAGTTTCATCTTGAGCCTATTACCAGATGATGATTCCCCATCATAAGAAGGAGCTACATATCCACTGTGTTCTTCAAAGCTCTGAAATGAAATCAAAGAAGGTGGTTTTTGGAATTTCATAACTTGAGGAATCATCCTCCACCCAACCTTATGCATTGGCAAGCACCCTCTGCCAACCCCAATTCATAAAAGTTAATAATATGAAGGAGTAACAAGTGACCCTATGTCAACTGGCAATGGAGCAACACAGCTTGTAAATCCTTTTATGAAATGATTATTATTTACTCAGTGTACACCATGTTAATATTTGTTTACCACTTCTAAAATTATTTTGGTGTCATTAGTTCCAATTTCATCAGGATGCAAAGTAAAGCAATACAAGGATCATGTACTAATGCAGTGGCACTCATACTAAACTTACAAGCTCAAGAGCTCTCGGGTTTGATTTGCACCTCCCTCCCCTAAAAGAATTTATAAAATAAATAAAAAGTAATAATGAAGAAATACCAGATTGAAAGGAGAAACTTTACTATAGAATCTCTTGAACATAAAGGATGGAACTCTTGCATATGGAATAGCGATGGGACTACGAAAAATAGGCCGTAATGCTTGACAGCGGACAAGCATGTGAATGTTTCCCTTGTGCTTTCTTGATTTTCATTTGTTATTATTTTTACAATAAGTTTGTTCTTTCTTTTGGGAGGATATATGGTCCTGTAAATGTACCGACTCTTTAATCTGAATGTTTCCCTTGTGCTTTCTTGATTTTCATTTGCTATTATTTTTACAATAAGTTTGTTCTTTCTTTTGGGAGGATATATGGTCCTGTAAATGTACTGACTCTTTAATCCAACTTTTCATACACAAGTCTATTTTCTATAACTTAAAAAAGAAAATAAATTAAACAAATTTTTCACTACACTCAAAGATCCCAGAATCAACACCAGGGAAATTTTGTATAGCTCAAGGTCGGAAAGAGAGCAGTCTGTTGTATATGTTATGAAGATGTCACAATTCGAGTGAACGATGATTCACTGACAATATTCGAAGTGGTTCCTCAAGTACGAACGCTATGTATACTCACTTAAATTTAGGTAATACTCTCTGTTCCATGAAATAATTCCCAACAAACTTAATGCCTTGCTCCACAAAAAGAACTCAATATTTTTGTGTATTCATTCGGTCCTAGTTTACGAGCAAAAAGCCAAAATTCAAGATATTGTTCTGTTAGTTTGCTTAATGTACAAGAATTTGGTAGAATCAAATATCAATAGGCTCACAATGCAATCATATAGATATCCAATCTTAAACACCTATCTGACCCCTGCAGAGACGAAGAAATTTAAGTGCACAGCTACAAATAAACAAGTGCTACCGTCATCAATCAACAGGTGCATTATTGGCACAAACAGACTAAGTCTTGTCCCTATTGGAAATACAGTTGGATGTTAAATCAAGAAGAAACTTGTGACGTAAGAGAAAGGAAGACAGAGAGGATATTCTTCTTCTTCTTTGTATTCTTTTAAAAAAGCGGACGCATTCATCTACAAACAATTAATTACGGGGGCTAATTTCATAACCAAGAAACAAGTCATTAATTATTCATCATCTGGATTGCAGAAATTGCTCTACCTAGGTTTCTTTTCTCCTAAATAATCCACATATTGATAGCTGAAGCACAGTTTCAGGATTAGCATGGCAGAATTAGTTGTGTCTACTGTCGTCTTGTAGTAATTGTCTGTAATAAGCTAGTGTTGACCAAGTCTTCTTGTAGTTATTGTGTTTTTAACTATTGAATATGTGCTACTATATGTCAAAGAGTAGAAATAGAAAAGCCAGTAATAGCTTGGGAGCTAAGCAATGAATGAACTACTTTTCATTTGGGAACCCCCCCCCCCCCCCCCACTCTCTCTCTTTCTCTCTAGATTCTCCTTCCCTCTTTAACTCTGAATCTCTATATCTCATTTGTTCTCTCTCATCTCCCAATTTCTCAGAGATTGTTTGATTAGGTCAGGATTATCAACTGAGATCCTGACATACACCCACCCATAATCTTACCCCTAAATATAGGGGCAATGATACAAAATTACATGTTTGCATTTGTTCACATCAAAGAAACATTACAAGACTAATACTTACTAGGAAAATTAACTCCCAAAAACACCTAACAAGACTAGCACATAGAATAGTATAGAACAAAATTGAAATCAGTACAAAAATGTTATGCACTAAAAGCTCATGTCAAATGCTGAATGAATGTGGATAAATGGAATATATTAGAGAATAGAGCAGCTAAATTATCTTATCTTTGAAACACTCACTTCTACCAAGTGCCCATCACGCCCATCACGTCCATCACCTACAACTTGCAAGGCTTCCAGCATGGTACCAGTTGATCCTCCAATCAATAGAACCTAGAAAACATCACTTATGATGTCAGAGATAAAACATATAAAACTAACCTGGAACGTGCTCAATGAAGGATATTGATCATTTTAAATTTATACCAAGTGAAACCTAGTACTCCATCTGTCCTCGAAAGGTTTCTTAAGTACACCCGAAAAGTTGCTCCGAAAGGATGGCTAAAAGTACGCATTTTACATTCCATCTGACCCTCTCTTTCCTCTACTTTTTTGTGTCACATACTGTCACTCTCTTTCCTCTCCTTAATATGTATGTTTGGGTGTATTTAATACACCCTTTTGAGGACAATAGGAGTATTATTTTTTCACCTTTTAACTAACATGACGGTTGACAATGTATACCATATTCTAATCTTTATATATTACTCTTTTATCATTTCTTTCTTTCAATTTACTTCTTGTAACCAATGAAATTTAATAAATGGGGAAAAGGTGATGTTGATGGAAGATTTTAAATTATTAGGTTTAATTTATTTTATCATATTGATTAGATGTAAGTTATCGTTATCGTTATCGTTATCAACTATTAAAATTATTTTCTACTATGTTATTAGGAGTGTTCTAGTATAAGATCTTGGTATTAAATATTGGAGATATTTTAGGATCTTTAGAGAGATTTTGAGGATATTTACTTGGTTTTCAAGTTGTAATAGTATATATAAAGAGATGTAATTCTTCAATTTTATTCAGACTTTGAATTATGAATTGATATTTGTTTAAGACATTAGCTTTTGTGGGTTGTTTGCGCAATTATCCATCCATCTCTCATCCCTATATTCTTTCTTCCATATTCCATCCTACATCAAATTGGTATCATCACCCAAATTCCTGGTGATCTTTTGATTTCACTAAATTTCTTTCAAACCAAAAGTTTTTTCTAACCCTTTCTTCTTAAATTTGTCAAATTTCACTACAGAGGCAACCACCAATCCAAGAATAAACAACAATTTTTTATTTCCTTTTTTTTTGGTGTTGGGGTACGGTGGGGGTTGTTACTGTTCATCACGTTGGCAAGCCGCCATTGTCAGAAAGCAATCCACCCCTTTGACAGCACCATCAGATCTGATTTTGAAATTAAAGTGAAAATAACGGTAGAAGTTGGCTGCCGCAACTGCTCCGACTCTCTCTTTCCCTTTTATTTCCCCTGTTGCTACACCATTCTTTCTTTACTGCTGCTGTGGTTGTGAGATACTCCCATAACCCTAGTCTTTTGAAGTTCTGGCATATTACCATCTGCACCCCAAAGTTTTGAGAAAATTTTGAATTAGCCATTGAGCGTCAAATTTCATTGGTAATTGGTCGAATTGATGAGTATTCGTTACTACAACAAGAACTTATACATTTAAAGGTTAAATATGAGGAGGTAAAGCAATGTGCTCAAGGATGAGCCAACTGACAAAATTGAGGACGGAGAGCAGTGAGCAAATGGCTCAATTGTAGTCGAATGGCTTACAGAAGCCAGATGATGAAGAGTTCCGAGGAAGAACCGATTGTGGTACTGGAATACATTAAGGTTGCACTTCAAATGCAAGAACTTGTGGATGCCATATTTCCAAGAAATGCAGTTTTGCTCCAAATTCCAAGAATCTTCCTTGAGGCGAATCTACTTCTAAAGAGTGGTGGTAGTGGAACCAAGTAAAAAACAAGTGCAAAGATCAAATACAGCAAGAAGACTCACCCCCCATGGTTCTTGATTTTCAACATGTTAAAGACTCGTGTACAAATTTTTTTCTGTTTTTTTATTTTTTTTAAATTTAAAGAGGGGAAAATCATGTGAAGCAAGAATTGAATTATTAGTTTTAACTTCTTTTTTTAATATCTTATTGTTGGATGTAAGTTATTTTAATCAATTATTAATATTATTATTTAGTTTGTTATTAGGAATATTCTAGTATAAGATCATGATCTGTGACACAAAAGCAGAGAAAAGATAAGGGATTTACCATACAAATATAATTTTGACGGAAGTATGAACTCAGTGCGTTCAGGTAAGATGGATTAGAAGAAGTGGGAGATACAAGAGAAGCCCAATGTTTCTTACAATTTGTTTATTTCTTTATTATATCCATTAATACCTGAAATATACAGAGGCATCACATCTATTCATGATTGATGACTTCCTAAAAAATTAAGCTATTCTTCACTTACTTTCTTATCCTACACCCCATATCTTAGTTAATCTGCTGGAATCATCTTTCTGCCACTATCTTGATGTTCATGATAGTTAGGTCCGTTCATTCCATGATCAACTACGGTCAAAATTAAAATTAGATCACTTTGTAGCTATCAATTCTCACCGTCCAAGTTTCCAATTAAAAGCAACAATCATATCTCTAAGAATCTTAGCATCCTTTATAGTACCAAAACCCAAATCTTATATGATATAAACTCTTAAAGGAATAAGCCATAAGGGGTCACCCAAGTCACCTAAAAATTCTATAGAGATGATTCCAAACCAAACCTATGTAAAACAGTGTAGAAAGAGATATGCATGGGATTTTGCTAAAGGTTCATGCATATATATAATCTTGGTATAAACACTTCAACAACCTTTGCTTGTGCAACAAATCAATAGTATTTAGACTGAGAGCTATGAACTGCTCCCCAAATAAAAGCACTAAATTTTGACGGAAGACTTAGCTTTACAAATAAAAGCAGCAAGAGGAGAACCCTAAAAAACAATTTACACAGAAATAATTATAAGGTTACAACGACCAAACACCCACACTCCGATCAGTATTAGAAGAAAGAGAGACCTTCCTTTCTGGAGGCCTAAACATCAATCACCTAGCCTCAGAGTCATTAAAGTTACAAAAGAAGCAAAAATTTCAAGATGCATTGCACCACACCAATGATAGAAAATATTAATGGATCTGATTAATCAAATAATTATGCATTTTAATATCCCTGATTTATCCTCATGTTGATTATTTTTTATCATTCAATACGTTTTACGTTATTTTGTAGGAACTAATGATTTTATTCTATAAAGTCAAATCTTAATGACCGAGTCAAATAAATAACCAAGAGCTCAAAAGAACTGGAGCAGAATTACAAGGAGATGAAAAGGGAAAGAAGATCCAGAACATCCACATATTCAAAGTCGAAAAGCACTTGGGAAGAAATTGATATCTTCAAGGAATTAAAACCTAGCTAACCCTAGTAGATGCCTATAATTATAGTGCTTTTTGTATTAGGATAGAAAATTCCTCTATAAAGGGAGGAAAATTCTCAGTAGTACTAGTTTACTTAGTTACTTCTGCTATTCCATATCTATCACATTATTTAATTTAATGCAAGTAATATTATAACTTAACTGAATTGTGCTCGACTTTTTTGTCTACTAAATCTTTACAGCTAGGATCATTATAAACCGTAAGCACCTTATCATTCAATGCTAAAAAATTAGAAAATCAAAACCATTAACTCTATCTGTAGTGAAAACTAGAGATAAGATGCTGAGTTAGCTAATTACATTGTTGCTTTCTAAACCTACACAATTCGTAGTCAACTCAAATTAGACATGCCCGACTAGCATATTCTAATGGACATTAAACTACTACCAATATGCCTCTCCCTTATTGCTTCCCATGAGTAAATCCATGTGCTTGATAAATCTGCTATAATCATCTCTGTTGAAATTATTCTGATCTCTTTAATGGCTAATAGAAATATCCTTCGATGGACACAGCCACAACAAAGGAAGATCGAAAATCTTCCGCTAGTAAAATGTTAAAAAAAATGATACAAGTGCGCTCAAGGAAACAAAATGGTTAACAAATTTAATATACAAAGGACAAATTGGCCCAGGAGCACACATTCTTAAGGTTGCTACCGAACTTTCATGTATGATTGTTTTAGACTTTTAGCATATTTACTTACAAACAAAGTGCATTAAGTGTTAACTATGTGTTTATTCTGAATGTGTGAAGTGCTTTTCTAATGGAACCGAATCAGGCCACCTACCGTCAGAACAACTATTGCAGTGGTTGCAGAGAATATCGTTTGACCATGCCCTTCTGGAAGATCGTGAACTGATTGCAGAGCCAAGGCAAAAGCCATAGCTCCTCGAAGACCTACAGACACATGTATAATATTCATGAATTTCCTCAACAGAGAACAAGCAAGTGGTCAAAAACCAACTGGTTTCCAACATACCACTGTACCATAATGCTTTCTGATGTTTTGAAGGTATTTTACGATGAGCAGGTCGAGCCAAATTCACCAAATATGCACAAGAAAATACATTTGCTGCTCTGCACAACCAAAACAAATAGATTGGATCTACTTAGCAATATTTAATTTTTAGTTTAAATTATATACAGTATAAACACAAATACAAATGAGGATGATCCAAAAGAAACCAATTCTACAAACCTATCAAACAAACTCATACTATAAAAAACTTAAGAGCTTAATAAAAGTAAGAATTAATTCAACAATTAAATGATTATGTAAATTCAATAATGATTCTAATAGTCCCTGACGTTTTCCTTTATCTAAAATTGTTTCATGAATACACTCATTAATGATAATATTAGATATCTCTTTCTTTCAATGTAAGCCAGCAAACAATCATTCATCCAACTAATTTTTCATTACTTTTGGACTTTACACTATATTTTAATTAGTTCATACTTGGATGGGTGGTAACTTTGGCACTCATGGTAAAACCACCAGAACTGGAAGATGAATACCTTTTTTGTTTTTTTAAAATAATTGGGTTGAAGGATTAGGAAGAGTTTGATATGATCAATGTAACCCAATATAACTGGTGTTTTTTCAATTAAGGTATCTGACTAAACAATTGCCGTATCAGTTGTGAGTCTAATTTGACAGTAGTTTTTTGGCAAACATATCATTTTTGTTGCAAGAAAAGGCTCAACTAAGGGATAATGCGCATAAGCATACCTGGCAACTCCAATGAATAACTAGTATAATCGTGAAGCAAGTTAAGGATAAGCAGTTGATTTTATAAGCCTCTTCAGAAGAACCAAAAAAACACAGGTCATGAATATATCTACTAGCTGAAGGATACAATTGAGAAAAAGATAAATCCAATGTGAGACCAGCTATGCTGTTCCATTGCAATATCAAAACCCATGTATATAAATCTGCCAAACCGCCAAACAACAAAATTTTAGAGGGCAAAAAAGTAGAAAATTATATATATGAAAGCAAAAGATATAGTGAATGCAGAATATTGAACATAGAAAGAGCTGTCTTACACAAATGTTTCAGCCAACGATGATATCAGGTGGAAAAATGCTGATACAAATCGCTGAGAATTGTCCGACAAGTTCGAGAATGTATAATGCTTCATAACCTAAAGAGAAAAAATGAGTTATGTTACAAGCAGCATACCAAAGTATACAAAGTGTGACTCCATGCAGCAACACCATATATTGTGCTCACTTACAATTCCAGTGAACAATATTGACACAATACCAGATAGGCCCAGTCCTTCAGCTAGCATGTATCTGTAATAAAGTTCTCAAAACATAAGCATATATTATCAAGAGAGACTATAAGAATTTCACAAAAAAATATAGCATCCTCAAGGAATATCTTACGAGAAATACAGGAAAAGAACAAAAAGGCAACATTCCAAATTCTGAAGACTGAAAAGGATAAACAGAAATTAATATGAAACCCAAAAAGTAAATGCAAAGACAAGATTAATAAATACCAAATTATAAGAACAACTCACTTGTCAATATCCAAACCTGCATACTTAAAAAGGTTCTGAAGGGTTAAGGATTTATCTAACTGAAAAATCGAAGATACATGTGTAGCTAATGGAGAGATACAACAGTCAATTTGAAAGGATATCAAAGCAGATGTAAATCCAACTCCAACGCCTGTCAATAAAGATGTGAAGCAATGTCACTAAACATAGAAAAAGTACAAGAAAAGATAGAAAAAGCAAAAGAAACAAATAACCCAACCAATGACAGAACAACAGAAGAAATCAATAGCAACCGTGTAATTTTAACTTGTATGAAAAGTATTGAAGCACAGACATCAGAGTGAACCAACTCATTCAGTTCTATGCTGGTTGGATATATTCAATTTTAAAAATGATGAAAACGAAGAAAAGCAAATAAATGTGTAGAAGAAATATCCAATCATTAGTTAAGGCCATACAGAGCTCCAACAGGAAACACAACCAAAAACAATTTTTTTAAAAAAATAAGGTGCAATTTTAATCCAAACTCCTCACAATATGGCAGTACATATTTCCAAAATTCCTACTATTGCCTTATCACGACAAACAACTTAGAAGCATTTCTTACAAAAGTTTATCTAAAAATGGCCTGGGGCCATCTATGGAAAACAAAACATAACTAGATATTTTTACTAACATATTCTTAACTTACTAACATAATAGATATCAATATACCCATGAAATACTAAGATAAGAGTAAAACATATATTATACTTTCCTTCTCATTAGAAACTCGAAAGCATGGAAGAAAACTTAGAAACTTTCGGTTGTCGCCTTAATTTATGTTGTTACCTACCCTTTCCACCCAAAACTCAAAAAACCAGAGTGAATATTCAAAAAGCTCCATCACCAACCCCCACCCTGGCGCAATAAAAAAGGGCGGACACACACACATCCATCCCACGTACTTGGAACCAAAGGATACCAAAACACCATAACTATGAAGTCATCAGAAAATGAATGACTATATCGAGAATGTACGAAGCACAGCCCTAACTCCTAGATAAATTTCAACAAATTTTGTAACCCATTAGCAATTGAAGTTAATGAAGCTGGGAGAGCACAGTCGATTAGCAAGCATCTAGGCAAAGAATTAGTAGAAAAATAGTAAGCACCTTGCAAAGGAAATAAGAGAGCTTTGACAAAGAATGGAACAAGTCTTTCTTCCAAAAAAGTCTGGTTCGAATAGGGCCGTAAACGGAGTCCGAAATATTTGATATTACTCCGAAAAATTCACACCCACAACTCTCACAAAAGTAGACTGGGTTCAAAAAAGATGTCGATTTTTGGATCAAAAATAAGATTTCGTTAAAAAAAAAGGCTGAGGATGAGCAATCCTTCAGAAGAAAAAATACAATCAAAACAAACTTTCGCGACTTAAACAGAATATATTAACAAATAAAATGAGATGCTATCATTCCAACTTGAACTATGCCACCACATTCAAACATTTAGAAGGCCAAAATTACTCTACCTTTAAAACATAACAAAGCTCAAAATATGACATTTCCCTGCAAGATGAACACTACAATAGTTCATTATTTACCAAAAATCAAAGTGTGAGATTAACCTGATGACATTGAGCCAACAAAAGTCTCAAGAAATCTGACGATAACCATGAATAAATTCTGTCCGGATGACACGTGACTCTTTACCAATGACATGGTCCTGCGTATATGTTATTCACTGCTTGCATCAGATTTACTTTTTAGTTTACATATGAAATATTACACAGAGAAGCAACTTGACTAACCTGTACAAGGAAATTGCCATCTTGAAATTTTGGGAAACAAAGAATTCAATCAGTAAATAATTTCCATCTTTAAGGCAAAAAAAAAAGAAGAAGAAGAAGAAGAAGAAGTCCTAAATAAATAATGGATGTATCAAAGAAGAAATATAATCTTACTGCATCATTCAAAACGGATTCTCCAAAGACCAGTGCATACAGATTAGTGTCTGTGCCAAGCTCCTACGAAATTTTGTTATTTAGTACATATCATTTGATCAAAGAAAGTTAGATACCCACTGCACTTAGAAACAGATAGCAAGTCGGTGCCAAAAGAAAGAAGACAGGTTCATTTCATTTCGGTGAAATGAGTAATATTCTAATGAAAAAAATAAACCGCACAAAAGGTTCAAAAATTTAGTTACAATATATCAATGATGTAACCAGATACGATGACAATTTTGAGAGATGTAGAGGCAGCTTGTTGGAGAGATTCCCTACTTTGCAGAAGAGTATTTCGTAAAAAAATGTTGGTAATTTAAAGGATGAGATCGAGGAAATGGTGAAGGTTCCAAAACCTAAAAGATTGATACAAGCACTTAATTTCACACCTGAAATATGGATAGAACCGTGACAGGATCTGTTGCTGATATAAGAGCACCAAACATCAGGCACTCAACGAAAGGAAGTCTGTACATGATATACACCATACCACCAAGGTAACTGTAACAAGAGTACTCAAACATATTGATCTTGGGGGAATCGAACATAGAATCAAAAAGACAATAACCGTGAAGAAGTGAAGTTACTCACACCAGGACACCTGTAACAATAGAAGCTATAAACGTTCCGAGAATCGCGAATGTGACAATTGCTCCAAAATTAGAAAAGAATGGCTTCTGCAATTTGTGAACAGCAAAGTTATATATATACTCTATATATGGTACACTAAATTTTTGTGCGCGAAAGCGAGGTGTGTGTGTGTGTGTGTGTGTGTATAGAGAGAGAGAGAGATTACAGGTGCTAAACTGAAGCCTGACTGAGTAATCAAGCACCGAAAAGGTTAAGAGAAACAACATTTCAGAACCAAATTACAAATATTTGTTTGAAATTCAGAATGAGAGTCCAAATAAATGAAACAAAAACAAAATAAGAATAAGAAAACGACAAAGCAAAGCAGAGTAGTGAAGAATAGATATTTCCAGAAAAATCTAAATAAGACATCAAAATCGGGTGAAATCAATTTGAGAAAGGATATAATATGATGGGAGGCAACAAAAATAGGAAGAAAAACTCCTCATGGAAATTGAACCAGGCCCTGCAGTAGAGAAAATAATAAGAAAAAAATAGTTTATTAGGGTTTATGATGGAAAATAGTACACAAGTAGAAGAAGAAAATGGACAAATAGCCACGATGAAAGTGAAAAATGAAGTTACCTAATATTAGTTTCGGTATTAGAGATGTTAGCAAGCCCGCCGACAACCAAACCTGGTAGTATGAATATGCATAATATATCCATGATGATAATGAAATTATAACAAAGGAAACTATGGCAACACGTGAATGATGAATCGATATCATAGTGTTATTTGATATATCAGGAGGGAACTGAAGGCACCAACCAATTAAGAGGGATGCGCTAGCTTCGGGAAGATAATAGAATCTATGACGGCGCAGAACATGCCCAAGGACGAAAGAAAGGACAAGCATCATGATCTGGAGAAGGATGCCCACCCCAGCAGCCTGTTGCTCCTTTCCCGGACTCCCCTTCGGATCATCGGCGGGAGATATCTGCAGCTCTTCCATTGCTCTCGCTCTACTCTGTCTGCAGCAGTGGCCCTTCTGCACCCAACTGTAATTCTCTTTTCCATTGTCGCTCGCTGCCTCGCTACTCCCTTTTCTACTTCTCGCGCTCTCTTTTCTTTTTCTTTTTCTTTTTTTCTCTCCTTTTCTTTTGTTTGTTTCGGAGTATTTTTTTTAATTAATGATTATTATCATTATATTTAACTAGCTTTGTTACGCCCTACTTGACACGCGGGTTCCATTTTTAGTAATAGTGTATTTGTATAAATTAATTTTAAAAATTAAAATATTTTTATAATTATTTCTTATTTGTATAGATATTTGTTATGGGATTTTGGATTTTTTTTTTCCTGATATGTGAAATTTCACGTCATTTATTGTTATTCTTATTTTATATAACGACAGTCATGTCAGATATTTTTAATCATGATTAATGATTTAACTTATATATCGATGATTATGCAAACTCAGGCAAAAAATTATGATTTTATGTGATAAAAGTTTAATTGATAAGAAATGAAAATATTATTGATTTTTCTAGTCAATAATTTTATATATATAAAAGGAAAACGATAAACAGGTTGAAGTCTATTTTTTAAAATAGGTTATAGTAGTTTATTCTTGTATTTTGTAAAGTTTTTACGAAATCTAACCGAATGGATAAAACATTTAAAAACATGAAATTGTACAAATTTTTATAATTTTTTGTAATGCGCAGAGAAATTTTTATAATTATATAAAATTAGATAAAGTTTTACTCACAAAAAATTGTTAAACTTGCATTGTTAAAAAAATATGATACACGTTGTATAAACTTATAAAATTTTGTATAATCTATTACTTTTAAAGGTTGTTTTAATTTTGTTATTGATGTCCCAACAGATTTAATGATTGTAGAACGGGGTTGAATACAACTTTTGTTTCGATTTTTTGAAAGTAATAGATAAACTCGCAGAATAATAAAAAATCTTAATAATACAGTATATAGAAACTAAATTATATCAATCAATAAATACTATTTGAATTTATCTTATAACCTGGTAATCAAAAACTGTTGATACCAATTTTTTTATCTCTATTATAAAACAACAGCTTTTGAAATACGTTTTTGATGAACAGTTTCTGCTATAAAATATAAATCATAACTTCTCAAATTCGGACCGGTGGCTCGTGTTGGATCTGACCCTTCTTCTTCTATGGGTTAGGATTTCCATGGGAAAGGCTTGTTGCATTTGGTTTCCTTATCTCCATGCAGTGGCAGATCCAGGATTAAACATCAGATGGGCAGAATTTAAAAAAAATTTTTTGCCAAGATTCAAGAGTAAAATAAAAAAAAAAACTTAACCAAATTTTATTGATAAAAATAACAACGATCAATGATCACTTGAAACTCTATAATTTGATGTTGCTCCTTTGTCTGGCAAAAGAAATACACATGAGAGAGAACACAACCTATTTCCATAATCCCATATATAAATATATAATATGTTGTTGCACCTCTACTTATATTATCTTTGCTTATAGTCCTTACTCAGACAATGCAAAAGAACTTAGAAAAATATCCAACATGTTAGGTGGATATAATTTGTAGTTAAGTAAGGACCTTTGATCACCGTTGAAATCTACTGATCACCATTGAAATCTACTGATAAGCCTGCTATGAAGGATTCTGAAGACGAATAATTTTTCAAGTATAATCCTGCTTATAATGGAAATAAGCAAGGACTTTAGTAAGCATGATCCTTTACTTATCAAAGTGAAGATTGTCAGAAAAGTTATCTTAACCCTTACTTAGTCAACTTCTGAGAAACTCTTCTGAAGGGCACTAGAAGACAGAAAAACGGCTAACTTTTTGAACTAAGCAAGGACTGCTGAAAAGGTACAAGTCACATCAAGGACAGTACACTCCAACGGATGTATTTCAAATCTCCAACGGATAGTTCTTTTGGAGAAGTATAAATAGAAGTCATAAATTTCATTTATGACTAACCAATGAACCAACTACCTCAAACTGAACAAAACTCTCTGACATCTTAAAGACTACAGCAAGACATCATAAAACTTGAACAAGTGCTATCTATCTATTCAACAAAGGAGCAATCTACTTGAAGATAGCAAGCAAGATTTTCTTAAATCTGCTTAGTGTATGTGTGACAAAATTGGACTAAATGTCTTCCTGCTAAAGTGGTCTGAGTGACCCATTGTAAATTGGACTAAGTGTCCTCTTGCTGATTGTTCTGTGTGAACAAATTATAGTGATATCCTTTTCAAGTAAAAGAGAAGAAGAGTGGAGTAGGATTATTCTGAACCACTATAAAAATTCTATCTCTTATCCTGCTTATCTTTTATATTGCTTCCTTGCTTTGTTGTGCTTTGCTTTAGTCCTGCTGAACTTGTTCAGCAAAGACTTACTATCTTTGCTACTTCAAGCCATTAACTTTTGATACAAAACCTAAGGGGTTCCTTGCTTAAAACAAATTCCGCTGCTAAATTTTTTGAAAATCATATGAAACTTTTTTATAAGGAAGAACATTTTTAATTCAATAAAGTTTTCTAAGTAAGACTTACTTGTTGAAAAACACTATTCAACCCCCTTCTAGTATTTTTACCCTTTGGGACCTAACATAATACATATCTTAACTAAGTTTGGCTAACATTACTTAATAAAATTACATAATTTTAATTTTGTATCATATTTTATTTTAATTAAAATATTTATTAAAATAAAAATTAAAAACCTATAAATAACTATTGAATCATAAACTATATCGTTTTAATTAGTCGTCTTAACCAAACTTGAGTAAAACATGTTTTATATTTTTTTTCCCATCTATATATATATTCGTAACGTATCACTCACAAATTATTACTAGCTAATATTTGTTAGGAATTATTTTTGTATGCGGACTATAAATTGTATCGATGACTAATTTTAGTAAAAAAAACAAATAATCAACCCTAAACATATCTAGTTCTATTCAATCTCTCATTTCTTATCTCCATATATTCAAATTCTTTCGTTTCTCATTTATAATAATTTCGTATAATTTATTACTTTTATACCAAGGTAAGATCTAAGTCATATATCCGTGTCTATATCCTTGTGTTGGCTTATCAATAACCACAATTTAGAATATATTATACATGCCTAAAAATATTTCACTTCGTTCATCAATAAACTACTTGTTCATTAATAAAAAACTAGCTTCAACAATAATTACTTGCTTGTGACATGTGAGTTTGAAAGATAATATAAACTAGCTACCGAGCCCGAGTACCTTACTTTAAATATTTTTTATAAATTAATTTTTTGTTATTTTTTTTAATATATAGATAATATATCTTAGAATAGAATATATTATGTCAATTAAACATATGTTGTATTTCTTTAGTTAATCAAGTTTGGAAGTTAAATTATTAATATTGAATATAAATATCATAGAAAAAAATAAGTTGATTATAAGTATGTGTATAGCATTAAATCATACATAAATTATTTGGATAAATTAGTTGATAAAAATTATTATATGACAAAATTAATATATTATTTACTGACTTTTCTTACGTTTTTTCAGGCTTTGAGTCTTTTTTGGATTTTGTTGTTTTTTCATATGTTTTTTTTAGACTTTGTGGTTTTTTTTTCCAGCTTTGTGCCTTTTTTGGGGTTTTGTTGTTTTTTCTTTTTTAGGGTTTGAGACTTTGCTTTTTCTTTTTTAAGAGTTTGGGACTTTGCGACTTCTTTTTTTTTTTTTTACATACGAGCTATCCATTTTAGCATTGCGATTAAATTATTAAGGTTGAATATAAATATCATTAAAGAAATTAATTTGATTATAAATACATGTATCGTATTAAATTATACAGAAATTATTTAGATAAATTAATTGATTAAAATTATTATAAGATAAAATTAATATATTATTCACTTTAATATAAAATTAGAGATCTCTTCGTATGCAACTTCTCTTATGTTTTTTTTACAATTTACACTCTTTTGGGGTTACGTCGTTTTTTTAGGCGTTGGGATTTTGCTGCATTTTTTTCGCTTGCGTTTTTTTGAGGCTTTGCACTTTTTTGTGGGTTTTGCGTTTTTTCTTTTTTTCCTCTTTTAGAGTTTGTGACTTTGCGGCTTTTTTTTTCGGACTATGCAATTTTTTTTTTTGGTTTTTGACATATGTACCATCCATTAAAGCTTTTACTCTTTTATAATAAACTAGCTATGGACAACACAAGTATATTATATTAATATTTTTTCTTTTAAAGTTTTAATATATCTCTAAATGTTATATAGTATTTTAGAATAATTTTTAAATTATATTTTTCTTAAGTTTATGGATAATATATTTTAGAATTGTGTTTTTTATTTTTATTTTTGGTGCATGTGAAGTATATTCTTATTTTTTTAAGACTAAGTTAAATGATTTTTTTGTTGGTTTTGTTTTGGTTTATAAGTTTTTTCTATTGTTGTGATTTTACGTTATTAAATTTTTAGGGCCAGTTTTTATTGTGAGTATTTATGGTAATTTTTTACCCAATTTTCTTTTTGTTATGCTCTTTTTTTAGTGCGAGTTTTTATTGTAAATTCTTACGGTGTTTTTTTCTTTTACTGTGACGTAAGAACTATCATAAATTATTTGTAATTCTTCAAATTTTAAACAGATATATATACACACATATACATGTATGTATATATTTTTATAGTTCTGCAAACAACTTCAATAATTTTATAATGCAAAGGTTCAAATGGCCAAAAGTTCTATGATTTATTTGAATAAGTTTCTTAATCTTATTGATTATCGTCTTTTAATGAGCCTTCAATATTTTACACAAAATATTTAGAGCACCTGCAACTATTGTCGGTTGTTGAAGAGAGAGAATGTGACAATTGCCTAAGATTTGAAGTATTATACGTTCTCATCGTGAGTTGCTTGACCAACCGTCTCCATTACCGACATATTATTATTTTTTTATTTCCAATTCTAATCGATTGTTGATCCTCGCGTCTTTCAAAATAAAGATAGTTTTTTCCATTTTATTTCAAACGTTCATAATTAATATAGATCTAAAAAATAAAATAAATAATTCATAATTTGCCAAGATCTATAAGTTGACACTCAAAAGTGTTACAATTTCTCGTAAATTTTAAAAATTTATTTTCTTTCTGTCATAATAATAAATTACTATGTTTATTATTCATATTAATCTGGTCAACAAAATAATTTAAATTTGTTTCATCAATGTTAATATATGTATAGATAGTCATGTTTTATGGAACGAGTGTTTTGTTCATGCAATTTATTTAGAAATTTTAGTAAGAATAATCATAGGTAAAATAAATATAGAAAAGTAAAACATAATCATAGGTAAAGAAAAGTAAACATTAAATCAAAAAACAATTGAAAGTGTAAAAACAAAAGGTAAAAGAGTTAAAAAAGAAGAAGTAAAAATGGTACTCCTCAAATATATAATCAGAGTTAAAATGTTTAACATAATAAAAAGCAATACAATTTAAATTTAAATTGAGTATGCTGGTTGTTTTTTGTTTGGGCTTCGCATGAGATGGCCCAAATAAAATTAAACATAGCCATTCAGTTTTAGTGTGAAGAAGGGTGTAACAAGAAGATCAAAGAACTGCCGAAAGAAGGAAAGAACATAGGAGTGCCTCCCAAGACGAACGCGATCTACTGTTTGAAGGAGAAGAGTGTTCTTTCCTATTAGCAACAGGTTTGTTTTCTTTCCAGTTTCTGTATGGGATACTGGGTTCTAGAATTGCTATTCATATATGGTGGGTTTTATGATAACAGGGGACTTTACTTATAGTTATATATGTTTATAACGATAACAATCACAATAGCGAAGGAGAGGAAGTTCTTCGTGTGCCGTGCATTATTTGATCAAATAAAACGTCAGGACTTTTGATTTTGGAGCATGTATGATTACTGAATTGTTGGTGGTGATGGCTTTAAAAGAATAATAATAATAAAAACTACTCCCATAATATATCTAATATAGAACTATTTCGAACCTATAATTTTATTTTTGATATGAATTTGTAAAAATATAAAGGTATAAAATTTTGTAATTAAGAGTAGTTTTCATGTTCTCCATGACATTCCATTTCAAAGTTATTAATAGTAAAGAATGAATTATAGGTTTCACAAACTTATTTTGTGTGAATGTGTCTATAATTTTGGAACGGTGTGAGGATATAGTATATTGAAGTCGTTTATTTTGTCGTTTTTGTTCTAATTTTGGAACGGTGTGAGGATATGCTTTATTTTGTCGTTTTTGTTCTAAGGTTTCTAGTTCTTTGTTCTTGTGATACTTGCTATATTTTATTCAGTTCTGTACGCTTGTAAGTCTAAAATTTTATAGCTGCACATATGTTATGTTAGTTGGAGTATGGGAGTTTGTGATGTTTTGATTTTGATAAGGAATTACATTGTTTTAAAGATAGTGCTCTCTCTTTTCTTGGATGAGTATGGAACTGCGCCTTGCAGTGCTTCTAATATTCCTAGCATCAGTGGTCATGGCAATATGGATATCTAGTGCAGAACATTTGAATAAGTCAGCTTATGAAAGCACTCTCTGGTCGACTGTGAAAGAAGAGGTGGATCTGGTGAGACATGAAGAAAATGATGAATCTGTTTCAGTTTTGAACTTCAAGGACGAATTTGATGGCGGTTTTTCTTCTCTTGAAGGAATGCTACAATGGGCAATAGGTACATATGTGTCCTTTCACAGCCAGGTTTCATATTTTCATTTAGTTGGTTATGCTAATTAGCTGCATGTCTCTATCTTTCTCTTTATACGTACTGAAATTAGATTTATCATTGTAACCTCATATTTTAGGAAATTTATTTATTTATTGAAATATTAGGAAATTTATTCTATCACTATAAACATATGCATTGAATTTATTTATTTTGTATGCATATACCCCTTCACTCTATAGAAAAGTTACAAATGAAATATCTAGTACACTTGCGAGAAGCTATAATTCAAAGTTGATGAATTTTAGTTGATTTGATCTATTCAAAATACATAAGATATTCAACAAAAAAACTTTAGCAAAGTCATATGTTGAATTTTAAACTTTCATAACCTAGTTTGTATAATATTAGACGTACCTTTTTCTATGGAACAAAGGAATTACCATTTTTCACCACATACATAATTTTAGAAGTACCTAGTGGAGAATAATTGTCTGGGAAACTTAAACGTGAACAATGTTAGAATAATTGTTCAGGTTCTAGAAAAGATCTTCACAAATAAAGCATGGGCATACATGTTAATGTATATGACAAATAACATGAATGAATTTTAGATTAAATATGGTATTCAAGTACCAGTGTACCACTTTAAAAATTTTTGGTTCCTTAAGTAGTGCATTAATTCAATTTTCCTTTCAATTACTACTTCAATTTACATAATGTTTTTTTTTACATTCTAAAACTAGTATGTATATGTTTAAATACTATTTAATTGCTTAGAGCAATCGTATGTATTACTTACATATGTGCATGCGCACATATAGGAGAATGTGAAATATAGGCTTCAGCATGGTTTAGTGTTTGGGCTTTTGTAATAGTTCAGTCCATACTTGCTGGGTTCTGCTGCCCAGTCTGGGATTCTGGGAAGTGATAAGAGCGACAAAGGTTGGATCCCAATGGACATCCAAGAGAATTAAGACATTGCTATCGACTATATTCAGAGTTAAAATTCTGATAGTGGAATAGGGAGCCGCTTCTCCTAATAAATGCAATTTTTCATTGCAATTTATTAGAATGCTATGATGTAAGTAGTAGTTTAAGTTCTAAAATGTTAGTGATTGGGGCTTATATCTAGATATCAAGTGTGTAAATTTGTATATTATAATAGTAAATTGATATTTGCACAAGTTTTATTTATTTTTATTTTTAACATTTTGGTCCACACTGCATAAAATACATGTATAATATGCATTAAGAATTACACTAATGTGGACCCATTATGGAAATATCAAAAACTGTGGAAATATCAATTCCCTCATAATATGTCTGGCCTATTCTTGGTTGGGCTGCTACATTCTTTATTCGCTTCGTCTCATTTATATGATATTCCTCAAAGATTTCAACCAACTGAACTTTGATTATTCACATCTTTTGTTTGTTTGATTGAAAGCCTTGGTCTTTACTATGTTTCATATACACGTCATGAACAGTTTCTTTCTTGTTTCTTTTACAGGCCATTCTGATCATGCAAAATTGCAGGAAGCGGCAAAAGATGTCCAAGGTCTATCTTCAGATGAGCTGAAGAAACGTCAGATGGAAATAAAGGTACCTAATATATGTTTTAGGGTTTACGGAAAGAAATCAGTACCTATATTTAAATAGACATATAAAATGAAACTTAACACATTTGAAGTCCGGCCAAAGCAATCATTCAATAGAAAGAAATATACATGAGTGAGATATGTTATACCTTCTTTTGTAAGAAAATGTTAATTATTATATTTTAGGTATATATACTAAATTACTAATTGCTTCTACTTTATTTAAGTAACAGTGATGGCCAATAAAATTTCGAACATGTAAATCTCACAAAAAAATCAGAGAGAACAAAGATTTTAAATCATGTCTTTAATTGAAATAGAACCAAACAATAAAATTTCCTTTAGCTGAAAATAAGATACACAACTTAAGTACCGAGGACAACTAATATTTTATTGAACTTAAAAATTAGTTCAAGTCCATTTTATATAATTAATATTTGTAATTTGACAAATTTCACTAATTGTAAATTCTTTTACATGCTAAAATTTAATTATTCAATCGGTCATTTTAAGTTTTAATATGTTATTTCTGATCTAAAAAATCGATATGCATCTTTAATTTAAAATGACAACCTAACATGCCTGTGTTGTGCACGGGCAATAGCGCTAGTTAGAAAATTTGTTCTACATACTTATGTCACGTCCATTAAAAAAATGGCTTGCTTTCAATTACTTAGATCATTTATTAAGACCATTTTCTTAAAAAAAAATAGTCTAGTGCTCACTATGGCCTTAACTAAATTATGATTAGTTGTAACAATCCGTAAATGATTCTTAGGCTAAACTGGAGCTAGAGGGACCTTAAAATATATGGTATAATAACACATTTATAAAGGTAAGGATAGATTAGCATATGATTCTCATAAGAACATAATAATTGAAATGCATGAAAAATTAATCAACACAAAAACTTACCCACATTATAAAGTATATATTTGTGTGCTTATCTCATGTCTGTGTATGTACACAGACATATTAAGCTGTTGTTTTTGTTTTTTCTATTTAGTTCCTTATCTAATAAATTCCCATAGAGTGAAAGAAATAAAGTTTGAGGATGAAGAGCATTGACATGCTTTTAAACATATAAATAAAAAGGTGGAGAGTTTTATGGGAAAATAAGGTTAAACTAAGCTAGAAGTATTTTTTCGGGATCTACACAAGGTTAAACTATACTTCACAAGTGAAAAAAGTTAGCAAGAGCGTCTATCTGTATATGATTTACTTAGAGCATGCTAGTGGAATTTAAATAGTCTAAGCGGCTATTGTATCGGATCAAATGACCACATGTTACTTATGAATTGGCACGTTACTTATGAATTGGTGAATTCCAACATCAACAATATCTTAGAACATTGGATAATGTATGTATATCAAAATAATGATAATACGCATTAATTGAAAAGGAAGTAAAGCGAGTTTCTGTTTCCATTCCATTTTTTTTCTCGTTGTTGATACCGGCAAGACCTAGTCAAGATAAAAATTGAATGTACACAAGGTGTTTGTTGGGCTGATTGAAAATTATTTCAGTTTGTAAATAAAAAAAATGTTGGGCTGGACAGGTTAGGAAATGGTTTGGGTTGGTGGATCATTCGGACCGGGTGGCTCGGGTTGGATCTGACCCTTCTTCTTCTTCTTCTGCGGGTTAGGGTTTCCATGGGAAAGGCTTGTTGCTGGCGTCATGGATGGAAGCCGCAGCTGCTAGCCTCCAACCACACTCCCACACACGCTGAAGCATTTGGTTTCCTTACCTCCATTCAGTGGCGGATCCAGGATTGAACATCAGCAGGGGCGGAATTTAAAAAAATTACTTTGCCAAGATTCAAGAGTAAGATAGAAAAAAACTTAACCAAATTTTATTGATCAAAATAATAATGATCAGTGATCACTTGAAGCTCTATAATTTGATGTTGCTCCTTTGTCTGGAAAAAGAAATACACATGAGAGAGAACACGACCTAGTTGTCGATTATTAGCTCAAACACACTACTTACATTATATTTAACAAACAAATTTCAATTATTACATATGCAAAGACATGATGAAGCATATTAAAGTCCGTAGAAATCAATTAACTGCGGCGTTTAGTGAGGCTATGAGAGGGACTAGGACTGGAGTGTTGTGGCCGTGTATGTGAATGGCTGAAGGCAATGGCATGATTGCGATGGTTTCGTAGTCGACAAATCGAGAAAGAGATGGGAGAGAATGTGCGTAGCTGCTGTGCCGTGTATGTCGTGCGACTATGTGAGGCTTTTTCTCCAATTCAAATTGCCCCAAAGTCTGAATTAAAAGGAATTATATTTTACAAATCTGCCCTTTTATTATATGTATCAAATGATTTGGCTGCCCTTAACTCAATAGTAGATGAAAAAAAAGGGTCAGCATAGTTAGCTGCCTATACTGCCCAAAGAATACATCCGCCCCTGCCTCCATGGGAATTCACGTACGTGAGTCTACCCTTACTCTCCATGTCTCGGCTCGAAATGCAAGCAGAAGGGGGTTTGAACTCTCCAGACTCGGTTGATCACCATTAAATTAGGCCCAAATCGAAGCCCACGTTCCCAGAAATCTAACCCCAACATTCCGCACTATTTTTTACAACCCGGATTTGATAGATTTTTGAACAATCCGAACTATGGTTCTAGTGTTCTTGAGTTCATGAATATTTGACAAATCATATCTCCTAAACTACACATCATCTTAATAAGTGTTAACATATGCAAATTTAATAAAAAAAATCGTTCTACATGATGGAAACACTAAAATCAACAAAATAAGACTTTAAAATGAAAGGGTTGTACCTCTAGAAGCTTAAAAATCCACTTAATGAAGCTTAAATCCTCGATAAATGCCTATATAATTAAATAATTATGTTTGGCGTGGTTATTGGCTGCTGAAGGAATGAGGCTAGGGTTTATAATTATGCATTATAGCATTCAAAATTCATTTATGATCACTAGATGAAGTCAAGTGAGATTTTGCCAATTTGGGCAATTCTATTCTCCTTCCCATTTCACCATATGGAGTTTGTTCAATTTAGTATAGGCTGATTTGAATTTTAGTGTTTTATTTGGTTTATTTGGCCATTTAATTGAAGTTTTGCAAATGCTGGAATGTTTTCTTGCACCGATAAGTGAGATATTCATCTGCTTTAATCATAAATGACATTTTATCAATGTTATAAGATGATTCTTGTCTTTAGAGTGGTCTTGGCCTACTCTTGGCTCGGATTTGTATGGTGTCAAGTGTCAGTTACCAAATTAGGGGTTTCTCAGCTACCAAAACTTTAATTTTAAACTCTTGTTCCAATTTTGCCAAATCAACATTTGATTTCTGTCTGGGGTGTTAATTGAGTAATAAAAACTCATATTTTTCAATTCTTGGTTCCTTGGATCAATGTTCGCTTGTCTAGACTGTATTGTCGATTGTGGGGCCCACTTGAGGTTTCGGAGCCCTAATCTTGGAAACCCTAGTTGGGAAAGTCCATTTTCATAGAATTCATTTTTCGAACCACTTGAAATCCTAATTGATGCAAGTGTCTTGTTTTGTGTGCCACCACGTGTATATTGCGGTGTATGGAGTTTAATACTTGAAAGGAGAAATGAAAAATCTTATAATAACTAAATTGTGTATATTTTTATTCTACAACCTTTTGGGTTCTCACAGTGCAGGATTAGTAATAGTGTGTCCTTAGGTTTTCATGTGTGCTCATTTACCCTATCAGCGTCGAATAAGCTTTGCTATTAGAGACTAATCCCTTCTTTCTGCTAATATTGCCGTATGATCTAGTAATTATCTATATATCTTCAGTTTCTAGAAATAAACACCAATTTAGTTGATATACCTGCATTTTTTTGGTTGGTTAATAATGATAACTAGCATTTGAAATAATTCGAGGCATCTCTTTTGCTTCATGTCAGTTCTGTCGTTTTGGAACTTTTAGAGTGGCCAACTTATCATTTTTACATAAAATCGAGGTCTGTTCTGAGATTAGGACAAATATGTTCTCTTCCATATTCTTTTGGGTGAATTTTTTAGTTTTTATTCTAAAAATTAATAATTTAAAGAAGAATGCGATTGACATAGTTTGTACCACAGTTTTAAAAGAACGTCAATAGGTCCTGAGTCCACAAAATTTCCTACTTTACCTTTTATATTTGATGCTCTGTGTCTAATCTTTCAAATTATTAAATATGGATTATCTTCTTAACACTTCACAAGCACTTCCTGCTATGTATAGTGACTCCCGTTAATGCCTTTTAATCGAATCACTCTTTTGGTTCAGGTTTAGATATCATGCCACTTGCATTTTCTTCTCATTCTTGCCTTTAATAGCTTTTGCCTTCTTTGTGCTTAATATTCAGGAACTGGTGGAGAAATTGAAAATGCCATCAGATGCACAGCTGATGCAAACTGCCATAAATAACTTGAACAATTCATCTATACCTTTGGAAGATCGTCATCATGCATTAGAGGAACTTTTGGTGCTTGTTGAGCCAATAGATAATGCAAATTGTATGTTCAATTTCATCACTTCTTTGGCTGAATTGTCATTGGTATACAAGCTTGTCGTTAGAATAAAAGGGTTAGAGCCTGTGTTTAGGGAACTAAACACTTTGACTAGCTTGCAATAGACTCTATCGTGCTATCTTTTAAAATATTTGAGTAAGACACTTGTGCTGTTGGGTATTTAAGAATTTTGCCAACACATTTTATTGTGCATTATCAATAAGCCTGCCCCATTAAACAGCTTCCCTAATTTTCTTTTCTCAGATTTGCACAAAGTTGGGGGTCTTTCTGTTATCATGAGAGAACTTAGTGATCATGATCCTGGGATCAGGGAAATTTCTGCATGGGTTCTTGGTAAAGCCTGCCAAAATAATCATATTGTTCAGAATCAGGTAATAGATTTTTTTTTAATTTTTTTCTTGCGATCAGCAAAATAAAAATGTATTAAACTTGCCAAAAAACAAAAAGCATTCCAAAAGTCTTGGGCAGCCCCAAAAACACCTGGAAAACAAACACCAGAACACCTGTAGCCCAAATGACAGAACACCGCCGAAACAACCCTGATACGGACCCAAACAAAAAACCTTTAGAAGAACACCAAAAGACACTGCAGAAGAAACCTAGAAATACCCGGAAAAAAAAAACTTGAATGATTCATTAGGGTCTTCTTATTGTTGAATTTTTTTTATCAATAGTTGTAATTAAAAAAAAATTGTATTTATAAGATGTGTTCTATTTAATTCAATTTTGTTTGTTTTGTGGGATAACAATTATTTTCTAAGTTTCGTAAAACCCGGATGAATTGTTTCAAGCTCATCATCTTCCCTCTCAAATCTTTCTTTTATCTTCTTCACGTTTTGCTTGCAGTCCATACTATTTCCCACCTGCTTCCCATCGTGAGCCACCTCTTCCGCAAAATTTGTCGGTCGGATTTGGCTAGAATTCACCTCATCGCTAGAATTGTTCGCTGTCGTACCTAAATCATTCACATCAACACCAGAAATTAAAGATTCTTCCACCGGACAATATACATCATCTTGTAAAACTTCCTTAATCCTAATGCTAAAACATGACCCATCAAACAAAATTTTTTTTTTGTGCATTCCTCAACAACACAATCTTTGGTCCAAATCATTACTTAGAAGCTGAAACATCCGCCAAAGAAATAGAATTGTCATCAGCTGTGATGAAGATACCCCACTGCCTGCAACATTTTAAAATGAGTCAAGGGTCCAAGCATGAACCGAGACACCAGTAACAACTAGCCACGTTCAAGCTCAAATCAAAGCCGTCATATTCTATTCTCTTTCTTTCTACTCTCAATCAAGTAGACTAAGAAGAAGGTAAGGTAGCAGCTTCCTTCTGGGCTTATGCATTAAATCCATATAGTTAAATCCCACTTCCCAAAACCTTCCCCAGATGTAATGAACTACTGATCCTATCCACTCCCTCCTTAAGAAATACAAAGAAGCGGTGTTTGCCTTTTGAAACAACTCTATCCCAAATTTATCCATATGATTACATATAACCTTCATCTCATATTTCTCCCTTTGACCTTTCTCTATGAGATACCAACACCAAGCAGTTGGGTCACCTGCTTATGATATCGTTGTTAATCTCTCCCACAATTGCATTCTTTGGAAGCCCTTGATATCCATCCATCTGATCTGCATGCTCTCTGAAAAATCTGGTTATATTTAAATACAATATTTCCCCTTTGAATCTGGTCCCATTTAAGTTTTTCCGAGCAGCAACAGCCTCCATTTCATTCTTAAATCCTACAAATGCAAACTTCGAACTTGTCCTATTTGTTTCTAGAGGCAAATATACATTTGCAGTATGTCCATATTCCTCGAAAGCTTCCAAAATTTTCCCCCTTGCAACTTTTAGGTAAACCATGAATATAGATAGTGGTTACCTTATCGCTTCCCCTGTTTATCAACCCTGAAGAATCTCCTTGAAACTTCGTTTTTGTCTCCAGATCCATCTCTTCAATCCAAACTTATCTCTGACGTTCATCTATTTTCTGTTTTTTTTTTTTGTACTTTACCCACCATTCCTTGCGTGATCGAAAATACTTCTGATTGATCTTGATGTTGGTAATTAATCCTACCACTGATTTCTTGGATTTGATGTTGGTAAAATACTTTACCCATGAACCCCTCTCTCTATCTCCCCACATGACCTTCCATTTGAGGTTGTTGAGAGATCAGAATCAGGTAAGAGGTAAAAAGCCTATTTATGAACATATAAAGCATCTTATGTTTTTACTTATTATTTGTCTATGATGATATTTGATATGATAATGTCATATGAACAAGTTTTATGTAGGGTTCGTTTGTCAATATACTGATGTGAAATATTTGAGATCTTTAGATCCTGGAACTCGGTGGACTGCCAAAGCTAATGATGATGGTAAATTCTAGTTCTATTGAAGAAGCTATCAAAGCATTGTTTGCCGTCTCAGCCTTGATAAGGAACAATTTATATGGCCAAGAATTATTTTTCATGGAAGCAGGAGATTTGATACTTCAGGTGACTCGAGGGAAATAGGACTTTTTAGCACTCTAAATTTTTTTCTCTGTGCTGACAATCTTGGTTGTCCTTGTAGGAAATTCTGAGCAATTCAAGTATTGATATCAGACTACGTAGGAAGTCAATGGTTCTTGTTGCTGATCTGGCAGAGTTTCAAGAAGAAATTGGAAATAATGTAGATTTTCATTTCTTTAACAATCGCTTCCTCTTGAAGTCTTTGGTTGACTTAACAGCATCACCTGATCTTAGTCTCCGGGAGAAGGTGTTCTTTTTCTTATTTCTGGAAAATTTTCGTTCATGTGGTACTTTTTGTGCAATGTGGCCATATGATAAAGTCATTACTGGCCTCTTTTATTTTTATTATTTTTTTCTTTTTAATTTTGGTCTCTTTAGGCCTTCGGGTTACTTGCTTCACCCCGTTTACATGCCTTTGAAATTGTATTTTCATCCAGAGGATTATTGTTATGGCCTTTTCTAAATCTTCAAAATATACACAATATTTTCAAATCATGTTGGCAAGATTTTCTAGCATGCTAATTGATCTTTGTAAGTTGGGGAGTTGTTGTGCAGGCCCTTTCTGCAATTAAGAATCTCTTACAACTAAGAACAGTGGATGTTCTGATTTTCAAGGAGTTTTGTGGATTGGATGCGGCGCTAGAGGGGTTAAGTCAACACTTACAACAGTTGCTGGTAGAAGGAAATCAAAGAGAATTCGCAATGGATGTCGAGAATCTACGGAGAGAAGTTGAACTCGTTTATCTTTCAAAGCTGGATAAGGTAGAAGTACGACAGTTTTGAATTTTATTGTGTGTTGAACTGAATTTGAAGTCATTAGCTGGTGATGCAGGTTCCAAGATAAGCCACGAATGCATGCAGATATTTAAAAAAACAGGGGATTGCATTGAATTTCGGGTCATCACCCTTGGCAATTGTAGTAGTGTAATTTATTTCCAGGGTTTTCGATTGAATAGTGGAACTTCCTTAGCAACAAGGACTCTTAAGATATAGTGCAAGCAATGTTGTATATGTGTAGACCTAGCAATGATGCAAACTTGGTATATACTTGTTGATAATTATTTTTGAATATTTATGTATTTTATGGAACTCGGAAAATTAACTTTTCAAATCGAGAAATATTTTTTTGAGTCGAATTTTAAAACTAATAGGTCCATTTAATTCATAGATTACATGCGAGTCAAAAAATTTGTATTAAAATATTTTTTACTAATTATTTTAGAAAAAAAACTATTTATACTTAGAAAATCAAAATTTCAAATTGATGAAGATATTTTTTGGACCGATTTCAAAACATATAGGTCCTATTTAATTTAGAGATTATATGTGAGGGAAAAAATTTGAATTAAAATATTTTTTTGCTAATTATTTTAGAATATTTATGTATTTTAGTGAAAACTTGTTTATACTTGAAAAATCAACTTTTCAAATTGAGAAAAAAAAATTGGATGGATTTTAAAACAAATAGGTCCCATTTAATTTAGAGATTGTATGTGAGGCCAAAAATTTGAATTAAAATACTTCTTATCAATTATTTTTGAATATTTAAATTTTTTAGAGAAAAACTTTTTATACTCAAAAATTTAACTTTTCAAATCGACAAAAATTTTTTGGGATGGATCTCGCAACCAATATATCTCATTTAATTTACAGATTATATGTGAAACAAAAAATTAAAATTAAAATTAAAATGCATTTTGTTAATTATTTTAGAATATTTATGTATTTTAGTTAAAACTTATTGATACTCAGAAAAGGTTTTTTTAGGACGGATCTCAAAATCAATAGGTCCCATTTAATTTAGAGATTATATGTGAGGTAAAAAATTTGAATTAAAATAATTTTTGCAAATTATTGTAGAATATTTATGTATTTTAGTTAAAAATTGTTTATACTCAGAAAATCGACTTTTCAAAATGAGAAAGATATTTTTGGGATGGATTTCAAATCCAATAGCTCGCATTTAATTTAGAGATTATATGTGAGACAAAAAATTTGAATTAAAATACCTTTTGCTAATTATTTTAGAATATTTATGTATTTTAGTTAAAATTATTTTACATTTGAAAATTTGACTTTTCAAATTGAGAAAGATTTTTTTGGGACGGATTTCAAAACCAATAGGTTGCATTTAATTAAGAGATTATATGTGCGGGAAAAAATTTGAATCAAAAATACTTTTTGCTAATTTTTTAAAAATATTTATTTCTTTTAGTCAAAACTTGTTTATATTAGGAAAATCGACTTTTCAAATTGAGAAAGTTTTTTTTTGGGACATATTTCAAAACCAATAGGTCCCATTTAATTTAGAGATCATATGTGATGCAAAAAATTTGAATTAAAATAGTTTTTGTTAATTATTTTAAAATATTTATGTCTTTTTGTCAAAACTTGTTTATACTAGGAAAATCTAATTTTCAAATCTAGAAAGCTCTTTTTTGGGATGGATTTCAAAACCAATAGGTCCCATTTAATTTAAAAATTATATGTGAGACAAAAAATTTGAATTAAAATACTTTTTGCTAATTATTTTAGAATATTTATGTATTTTAGTTAAAACTTGTTTATACTCGTAAAAATGATATTTCAAATTGAGAAAGATTTTATTGGGATAGATTTCAAAACTAATAGGTCATTTAATTTAGAGATTATATGTGAGGCAAAAAATTTGAATTAAAAATAATTTTTGCTAATTATTTTAAAATATTTATGTCTTTTAGTCAAAACTTGTTTATACTAGGAAAATTGACTTTTCAAATCGAGAAATTTTTTTTGGGACTAATTTCAAAATCAGTAGGTTCCATTTAATTTAGAGATTATAAGTGAGGGAAAAAATTTGAATTAAAATATATTTTGCCAATTATTTTAGAATAGAGAAAAACTTTTCAAATCGACAAAGATTTTTTTGGGACGGATTTCACAACTAATAGGTCTCAATTAATTTAGAGATTATACGTGAGGCAACAAATATGAATTAAAATATATTTTTGTGATTAATACATTTTTAATTTCAATTATAAGTAGAGTTTTTACAAATTTTGTGTTTTGAAATCAAAATCAAACCTTGATTTTATGTTTATCATTGATAATCATAAATAGAGGGAGATTGTTAGGAATTATAGCATTTGATGATAATGTATATATTTAGAATTGATAGTTTTTCAGTTGTACTGTAGGTGCTGATGTGCAGTATAAATATTAGCAGATAAGTTTTTGAAGCTGGAATTTTGTAAGTGTTATCTTGTGATGAGTAATTTGTTCATCAAATGAATAATAGTTAGGTTTATAAGATATTTATTCTCCGACGGTATAATTTGTACATCAGATGATAAATAATCCAAGTAGCTAGTTAGCAGATAAAACTGTTCCCCGTTGGATATTTCACTGTATTAGAGTTAAACAAAAGTTAAAGTTAGTCAAGCAAAATTAGCCTCTCGGAGACTAAGTTTTTTTGTTCATTAGACTCTCAATTGCATTGAAGTAGCCTTGAGAAGATTTGATTGTTGCCAAAGTTATTTGGCTAACGCCAAACTCAACATTACTTAACGCCAAAATCATTTGGATTGTCACCAAAATCATTTGCCTATCGCGAAAGTCGTCGGCCAAATCAATAACAACGTCAAACTCAAAATGACTATCGCCAAAGTTGTTGGGCAAATCAACATCGCCAAACTCAAAATGACTATCGCCAAAGTTGTTAGGCAAATCAACAAAATCGCCAAACTCAAAATGACTATTGCCAAAATCATCAGGAAATTCTTTATCACTAAAGTCAAGTGAAGCCCCAAAATTTACTCTAGTGCCAAAGTGCTCGAACATTAGTGGATAAGTTGTGAAGCACCAAAGTGCTTAGACATCAGGGGATAAATTTCTTGGCGTCAGGGGATAAGTTTCTCGGCGTTGGAGGATACTTTTTTCGTTATCAGAGGATGGATTTCTCAGCACTAGAGATTGTTCATCAGGAGATAAAATAATTAGAGAACAAAAATGACATATGGGATGTTTTCCCAGTGAGATAGCCGAGAACTTGTAGATTGCTTGTTCTTCAAGAAATCAAATAATAATTGTAGAAATAAAGAACACAATCAAACTTATAAACAATTGCTTTTTATTGCTTTAACAATTGATTACAACTTCTAACAATCACAACTTGATCGTCAGCTTCTATTCTGTATTGTAAAGATACAAACTATGAATTATATACAGTTTCGAAATTCCAATTCTGTAAAACCTAATTACAGCTTCCTAAAACTGAATCGTAATTAATTCAGTTACCAATTTTGAATAAAATTCAGTTTCCTTATTCGAATCAATTACAATATTTCCTTTTTGATTAGGAATAGATTTCTGGCTTGTTTCCTTACCAGCTACGTCTTCAATAATATCTCAGTTCACGTGGAAGACATTCCTTATTCAATTCGAACTCTGTATCTCATCTGGGAATAATTCACGACTAGTCCCTGACAGCTTCAACCTTAGTACCCGATCACTTTAGTCTTTGGTCTTTGATCAGATTGTGTAGTCTCCGACAGAATCATTAGTCTTCGATGCTTTAGGCTTAGTCTTTGATGACGTAATCTTAGTCTCCGATGTATTTAACCTAGTCGTGGATGACGTTAGCTTAATCTCTGATACACTAAGCTTAGTCTTTGATGATGTAAGCTTAGTCTCTGATGCTTTATTCTTAATCCCCGATGACGTAAGCTTTAGTCTCCGATAGATAAAACTTAGTCTCTTGTAGGCAAAATCCTTAGTCTCTGACAAGTGTTGCCTTAGTCTCTGACAGATCAAAACACAATATGACTTTATTGAAGCTTTGATACAATCTCCAGTAGTTATTTACAATCAAAAATAAATCTCTCTTTATTACAAATGAATAAATTACAATCAAGAGATAACTACTAGCTACAAAACTTTAGTGTTACTAATTAACACTTTCTATACATTTGTATATCTAAGTAATTTAAGGACAATCATCATCAAATGTTATAAAACCTAACATGGGATGACTCATGACTATGCATACAAATCCACTAACTTAAGTTTAAAGGCAGTGAAATTAAAATAAAGAAGGTGGTCTAATAAGGAGAGATTGACTACCAAAGAAGTTTCAAGGAGATAAGTTACACATAGCAGGTGTTAACATTGATAAAGTCAAATATGGAGATAAGTCATACTTATACACTAGTATGAGTATATAGCTGCTGATGTGAAAACTACATAGATAACTTATAGAAAGTTGAAAGAGGAAAATTTGGAAGCTGGTCCAATAAAAACCAGGAAGCTCATAGAGATAAGTTATTTACTCTAGAGATAACTTATCATTAGAACTCCAAGATGAAAATAAGAGAGTTGGTGTGCTGATACACTAAAGATGTTACATAACAGGTTGGCATGCAAGGAAAGGTTATGTAAAAAGAAGTTATGTGACAGAGCCGTAATTACCAAACAATATTAGAGATATTTTTGGAGGTAACTTTATTAGATATAAATGATGATGATGTTTAAGGGAATAAATGTGCATCTGTAAATACTCAAGGTATTCTATAAACCTTAGTATATCTGCACAAGTTTTGCATCCACTGATGGACGAATTAGTCATCAGGGGGATGAACTTAATTGCACCGGGCGAGTCATCAGTGTTAACTTGAACGGATTCGACAGTGTCAAGGAATGACTGTTGTTACTTAAAAAAAGATAAGTATTCCGCATGACAGATATTCGAGGCAAAGCCAACAAAGTATCGATGATCAAAAGGACAAGTATTTTTAAGGGCATCAGTAAGAAGGACCCATAAGGGAAGCCTAAAAATATTGCGTCAGGTGATGACTCCATCGAGGGAAGCCATCAAGGGAACCCGTCAGGGGATGACTTCGTCAGGGGAACCCGTCAAGCGATGATTTTGTCAGGGGAAGCCGTCAGGCGATGACTTTGTCAAGGGAAGCCATCAGGAGAACTCATTAGGGGATGACCTAGTCAGGGGAAGCTGTTAGGGGAAGGCATCAGGGGATGACCTCGTCAGTGGAACCCATTAGGGGAAACACTCTAATGTCCAGACTTGGTGACAACATACCTCCCGATGAGTTTGGCGATGGCTATCAATCACTTTGGCGATAGTTTATCTCGCGACGAGTTTGGCGATAACTAACAATAACTTCGGCGATAGTCATTTTTATCTACTGATGACGAGTTTGGCGATGACGTAAATTGCCCGATGAGTTTGGCGACGACAAAAGATCAACTCGTCAGTGGAACCCTTCGGTGGATAACAAGAAGGTCATAACATCAGTGGATAATGAAACACTGATCAAGTCTTCATCAGGGCTTGACATCAGTAAACAATGAAACACTGATCAATCCTCCATCAGGGGTGGACATCAGTGGATAAAGAAGCACTGATCAAGTTGTCACCAGTAACTTGCCATTAGTGGATCCAAAAACACTGATCAAGTCTCTATCAAGGCTTGGCATCAGTGGATCGCCATGACCTAATTCACACATCATCATGACTTACATGCAAATCATTGATACTTGACACGGAATGTTAGGTTTTATAATATTTAATGATGATTGTCTTTAGAATACTTAAATATACAAATGTACAGTTAGTGCTAGTTAATAGCATTTGTTAGGTTTTAGAACATTTGATGATGATTGTCTTTAGATTACTTAGAGTACAAATGTATAGAAAGTGTTAATTAGTAACACTGAAGTTTTGTATCCAGTAGTTATCTCTTTGTTTGTAATTCCTTCATTCTTTGTAAAGAGATACAATTATTTTTTATTTGTAAGTAACTGCTGGAATGGAGTATCAAAGCTTCAGCAAGTCAAAGTGTGTATTTGGTCCGTTGGAGTTTACAAAAAGGCTTGTCGGAGACTGGGAAAACTTGTAAGAGACTAAGGATTTTATCTATTAGAGACTAGTTTTGCCTATCGGAGACTAAGGCTTAAGTCATTAGAGACTAAGTTTAAAAGCATCAGAGACTAAGCTGACGTCATCAGAGACTAAGGTTTAAAGCATCAGAGACTAAATAACTCTATTGGAGACTACACAATCTGACGTGATGAGGGACTAAAAGACCAGAGACTAGTGATGACGTCACCAGAGACTAAAGATGAAGCGTCAGGGACTAATCGTGATTTATTTCCTGATAGATACAGAGTTCGAATTGAATAAGGAATGTCTTCCGTATAAAGCAAGATATTATCGAAGACGTAGTTGGTAAGGAAACAAGCCAGAAATCTGTTCCTAATCAAAAAGGAAAGATTGCATTTTATTCGAATAAGGAAGCTGAATCAGAATTGATTTAGAATATAGAAAAACTGAGTTAAAAGATAATTAAGTTTTTTTTAGAAGCTGTAATTAGGTTTACAGAAAATTGTAATTTGAAACTGTATAGAATTCATAGTTTTGTATCTTTACTATATAGAAAAGAAAAGAAGCTGATGATCACATTATTGTGATTGTTAGAATTTGTATTCAATTGTCAAAATCAATAAAAGCAATTGTTTATAAATTGATTTGAGTTCTTATTCTTTATTTTCACAAGTATTATTTAATTTCTTGAAGAACAAGTAATCGAAAAGAATTCAAAGAACTTGTATTCAACCCCCCCATTCTATAAGTTCTCGGCTATCTCATTGGGAAAACAATTGGTATCAGAGCCTGTAATTGAATTTATTCAATTAACACGTTCCAAGAGATGGCGAACGATGAAGCAAACAGCTCTAGCATAATGGCTTATGCGGGAAGTCGTGATGGTGGAACCAGGATTCCAATTCTTAAAAGAGAAGAATATCTTATGTGGAAGCAAAAGATGTACATGCACTTGAGAGCAACAGATCCAGATTATATTGATAAGATTGAGAAGTGTCCATATCTACCCAGGAAATTTATTCCTGCTAAAACTGTTGAAGGATCTGTTGCGGCCGAACACTTTGAACTTGCTCCTGAAAGTGATTATACAAACAAAGACAAGTTGCAAGTGTTAAAGGATGCTAAGGTAATGAACATACTCTACAACGGTATTGACAAAAATATGTTCACAAGCATCATTAATTGCACGACATCTAAATAAATCTGGGACACCATCAAAGTCCTGTGTGAAGGGACTGACCAAGTCCGAAAGAACAGGAGATCATCGTTGACTCAACAATATGAGTTCTTTCAAGCAAAGCCTGGTGAACCAATAACGTTAGTCTATGATAGGTTCAATACTTTGCTCAATGACTTAAAGATACTTGGTAAGTCCTATGATAATGAGGATGTCAACACCAAGTTTATGAGATCTCTCCCACCAAGTTGGGATCCAAAGACTACTACTATAAGAGAGGCTCATGACTTGGACACCCTCACACTGGATAGACTCTATGGCAATTTAAAGACATATGAACTTGAAGTAGAGCAACGACAACGCATGCACGACAAGGATAGAGGAGCTGCGTTGATGGTTGAGACAAATAAGTCTCAAGAGAAGCCTGATGATGAAACTTCCAGTGCAAGCTCGACTGATGAAGAAACTGAGTCAATCACTGATGATGACATGGAGGAATTCATGGCTTTCATGGTGAAGCAATTCAAAAAATTTAGAGCTAGCAGAAAAGGAAAAAAATCATCAAGGAAGCCTAACCCTAAACGTGAGGGTCAAAAAGTCACCTTAGATTTAAAGAAAATAAGATGTTACAATTGTGACGGTATAGGGCACTTTGCCAATGAGTGCAGGAAGCTTAAATCTAATGATAGATCTAAGGATGAAAAATCATGGAAGTCGGGGAATGACTTTTGTTTTCCTAGTGAGATAGCCGAGAACTTGTAGAAGGGGGGGGGGGGGGGGGGTTGAATACAAGTTCTTTGAAATCTTTTCGCTTACTTGTTCTTTAAGAAATTAATTATAACTTGTGGAAATAAAGAACAAAAACTCGAATCAATTTATAAACAATTGCTTGTATTGAATTTAACAATTGAATACAAATTCTAACAATCACAGCAATGTGATCGTCAGCTTCTTTTCTATTTTGTATAGGAAAAGATACAAACTATGAATTCTATACAGCTTCGAATTATAATTCTCCGTAAACCTAATTACAGCTTCTCGAAAAACTGAATTTTCAGTTTTTCTTTTCTAAATCAATATTGATTCAGCTTCCTTATTCGAATTAAACACAATTTTTCCTTTTTGATTAGAAATAGATCTCTGGCTTGTTTCCTTACCAGCTACGTCTTCAATAATATCTTGATTTACGTGGAAAACAATCCTTATTCAATTCAAACTCTGTATCTTATCAGGAAATAAATCACAATTAGTCCCTGACGCTTCATCTTTAGTCTCTGGTGATGTCATCAATTAGTCTCTGGTCTTTTAGTCTCTGATGATGTCAGATTGTGTAGTTTCCGATAGAGTTATTTAGTCTCCGATACTTTAAGACTTAGTCTCTGATCCTTTTAGGCTTAGTTTTTGATGATGTCAGCTTAGTCTCTAATGCTTTTACACTTAGTCTCCGATGACGTAAGCTTTAGTCTTTGACTCTTTTAGACTTAGTCTCTGATGACTCCGATAGGTAAAACTAGTTTCTGATAGATAAAATCCTTAGTCTCTGACAAGTTTTCCCAGTCTCCGACAAGCCTTTTTGTAAACTCTAATGGACCAAATACACACTTTGACTTGCTGAAGCTTTGATATTCCATTCCAGCAGTTACTTACAAATAAAGAATAATTGTATCTCTTTACAAAGAATGAATGAATTACATGTAAAGAGATAACTACTGGTTACAAAACTTCAGTGTTACTAATTAACACTTTCTATATATTTGTACTCTAAGTATTCTAAAAACAATCATCATCTAGCTTCGAAGATCCATGTTGAGATAAGAAGTCTCAAGCACAACAGTCAGCAACCACTCCAGATTTTCTTTGGTTTGTCCCTCCAAGGCTGGCTTCTCAAATTTCAAAGACTCTCTATCTTTTAAAAAGACATGAAGAAGTTCTTTGTTATTTTTACCCTTGATTAAATCAATCTTCTTTGTACTTTTCTTCAGGGCCTTGATAATTTCTTCAGTACTAGCCATTTCAACCTTATAAGACTTCCTTGATGGAACTGTTCGTGGCTTTGTTGGTCCACTCATAGCTACTAAAGCAGTCTTGGTTGACCTTGGAGGATTTTGAGAGATAGGCTTCTTGATAAGTGCTTTGATCACAGGTTTCTTTGCAGATTCCTGGACCAAAGGTTTTCTTCTTGTTTTCTTCTCAGCCACTTCCATCTCTTTATTTTTCTTCTTGGTTATGGCTGCTTTCTGTGCACTTGAGATCCTTGTAGAGATTTTTTTCTTCTTTGCCTCCTCCTCTTCCCTTGCTGCTGCCATGTCCTCCTCCTCTTGAAGTTTCTGAGCTAATAGTGCATCAGCTTCTATCAGTTTCTACTCTTGAGGATAGACCAACTCCACTTTCCCATCCACTATCAGTTCAACTGGAGTGGGAAAGTGAGTTGTCTTCATGGCATCCCCCAATAGCTTAGGCTGTCCTGGTTGAGCTGAGATTTGCTTCTTTGGTTCCTCAACCATGACCCCTTTGCCTTTGTCTTTTGATGTTGGGGCTTGTGCAGAGGAAGTAGGAGAAGTTGTTGTTGTTGTTGTTGTTGTTGTTGTTGTTGTTGCTGTTGTTGCTATTGTTGTTGTTGTTAGAAGTTGTGTTGTTGTTGTTGTTGTTGTTGCTGCTGCTGCAAGATCAGAATGTTTCTTTAGGATCCTGTCCATCATTGCTTGTAATTCAGAATCAAGGACAGGACCAGACTTTGATTTTTGTATAGGATCATATTGTTTGAATTGACCACTCTCCCCCTTTTTGACATCAGCATCTTTAAGGTGAGAGGAGGTGGCCAAATGTGGAATTTCCTGCATCAATAATTACTCCATTCTGTCTTGTTTTTGGATCAGGAGTTGGATATTGGCTTCTAGGGCTTGAAGTCAACTGTCAGTCTTGGACTTGTCCTTAATAAGAATATCAATTGCAGTGATAGTCCTCCTTAGCAAGTGTCCTTCATAGCGCCTTCTGATTTTGTCTGTCTCCAACTCCATCATTCTTCCATTTTCTTCACTTCACCATTTATACAAGTAACCAAAAAATGATGAAATTTGGTATGTTTCTTGTCCACTCTGTTTAGTTCTTCAAGAATGTCTGTGGATGTCGGTGCAGCTACTCTAGACCCAATGTTGGTCAAATAATCCTACCTAAAATGGGCGGCTGCTTCCTCTAGAGTGTTGGAATATTTGGCATCAAGCCATTCATCAACATTTTTGTCTGTAGGTGGTTCAGACACAAGTTCATCTACAAGCCTTGTCTTCAATGCAGAAATGTGGTCTTGGCTTTGTTGTAGACCATATAACATTTCAAAGTTTGCATTGGACATCTCAGATATAACATTTAATGCTGCATCCCCTGTGCTTGAACTGTTCCTAGTTTCTTATGTTTGGATATTTGTGGAGGGAGCAGAAGAAACTTGAGCTACGGATGGAGAATTACTTGTGACTGTAGGGATAGGGGGTTCACTTTGTGTATCTGGGGCTAGGGATCTATCCATGGAATGTGTTTGAGAGCTTGTCTCGAGTATTGGCTCGTCTTGGGAAAAATGAAGAGGATTTAAATGTATAATATCAAAAGAATCAAGTATGGAAGAAAAAGGAGAAGAATGTACAGTGTGGAGTGTTGGCTGTTCCTCAGACATTGAAAATTGAGGAACATCAATTGATGACTCTGTGTGTGCACTCCTTGTGTCACTCTTTTCTTTTATTATCTCTCTTTGTGGTTTCTGTTGTTGGTGAACAAGAGGTTGTGCTGACTCTGTACAGAGTGTTCCTGGTCGGGAACTTTCTTCGATGTCAATATCCTTTTGGGAGGATGGTGATAGTTCACTGTTTTTCCTTATAACCTCCGTTGCCTTTTGGGAAACAATGGATTGCTTTTGGCTAAGGGTTATAATTGTCTTCTTTCTCTGAAGTGGTACTTCTGCTTCTTATTCTCCCTCATCCTCACTTACTTCCTCAATTATTTTTCTTTTGATTGAGAGTTTTGTGATGGTTGTTTGAGTCTTTGCAACCACAGTCTTTTGGAAAACTATGGAGGGGGCTATGGATTGTTGTTGTGAAGTGGTTGGAGGATTCACAGTGTTTTTCCTTTCAATATCCTCAAAGAATTGAAAAGAATAAAGGTTTGGAAGCCTGTCAATGAGTATAGATCTCATGACAGGAGGGAAAAAAAAGGAACCTTTACCTTTGTCGATTTATGCTTCATATCAGTAAAAATTCTTTTACTCTGCAAAACAGTTGGTACAACTTGCATGCCAGTAATATTAAGATTAGGAATTAGATAATAAGCAATCATCATCAAAAACCTATCTTAATAAATTTTATTTTTATTACCGGATTTAAGTTTTACCAAAAGATTTTGCAGAATTAAAAGCCCAATGTTTAGATGTCTATCATACAACACACTAAACGCAATTTGTTGTGTGAGTGTAGTGATAGCATCATAGCCACTGCATTTAGAAGTAAAAGCTTTTGTAATAATGTCAAAGAACAATGACCACTCTTGCCTTAGATGGGGGTCATGTAATAGACCCAATAGAATTAATTTCAGCAGAATAATGTAAGCTTTTAAACATAGAAAAAATTTCTTCATTAGAGGCAAGAGAGTCAAAGTTTTCATATATTGGCAAGTGTAAAACATTATTAACTACAATATGATCTATAGTATAAACAGAGTTAGCATACCTGAAACTTACCACAGGAGAGTTAGTGTTCTCATCCTGGACAGTAGCTGTTGACCACACAACTGTGATAACTTCAACGGCTTGGACGGGAGTTTCATAAATAGCGTAGGATAGAGTGGAGTTTTGAAGAATGTCCACAAATGGGTTGTACTGGGCTTCAAAATCATGCTTGTTAGCCACCCCTGCATGGTTAGTCTTGATAATATCAAAGTCTCCAAACTTGAAAACAACTGTTTTAGCGGCCATTTGAAGAGATCTGTGAACTTTGAAGAAACTTTGAAATAGGGTTAAAATGCAGAGTATTTGCAGAGAGAAAATAATTTTAAAGCTTGAGAGATTATGATTGCAAATGTGTTTGATTTTACTTTTATCAAAGTATTAGAAACGTTTGCAATTCAAAAGATAGTGAACTGTTTTCGATCATGGGTATGAATAACTACTAGATTGGCCTCGATCGGAGATTACCCTAATCTCTGATATGTTCACTCATAAGAGACTAGACTTGATTAGTCTCCGATAGTTCATTTTGATTGAGTCAGAGACTAATCAAAAACAACGTCGGGGACTAAGGTAGTCTCTGATAGTTCAAGTTTTAATAAAGTCGGGGACTAATTAAAAACACTGTCGGGGACTAAGATAGTCTCCGATAGTTCAATTTTTAATTAAGTCGGGGACTAATTAAAAATACTATCGGGGAGTATGATAGTGTTCGATAGTTCAATTTTTAATTAAGTCGGAGACTAATTAAAAACACTGTCGGGGACTAGAATAGTCTCCGATAGTTCAATTTTTTAATTAAGTCGGGGACTAATTAAAAACACTGTCAGTGACTAAGATAGTCTCTTTCTCTTAAGCTTTCAAAATATTCCCAACAATCAAGTTAATGAGTATTAGCTTCAATAATTATGTTTAAATTAAAAAAAAACTACATTCCAGAAATTAAATTCTAGCTTCTAAAATTCTGTTTAATTAAAAAACAGCTACATTACAGAAATTTAATTCTAGCTTTTTACGACTAAACAACTTGCTTTCACCCAGTGTAATTCGATATTACCTTCACTTACATGTTCTCTTATGAAGTGATATCTAATAACTATGTGTTTTGTTCTTGAATGTTGCATTGGATTTTCTGTTATTACTATGGCACTTGTATTATCACAATAGATAGGAATTTTGGATAATGACATACCATAGTCTAGGAGTTGATTCTTGATCCATAGGATTTGAGCACAACAACTCCCACCTGCAATGTATTCAGCTTCTGCTGTTGAAGTTGAAACTGAATTTTGTTTCTTGCTGAACCAAGAAACAAGTCTGCCTCCAAGAAGTTGGCAGCTTCCACTTGTGTTTTTCCTGTCAAGCTTTCAACCTGCATAGTCAGCATCTGAATAACCAATTAGTTTAAAATCAGATTCTTTGGGATACCACAAATCAAGGTTTGGGGTACCCTTTAGATATCTGAGTATTCATTTTACAGCAATCAAATGTGACTCTATAGGATCAGCTTGAAATCTAGCACATAAACATGTAGCAAACATTATATTAGGTCTACTTGTAGTTAGATATAAATGAGAGCCTATCATGCCTCTATAGCTAGTTGTTAGAGATAAATGATGATGATGATGATTATGTAATAAATTGTGCAACTTTAAATACTTGAGATATTTTATAAACCTTAAGATCAACACAAGTTATGCATCCATTGATAATAAACTTATTCAATAGTGGATGGTCAATCTCTTCACAAGACAAGTCAGAAAACAGAAACATTCAAAGGACTTGACAATGTGAAGAAGAATGTCTGATGTTACTTGTAAACAGTCAAAGTATTCCGCATATCAGAAATTCTAAACAAAGTTACGTTGATTAAGTTCCATTAGGGGGAACCCATCAGGGTGAACTTATCAGGGGGAACCTATCAGGGGGAACTCATCAGGGGAACCTATCAAGGGGAATTCATCGGGGAAACTTGTCAGGGTATGACGAAGGCAGACCAATCCGCCAGGGAAACACTTCAGGACATGTCATTGTCAGGCCAATCCATCAGGGTAACCCGTCAGGGGGAATGGCCGACATGGCATCAGTGGAATCCATCATTGTGTACCATCAATCATAACCATCAGGATCAAGAAGCACTGAGTGAAACTCAAGTGAAAGTTGAATCCCTGATCCAATCAATAAGCATTAGGGGATTCAGAAGCACTGATCAATGTCCATCAGGGCTGGTAGTCAGTGGATCGTTATGACAGCATGCACCCATCATCAGTACTTACACGAAAATCAACGTAACGTGTTTCAGAAGCAAAAAATATCAACTGGAAAGATATTTCTTGAAGTTTGTTTTTGATCCAATGAGAACTCTCACGCATTAAATGCACACAGATCAGGGGAAGA
>CM025786.1:62748779-62762664 GCA_014636745.2 Centella asiatica
TATATATATATATATATATGTATGTATGTATGTATGTATGTATATGTATATATGTATGTATATGTATATATGTATGTATATGGAAATGGAAATTACAAGGAGAGCCTTCAATTAATCTTTATTTAGGGTCTAAATGGAACTATAGCAGAAATAATAATATGCACTCAAAAAGAATTCTAGTAAAATGGTGGAAATGAAATTTTTTATAACAAATATAATTTAGTATGCGTAGATTCATCTTTTTAAAACAATTAGGTAGGTTCCTTGCTTCGCTAAAAGTCTAAAATTAAAAGGTTGAACATTGACCGACGAGAGAGATGATATCATTAATGAAATTAAAAGCATGCGTGTTGGTAGTGACGAATGCAACGGTGACTTCATTGGATATATATATATATATATATATGGGGCGGATTCATAGTTAACATTAGCTGTGAAGTCTTTCGTAACTAACACATTTATAACCGTCGATTGGATAATCCAACGTTGGAGATCAAACTCAAAAAAAAAAAAAAAATCACTTCCGTCAGTAAGACCGGTAGAAGAACAAAAAAAAAAAAAAAAAAAAAGAAGTCCCTTTCAGCCGGTGAGACTGGCGGAAAAGGTAAAAATTTTTTTATCCTAATTTCCGCCAGTCTTATGCTTAATATTTATGCTTCCAGTCTTAAAATAAAAATACTTGATAAATTGTTATTTTTTTTAAACCTTCTGCGAGGCATTTTAAGTGTAATACACTATATTACAGTGAAATCTCAAATTGGATAACACACCATCAATAAATACAAATATATAATACATCAACAAAAAATATATATATTACACTTTAAAACATAAATTGTATTACATCTTAATCAAATACAACTAAAACAAATGCAACTTCACTCCACTGATCCTACAAAATAATCATTCTTCTTCATCAGAATCCAACATCACTGATCCTACCATCTTGTACCCTCTAGGGGGACCCCTCACTATTCCTTTGTGTAGTTCTCAAGCAAGACGCAAGCGAAAAATGGATGCATCTTGAACTGTTCATTTAGTTGCAGTGAGATTTAGTCCACGTGAGATTGCGTCCATATATTTACAAACGTAAACCCCACAATCTGAACCATTATGTTGTTTCGCCACTTCAACTTTCTTCCCGAGTTTTGCATCTCTTGGGGGCCAATTGGTCTCGAGGTTAGCAAATCTTAGCAAGATAAGTACAAGACTCTTCTGCTCATTTCAAAAATAAAAATTAATAAGTGACAATAGCAAATTAAAACCATATGTAAATCAACATAAAATCTTTTGTACATACCGCAACTGCAACATCTGCCCGGTATCGCGCATCCAACTGTGTCGGAATCATCTCAAGATGCATAGGATCAATGATTTTTATTGCCCATGCCTTAATGTTGAACATCACTAGGACAAAATGTTCGTGTATGCGGGAATGAAATGACATCACATTTCGAGACACGTAAACCATTTTGTTCTACAAAGTGCTATACAAAGTCAACAGCATTTACAATATTAGTTTAAACTCCGACATTTATTATGGTTTGACCCACGACAATGAAAAAAGTCGACAGATAGTAGAAATTTCTTTTTAACTTTTTTCCCGCCCGTGTTATGACGACGTCTCTTTCTGCCAACAATTCTTGGTAGTCGTCCATAATTGTGTTGCCTAACCATGTCATTGGTCTTCTTTTGATTAATATTATAACCTTTAATTTTTCGAAGCCAATACCCTGAATCATTGACTGGTTCACCATTGAACTAGTGTTAAGTCGACCAATCCACCTTTTAAGGGTTTAACGGTTTCACCATGCCCCCTTCACCGGAATCATCAGCAGATCGTGTCTTGACACTCTTGCCGGATTAGGGACGAGTGGAGCCTCTTGGGAGAAATGAGCGTGATTTGCATATTTGCTTTGATGGGCGGTTTGAGTGAAATGATTGAAATCTGTGGTAAAAGAAATGGGAAGATCTGAAGTAAAAGTTGGAATTGAAGTGAAAATAGGAGGTTCTCAAGTATCAGTAAATGAGGGAGTGTAAAAAGGATGCTCTGAACTTAAAGGTAGTGTGATGGCAGTGGATGACATAAATATGATTGGGGGAGGAACCTCTGGAGCAGTGTTTGTAGGAGTAACACCAAGATGAGAGAAATGTATCTAAGTAAGCAGTTGACTGTTATCATGCACCAATGTTTGATACTGTTGCTCAATTTGAGGTAGTTTGTTCTCCCACTGCTACAACAACCCAAAAGCCTTCTTCAACTACAAACAACAAATACAAACAGTAAAGAAATGATAAAATAAGTTAATAAACATTAAACAAATACAAACATTAAAGAATACTAAGATTAGTTATGTACCACGTCAATTACTTTGATTTGATCAAACGTCACTCAGTTTCTATATCGAAGATCAGTTGGGTCTAGTTTTGAAATAAGTCTCTGAGTGATCTTATGGTACCACAGATAGTATACATCCATATCCAGTTTATTTGCCTTGTCATTCTGTGATACCAATAACCTAACTAAATTATCCTAAAAATAAATCCACAATTCGATATACGGGCCACGAAGAGTTTCATAATCGACAATATCAAATTGATTGTCCTTCTCAATGAGCAACCTCAATGCAGTGTGGTCGAATGGTGGTTTAGGTATTTTTTGATAATGGCCAAACTGCCTTAGAACTCTATCAGGCATTTGAAACTCAACCTCATCGAAATGGATTAGGGGGATACGACAATTTACAAATAATCGCGCCATCCACGCATCCTCAACATCCTCGTCTACCTTATAAAAATGTTTATAAGGCCTCCAATTGATCTTATCCCTTGGTTGGTTATCAAATTCTTACCTGTATAGAGGTACATTGTGGTGAGGATCAAATCGCCTATCAGTGTAAGGAACATGTTTGGCATATGCATATGCGGTAACATATGGCCACCAATCATCTGAAATAGTACGTGGAAATGGACGACCAATCCAAATCCTATTCCTAACTCACTTACCAACCTTCTAAAGGTGACTTCATCTAATAGTTTGGTGAATATGTTTGCAAGCTGCTTATCAGTTGGAACAAAGTGCAATTCCATTGTACCATTCACCACATGCTCTCCGATAAAGTGATACTTGATATCTATGTGCTTTGTCCTAGAGTGTTGCACATGATTCTCTGTAATGACAATAGAACTGGTGTTATCACAATAAATAGGAATTTGATTATACATCATACCATAGTCCATCAATTGATTTCTCATCCATGAGATTTGTGTACAACAACTCTCAACAACAATATATTCAGCTTTAGCTGTTGAGGTTGTCACATAATGTTGTTTCTTGCTAAACCATGACACTAGTTTGCCTCGCATAAATTGACAGATTCTTGTTGTGCTTTTTCTGTTTATTTTACAACCTGCATAATTTGCATCTAAGAAGCCTATTAGTTTAATTCCAGATTCTCCTGGATACTAAATGTTTATCTGAATATCCTTTTTACAACAATCAAATGGGACTCTTTAGGGCCAGCTCAAAATCTAGCACATAGACATGTAGAAAATATTATATCTGGTCTATTGGCAGTAAGATATAAGAGTGATCATACCATTCCTATATAACTTAATATGTCAATTTTCTTTCCTTTCAAATTAGTATCAAGTTTAGTGGATGTAGCCATGAATGTTTTAGCAGTTGAAACTTTTTCCAAATTAATTTTTTTAAATATCTTTAATGTATTTTGATTGACTAATAAAAATATCATCATTGGTTTGTTTAACCTGTAGACCTAAAAAGAAATTTAATTCACCCATAATGCTCATATCATATATACTTTTCATTAGTTTTGAGAATTGAGAACATAACTTCTCATTTGTAGATCCAAATATAATATTGTGAGGCCCCAAAAATACCATACTGGACTTCGGGCCCTGTCAATAATTGACAAAAGAAAAGTGTTAACATCCAAGCATGCATAACATTAACTTAGAGAAATAAATAGTAATCTCTATTACAATATCCAAAATAAATGAATGTCTAACAGCGAAAGTCTGTGAGGGCCCACACAGGCCTTACAATCTAAATAATTCTATAATCGTCTCACGCTTTACTCAATCCCTGAATGCCATCCATAAGAGGGTGATCAGGAAGCGTTCATCATGCCATTCTTTCTTTGCCTTTAGAAGACGACTCAGCCTTCTCGCTATAACCTGTAAAACATTTGATAATAACAACATGAACAATTTACGCTCGCAAGTATATAAACAAGTATTGGGTGCGTTCAGAAAGAGGGATAAATCATTGGGTTTAAGTGTTTATGAGGTTGGACGAAAACAATGTCAACACCTCTTAATAGCTTGGAGAAAAGATAGATTCTAGGGTCCCTGAGTGATAGCGAGAGATCTGACCCTTTACTTAAAAGAATAAAGAATAATTTCACATACGCCTTATAACCATGTCCGTTTGGTGCATGTGCCCTTAGGAACTTCGTATCAAACAGTATATCAGTTGGCCAGCTTGACCATCGTCTGACTTTATCATAATGACATACGTAGTTGATGCACAAACCTTTTGTCTGTGAGGGTCCGGTTATTAATGCCTCGGTTCCTGTTCCCTATAAATCTTAGGCCCGGGATGCCAGGCAGATGCATCCCACTAGCCTTTAGTTACCCATACGGATATACTTTACAAGTATGGGGTGAAGGATAAGTTTTCTACATCCGTATAGGATTTTCTTTGGCGTGTTAGCGAAATTTAAATAGCTAACAACTGCCCAAAGAGCATTTGATTCAAATACAACATTTTTCACGTACATCGGATCAAGGGATCGTACGTTACTTAGCTTTGAAGAAATCATGAATATTGACATAATAATATCTTGAATGTATTACGTATATCGAAAGAATGATCATACGCATTAATTGAAAGAAAGTAGAGTGAGTATATACTTGCCTTGAGTCCTTAGTGATAATTTAATACTCGCGTAGGATAAATTCTGTCAAACATGTACATGCGATAACATGAGAAATCTCAATTTAATTACACATTAGAATATACATGCGAAGTATTCATAGAATTCTCAAGTCATGTGATTGGCTGATTGAGTCGTCAAACGTTAAATTGGGGTTCGGTTGGAATCGAATCGGAGTCCATGAGATTTGTGAATTTGATAAAGCATCACTCATAGGTTCTCGATAATTTAAATTTAATTATTAGAGGCCTTAGATTAACTAAGATTAATTAATCAGTTTTGTTAATCATTTAATATTCATTAAAATTTGTTCCTTAATTATTGTTTAATTATTTTAATTAAACAATAATCATTTCTTAATCAAAATCTTAATCATAAAAGATTTGGAGATCTTTTGTCAATTATTAAGCATTTGTTCTTAATTATTATTCAATTACTTTAATTAAATAATAATTATCAATCATTGAAGTAATTTATTTCTTAATTACTTTTAAATTAAATGATTTATTGATCATTTAATAATCATGTAAATTTTATTAATTAATTATTATTTAATTATTTTAATTAAATAATAATTGGTCTTGAATCCTTAATTTAATTAATCAAGAATTATTCCTCAATTACTTTTAAATTAAATGATTTGTTGATCATTTAATAATCGTGTGAAATTTATTCGTTAATTATTATTTAATTGTTTTAATTAAATAATAATTGGTCTTGTTTATTTAAGTTAATTAATCAAGAATTATTTCTCGATTAATCTTAGCTTAAATGATTTATTTAATCATTTAATAAGATTTTAGAGTTATTTCATAATTATTATTTAATTATTTTAATTCAATAATAATGATTTATAAATTAATGACTCGTCACTTAATTGTGGTAATTAAGAGACTCTAACATCATAATGAATTTTAAATTTTAAAATCATAAAATTTTAATCATGTAAAAGTTTATTTACATGTCAAAATAATTATTCAAAAGTCATTTATTGAATAAGCAAAAGGTAAGGGTATTTTATTATTATTATTTATTTTATTTTATTTGGATTGGGCTGGATCCAGGTCAAATTGGGTCAACAGTGGGTCAACAGTCCGGGCGGACCGGGTCACGGGTCACGGGTCACGGACCGGGTCAGATCAACCCGTTTTCTTCATCAAACTCGGGTTTTCTGCAAGGGGGCACCGCCGGTGCCGCTTTTGCCGGAGCCGCGACTGCCAACCCTGAATCCATCACGGACGGTGAGAAATCGGCGGTGGGGACATCGCCATGGCCTTTGCCATAGGAGAATGTACCCTTAGCCGTGATGCCGCAGCTCGAAAAGGCCGGGAGAAGCACGCACCAGTCGCAGGAGGTGGCGGCTGCCATGGACGCCGACGAGAGCTTCGGCCCTTGTCGTTCATGGCCTTTCCGGCGTTTTTTTCGTCGATTCAAGCATGGAAATGGTTTTGGAGACTTCCAGGAACTCATACATGCAATCAATTTCAAGTTTTAACAACTCAATCGCAAGAAAATCAAGAAAAATCATTCGGGTATTTTAAACATTTCGGCCGAGCTTCGAAACGTGAAATACTTGGCCATTTCTCAAATTGTTTGAGACAAAATGATCCTTACAAGTGTAGAAACAAGTTCGTAAAATCATTTTGAACAAATAGCAATGCATCAAGTTGGAATTTCAGTCGGAACAAGCTAGGGTTCTTCGGGTTTTTGAAATATTCTTGAATATTTATTTATTTTTTTGTTCAAACTTTAAAAATTAATAACTCACAAACCATAAATGCTATAAACATGTGCCATATATGAAAATGATGCTGAAAAAAATAATCTACACAATGGCATACATAGAAATAATAATAAATGAAAAAAATAAGAGGGCAGTGTGTATACCTCTTTAAACCTTTAAGTGAAATAAATGTCTAAAACTTCAATAAATGCTTAAGATCCGAATTTAATTTTTTGTTTAGTGAAAAGTGTTGGTTTGTAACACTTTAGTTTTGTAGCTAGCAGTAGTATCTCTTGTTTGTAAATTAGTCATTATAATAAAGAGATAGGTTTATTTCATTTGTATGTACTGCTAGAATACTTGTTGAGTTTGTTCAACAAGTTGTTTTAAATTTATTAGTCCTTCAGAGATTGAATTTGGCTTGTCGGAGATTAAGGGAAAAGTTCACCAGAGACTAAGTTTTTGTTCATCAGAGATTGGACTTTGCCCATCGGAGATTAAAGTTTTGTCCATCGGAGATTGAAGAATCCTTCATCGGAGATTAAAGTTTTGTTCATCAGAGATTGAAAGATTGTTCATCGGAGATTAAAGTTTACGTCATCGGGGATTGGAACTAAAGAGTCAGAGATTAATGCTGACGTCATCAGTGACTAACACAATACCTCGGAGATTAAAAGCTGACGTCATTAGCGACTAAAGCTAAAGCATTGGAGATTACTCGAAGTAAAGCATCGGAGATTACTCGAAGTGATCAGGGACTAATGAAAGAAGCCATCGGAGATTAGTCGAGGACTTAATCACTGATGGAGTTAGAGTTCAAATCAAATAAGGAAAGTCTTCCATGCACACGTAGACTTTATTGAAGACGTAGCTGACAAGGAAACTTGTTAGAAATCTTTCAATTGGAAAGATTGTATTTGATTTGAATTAGGAAGTTAGGTTTTTGGTAACTTAGTTTTTAGAAGCTGTAATTATAAAATTACAGAAGAACAATACGAAGCTGTATAGAATTGAAAGAGTTGTATTTTCTTAATATACAGAATAGAAGCTGACGATCAAAGTTTGTCTTGATTGTTAGAAAACTTGTAATCAATTGTTAAATCAATAAAAAATAATTGTTTATAGAGTTTTGATCTTGTTCTTTATATTCCGCATAAAAAGTTTAATTTCTTAAAAGAACAAGAATTTGAAAAAGTTGTAAGAACTTGTATTCAACCCCCCTTCTACAAGTTCTAGGTCGTCTCACTGGGAAAACAATTGGTATCAGTGTCTTTAATTGAAAATACTCAATTAACAAGATTCTGAGATGGCCAACAACGATGAAGCAAGCAGCTTTAACATGATTGCGTATAATGGAGGACGTGATGGTGGAACCAGGATCCCTATTCTGAAGAGGGATGAATATCCAATGTGGAAACAAAAGATGTATATGCATTTGAGAGCAACAGATCCAGATTTCATAGATAGGATTGAGAAGGGTCCTTATCTACCCAGGAAATTTATTCCTGCAAAAACTGTCGAAGGATCTATTGTCGCAGAACACTTTGTACTTGCACCAGAAAGTGATTATACCAACGAGGACAAGTTACAAGTGTTGAAAGATGCTAAAGTAATGAACATACTTTACAATGGAATAGACAAACATATGTTCAATAGCATCATCAATTGCACAACATCTAAACAAGTCTGGGACACCATCAAGGTCCTATGTGAGGGGATTGATCAAGTCAGGAAGAATAGGCGTTCACTGTTGACTCAACAATATGAGTTCTTTCAAGCAAAGCCTAATGAACCAATCACGTCAATCTATGATAGATTCAACTCTTTGCTTAATGACTTGACCATACTTGGTAAGACATATGATAATGAAGATATCAATACCAAGTTCATGAGAGCCCTTCCTCCTAGCTGGGATCCAAAGACTACTGCAGTAAGGGAGGCTCATGATATGGAAACACTCACACTGGAAAGGCTCTACGGGAATTTAAAGACCTATGAACTTGAAGTAGAGCAAAGACAGCGCATGCATGGTAGAGACAAAGGAGTTGCGTTGATGGTTGAGACAAACAAGTCTCAAGAGAAGCTTGATGAGGAATTTTCTGACGCTAGCTCAATTGATAATGAAGATGAACTGGATAGTGATGATGACATGGAAGAATTCATGGCATTCATGGTTAAACAGTTTAAGAAATTTAGGGCTAGCAGAAAAGGAAGAAAATCATCAAGAAAACCTAACCCTAAACGAGAAGGTCAAAAAGTCACCTTCGACTTAAAGAAAATAAGATGCTACAAGTGTGATGGGTTAGGGCACTTTGCCAATGAGTGCAAGAAGCCTAGATCTAATGATAGATCTAAGGATGAAAAATCAAGGAAGGACTTTGCTGACAAGAAAGCCAAATCCAAGAGCAAAGCCTTGATTACTGAGGGAAAAGATTGGATTGACAGCGATTCTGATGAAGAAGTTGTCAACTTTGCCCTAATGGCTCGTAGTGACGAGTCAAATGATTCTGCAAAGGTATGCAATGCAAATCAGAATTTTAATGTGCTTAATTTACTTGATACATCTAGCATTGAAAGCATGCAAAAAGATATATCTGATTTGCATGTCAGTTTTAGGTCTTTAACTATAGAGCATACCAATGTAAAAGAATCACGTGACAATCTCTTAAAAAGAAATAATTTTCTTGAAGAGAGATTGGCACAGTTTGATACTATCAAGTCTGATTTAAACAAAGCACATCACATGATTGATGCTTTGAAAAAGAGGGAATATTACTTAGTAGAGCAACTTGAAATTGCTCAAGCTAAGATCAAACTGTGGAATACTTCCTCTAAAAAGCTAAAAGACTTGGTAGATAGTCAAACAATGGGTCACCAATCTGGATTAGGCTATGATGATTGGATAAATAAAAATTCAGAATTAGATGACCTATTTGAAGCTGTTGAGTCCAGAACTGCAAAGCCAAAAGTTGCTAGAAAAATTAACTTTGTGTCTCCTGTTCATGAACCCAGATTTATTAACATTCAAGATCAACAAAACACTGAAAAAATAAGTTTCAATCAAAAGACAGTGAATATTGTTGAGAAGAATGAAAACAAACATTTAAATATTGGGTTTATGACAAAGAAACAGTGAATAAAGAAATTGGAAACTGTTCCAATACAAAAGGCTGAAAAAGTTGTGGAATCAAACAGAAGCAAGAAAAATAGGAATGACAAGTTAGGCATTAACAAATATACCAACTATGTTTCAATGCCTGATGCTCCTAGAAAAACATGCCATGTATGTGGTAATCCAAACCACATAGCTATGCACTGTAGGAGCAAGAATAAAATTCCTATGCTTGAGACTAGTAACTCAAAGACAACAAAAGATAAATCACCTGTAAAAAGGTCAAGTAGTCTTTGCATTGAAAATAATAAATCAAAGTCAATTAGTCTCACAAACAATGGAAGCAAGACTGTAAATTGCCCAAATAAAATCAAACATGGAAAGAGGCAATCGACTCATTCTGAGTCAAGTCTTGAATCTGCAGCTAGTGAGAAAGGACTCAAGAAGATTTGGGTCCCAAAAATCTCAAACTAGTTCTCTCTACTATGCATGGCAAAAAGAAGAAATCATGGTACTTGGACAGTGGTTGTTCAAGGCACATGACTGGAGATAAGTCCCTGCTAAAACAGTATGAAGAGAGAAGTGGCCCAAGAGTCACTTTTGGAGATGACAGCAAAGGCCATACTAGAGGATATGGATCTGTTGAACATGGAGATGTCATTTTCACTGAGGTATCACTAGTTGATGGGTTAAAGCACAATTTACTTAGTGTGAGTCAACTGTGTGATAAGGGATTCAATGTCACTTTTAAAGAAGATCAATGTTTAGTAAGTGACAAAGAATCAGGGACTGTGATTTTGACAGGAAAAAGAAAAGGAAATTTGTACATTGCAAATCTCATTTCTTCAACTGATCAAATCACATGTCTTTATAGCAAAGCTTCAACTGATGAGAGTTGGCTTTGGCATAAGAAGCTTTCCCACCTGAACTTCAAGAATATCAATAGTCTTGTGAGGAAAGGATTGGTAGCTGACATTCCACAATTGGAATTTACACAAGATGGATTGTGTGATGCATGTCAGAAAGGAAAGCAAAGAAGTGTATCATTCAAAAACAAACCAGCCACATCAATCACTGACCCTTTACAACTTCTCCATATGGATTTGTTTGGTCAAGTGAATGTGATGTCTATCTTAAGGAATAGATATGCATTGGTAATTGTTGATGATCACACAAGGTATACTTGGGTAAAATACCTCTTTGCAAAGAATGAAGCTGCTCAGTTAATTATTGATCATGTCAAAAAAATAGAAACTGAGTCAGGTAAAACAGTGAGGGTAATAAGAAGTGACAGAGGAACAGAATTCAAAAATTCCCAAGTAATTGAATTCTGCACTGAAAAAGGAATTACTCATCAATTCTCTGCACCTAGAACTCCTCAACAAAATGGAGTTGTTGAGAGGAAAAATAGAACCCTCATTGAAGCAGCAAGGACCATGTTGCAAGAGGCTAAGCTTCCCACCTACTTTTGGGAGGAAGCTATAAGCACTGCATGTTTTACACAAAACAGGTCCTTGATAAACAAAGCATACAACAAAACACCTTATAAATTGATGACAGGGAGAAAACCAACTCTCAAGTTTTTACATGTGTTTGGCTGTAAGTGCTTTGTACTGAGAGATTCATCAGAGACAAGAGGAAAATTTGACAATAAGTCTGATGAAGCAATCTTCTTAGGTTATTCACTGTCAAGCAAAGCATACAGAGTTTATAACTTAAGAACCAAGGTCATTGTGGAATCCATTCAAGTTGCATTTGATGATAGAAAGATTCTAGGAATGCTTGGTCAAGGATTGCATGAACCTCTTAGTTTCGAGAATGAATTGGATGCATGGGAATATCCAACAGAAAATGCTGAAAATCCCCAAAATAACAGTGATTCCTCTTTAATTGAGGGGGAGTTGACTGTTGTGCATGAAGTACCAAGAACTGAAGTATTATCAGAGACTAGAGTACTAGAACAAAATGGAACACAAGTCACTGATAACATTAATTCTCCATCGGAGACTAATGATACATCAGAGACTAGTATCCCTGATGCACACACAGAGACTATTGAGATATCTAACTCAGGGGGAGTTAATGAAGAAAAGATCAATAGTTTAGGGGGAGCAAACTCTGCTAATGAAGCTGGATTGAATATTATCAATCTAGAAAATGAAGCTTCTAGTTCAAGATCAAATCTGCCAAAAACTAGACCATGGTTGAGAGACCACACAACAGATTTGATCATTGGAAATATTGAGGATGGAGTTAGGACTAGAAGTGCAACACAAAATGAATGTTTGTACCTCAGTTTTCTATCAAAGATTGAACCAAAGAAAATTGAGGAAGCACTTCAAGATCCTGATTGGATTATTGCCATGCAAGAAGAATTAAACCAATTTGTTAGAAACAAAGTCTGGAGACTGGTACCCAAACCATGGAACAGATCTATAATAGGTGCCAAGTGGGTCTTCAGAAACAAATTAGATGAAACTGGTACAATTACAATGAATAAGGCAAGACTGGTTGCAAAGGGATACTCTCAAGAGGAAGGAATTGACTATGATGAGACCTTTGCACCAGTGGCTAGACTTGAAGCTATCAGAATTTTTCTTGCTTTTGCATCCTACAAGAACTTCAAAGTGTACTAGATGGATGTCAAGAGTGCTTTCCTTAATGGAAAATTGGAAGAAGAAGTCTATGTTCAACAACCCCCAGGTTTTGTAGACTCCAAATTTCCTAATCATGTTTACAAGTTAGACAAAGCACTCTATGGCTTAAAACAAGCACCAAGAGCCTGGTATGATACTCTTTCTCAGTTCTTAATAGAAAATAAATTTGTAAGAGGTATCATAGATAAAATATTGTTTTATAGAATTCAAGGCTCTGATATTATACTTGTGCAAATATATGTTGATGATATTATTTTTGGGTCTACTAATGAAAAACTGTGTGCAAAATTTTCAAAACTTATGCAGTCTAGATATGAAATGAGCATGATGGGTGAATTAACATTTTTCTTAGGATTGCAAATTAAACAGTCAACTGAGGGAATTTTCATCAGTCAGTCTAAATACATTAAGGACTTACTGAGAAAATATGATTTGGTTGATTGTACTTCTACAAAAACACCTATGCCCACAGCCACTAAGCTAGATAAGGATTTAAAAGGAAAGAAAGTAGACATTACTAGCTATAGAGGCATGATAGGCTCACTTTTGTATCTAATTGCAAGTAGACCTGATATAATGTTTTCAACATGTTTATGTGCTAGATTTCAAGCTGACCCTAGAGAGTCACATTTGATTGCTGTAAAAAGAATACTCAGATATCTAAAGGGTACCTCAAATCTTGGATTATGGTATCCCAAAGAATCTGATTTTAAACTAATTGGTTATTCAGATGCTGATTATGCAGGGTGTAAGCTTGACAGGAAAAGCACAAGTGGAAGCTGCCAACTTCTTGGAGGCAGACTTGTTTCTTGGTTTAGCAAGAAACAAAATTCAGTTTCTACTTCAACAGCAGAAGCTGAATACATTGCAGCTGGGAGTTGCTGTGCACAGATCTTGTGGATCAAAAATCAACTCCTAGATTATGGTATGAAACTATCCAAAATCCCAATTTATTGTGATAACACTAGTGCCATAGCCATAACTGAAAATCCAGTGCAACACTCAAGAACTAAACACATAGATATAAGATATCACTTCATTAGGGAACATGTTAGTGAAGGAAATATTGAATTGCACTGGGTTACAACTGATAAACAACTTGCAGATACTTTTACAAAACCTTTGGATGAATCTACATTTAACAGACTAGTTTCTGAACTAGGAATGTTGAATTATGGTTCTAAAAATTAAAGTTTTAACTTTCAAGTTGTTTGACAGTTGCATGAAGCTAGAATAATTAATTCTGGAAAAAGAAGTTGTTTTAAATATGATAAAACAGATACATGAAGCCAATAATCATCAATATGGTTGTTGGAAAAGTTTTTGAAAGATAAAACTGAAGCAGGGATTAAGTACCTGAGAAAAAGAGTGATAAGAGATTAAAGGATTAATCCCCGATGTGTAGTTTAACTAATCCCCGATCAGTTAAAAT
>CM025780.1:0-95003 GCA_014636745.2 Centella asiatica
TTTAAGATTTTGCCTTAAATATTTAACTGATCTATTTTATTATTTTACCAGGTCTTAATTATTTAGCGTCATTTTTCTGTATTATTGGATTAAGATAAAACTAAATCTATTAAGAAATAAATGGTTGGCTAATTAAACGGTTTGAATTAATATGTTAATATGGATTAAGAGTTAAACAAACCTAGCCTTAGGCTGGGTTTGTTTCATTAAGTTTCTGAATTTAAATAAATGTATCATACTTGAATTTACTGAATTGATTAAATATTTATGTCTGAATCTGAATATAAATGTAATTCTTTATTTAATATTTTGTCTTAATATCTAAATTAATTTATATTATTATTATATTAGGTCTTAAACAATTCAGTTTCATTTTTCTAGCTTACTATATTCAGATAAAACTGAATCTATTAAGAAATAAATGGTAGGCTAAACAAACAGACTGAATAATACAACATTTGAACACACTCAGATACTTAATCTGTTAAGATGCATTAAGAGCTAAATAAACACAGCCTTAGTCTAAACGGTAATACCAAGATAAAACATTAATGTTGTGTTTGGTTTGATGGAATGAAATGATATATAAATAAAATAAATTTTATACTTGTTGGTAGTTAATTTATGTGTAAGATTCATTCTTTACTTGATTCATTCTTTACTTGATTCATTTTTACAAGTTCATGCATATTTCTAAATCCACTCTCCAACATAAATATTATTAATTTCATCACAACCTAAATTTTACACAATCTATCATTTCTCAATTCTCATATTCCCCACATAACTTTTATACTCCTTATTTTCCATTTTTATTTTTATTTTTATCTAATTATTTCATTCCCAAGTTATTCCTTTTCTTCTAACCAAACCTAACATAATGGTAAATGACATAATTATTAGTCAGTAGCAATAAACAACATCACTAATTTTTTCTATCCTTAATTCGAATACCAATACCATAAATATCTAATAAGAACCCGTGCTAGTTTTTATCAGTTTGATGCCATTGTGATAACTATAACATTCAGAAGTAACAGATATATTAGTGAATCAGAATCCAGGAGAGTAGCGACTATAAGTTGAATCATATATGAAACCAACAAATCAATAAATTTTAATCATACCTATTACATTCTTAACATTTAAAGGATTATGGCACATAAAAAGAGAAAAAAGAAATACATAATAGAATTGCAAGTATTTCATTATAGATAAAACTTCCACTTAGAGATTATACTAAAATTGAAATAATTTATTATACTATGTTTTATTAACGTCCAAAAAGAAAAAAAGTAATCGGTAAGAAATTATTCTTTAACCTTTCAAATGATCCAATAAACTGGGAATATTATTTAAACGTAAAATTGAGAAATAATCAATTATAAGAAATATATAGAATCTCCTTTTGTAGGAACACAAAGAATCTGCAAATACTGTTATTGCGTTTAGTTGGATAGAATAAAAAGATATGATAATGAAATGGGTGGTAAAAAATAAAAATAGAAGTGAAAGAAAAAGATTACAAAATTATGAGGGGTTCAGGAGAATGGAGAAATAATAGATTGTGTTAATTTTTTTGTTGTAATAGAATGAACAAGTACCATCTACGAGATAAGTTTAAAAACACATAATCTTGTGGGAATGAATGAATTTTACATATAAATAATATAGTAAATAGTTTGGTTGCTAGGAAAAGTGGCCGGAAACGAATGAATGCATTCATGGAATGATTTGGTACCCTAAATCCGTTGGAAAGGTCATTCCGAAGGAATGCATAGAGGGGCAGATCCACTTTAGGACAAGGGGACTCCGCCTCCATTAAACTTTTTATTCTTATTTTTATAATTATATCTAGAGTACTTTCATAATTTTAAAATTAAAGATACACTACTTTAATTTTAAAAAGAGTTTAATTTAAAATTGATACATTTGTGTAATATTTTTATTATAAAGATATTATTTTTAAAATTTATCATTACAATACTCTTATTTTATCATTAATTGAATATTACAAACAATTTTAAAAAAACTAATTTTTTGTAGAATAGATTCCAATAGTTTTAAAGAGAATATTATGAAGTGCGTAAAGATTACTATTATGTATAAATTTTTCTATCTTTAAAATATAACAGATCTTTTGATTTTAGAATAGTACTATTTTTTAGAACTGAGAGGTATTATAATTTAATAAATTCCGGACTAAAAACTGAAGAATAATAGAGCAATATTTGTGAATATATTAAATTAAATGATTTTTTTAATTATAATACATGAGCACATTAAAAAAATTTCTTTCATTGCACATTTAAAATTTTTTAGCCCCCTACCTTGCGGCCGCCACTCAATGCATATATATACATTGTATAGGAATGAATCCATTCCCTTTTTATGATTCGGTATCCTAAATTTGGTGGAAATGTCATTCCCAAAGATTGCATATATTCATTGTATAGCTGATTCAATATAGTTATGCTTTCCCTTTGTACGCATCTGCAGGTTGTGTTTGAACTTAAAAAATATATATAATGACTATACTTGAAGTACTGCATAGGAATTCAAATCAAAGTCTAGCGTGTTCAATGTTGGTGTAGTTTTGTGTCAATTTATGTATTCTGATGGGATCTAAATTCAGAAAAGAATTTGGCACGGTCCATTTCGATTCACTTTCTCTTTTTAAATGAATGTTTTGTGCTTTCCTCAAATCTGCACATTCGATGGTTAGTAACAGAAATATATCTGCACTGAGCTTTATTAGTACCAGAGCATTAAACTGAAGTAAATACTGATTTGTTATGTGTACTACTCTTTGTTATATGTAAACTGGTCATGCTTAAATTCATATGTATTGCTGTAGTTCATTGCATCCCATTTTCTTGTTATTATTATTATTACTATTATTACCAGTGAAAAAATAAAATTTTATTAAAGAATACTCACCCGAATGAATAAACACAGATCCTCAAGAATTGGATAATAAACCAAAGCTTTAATCAAAGGCCCACCAGAAAACTTGCCAGAGAAGCTAAACCTTAGGCACCAACCTTTGATACAACAGATCTCAGTACCCATGCAAAAGCAAAACCATGTATGCACTTACAATTTTAAAACTTTAGACTTCTGCAAAATAGAAATCGCTTATAGAGCACAAGCCTACGAACCAGACCTTGACATGTTGTGCTAATATTAAGAGCTCAAAACAAGCTAGTTATGCCATTACAATCTGAAAGGCACCTGCAGGAACTGATGTTGATTTTATATATCTCAAACCTACAAAAACTTGCACACTCCATCTTTCCATATCTTTGAGCACAAAATCGAGCTGCTATGTGTTAGAAAATAAACTTGATTTGGGCTTGATCCAACTAGAGTTAATTAAGCCCAAATATTAAATAAGTCCATAATTTAAGCTATATTTCTAGATCCTTCTTGGTTTGGAAAATAAGTCAAAAATCTAGAACTCTCTTACAAAATATCTAGGCTTTAGAATTCTCCACTTATTTTTAAGATCTTACAAAAATATATAGTTTCTAGAATTCTCCGCTTATTTCTAAGATCTAGAACCTTCCCTAGACTACTATGAATAGACATTGTCATTTGTGGTTGTAGCAACAAAAAAAGAGAAAAGAAATTGAGAGATAATACAAGAGTGAGAGAGCTAGAGAAAATTGTATTCTTGTAATCAAAAAAACTTTGTGAGCAATAAAATTTCTTTTTCTTTAAATTGTGTTTTCCCTTCCGTTGCGCTCGATCCTTTTTATTTCCAACAAATTGGTATCAAAGCTTGGTTAAAGAATACCAAGAATGATGGCAAATGGTATGCTTCCTTTCCAATTTCCTCGCCTCACCAAGGACAACTATGATAGTTGGTCCATTAGGCTAAAAGCTCTCCTAGGCTCACAAGATGTTTGAGAGATTGTGGAGAAAGGCTATGAGGAACCCGCCAAAGAGGCTATCTTGATGGCAGCGGAGAAAGATGTCCTACATAAAGCGCACAAGAAGAATCAACAAGCTCTCTCAATCATCCACCTATGTTTGGATGAGAGCATGTTTATGAAAGTTTCTTTCGCAACAACCAGCAAGCAAGCATGGGAGATTCTTCAAAAGTCTCAACAAGGTGTTGACAAAGTGAAGAAGATCCGGCTTCAAACATTAAGAGGTGAGTTCAAACTTTTGCATATGAATGAGTCTAAGATAATATCCAACTACATCTCTAGAGTTTTAGTCATCTGCAATCAACTAAAAAGGTACAAAGAAGATTTAATGATACTCGTACTATTGAAAAAATTCTCCGTTTTTTACTTCCAAAGTTCAAACATATTGTTGTTGCAATTAAAGAATCAAAAGATCTAGACAATATGTCCGTTGATGAACTTATATGGGCTCGCTACAAGCCCATGAAGAGAGACAAAAAAGAAAGAATCATGAAGCTTTGGAGCAAGTTCTTCAAAGTAAACTCACTTTGAAGAATGAATAAAATAACAATTACGAAAGAAGTCAACGAGGCTGTGAACAAGGACGTGAACAAGGTCGCGGTCGTGGCGATAATGGACGAAGTGGTCATATCCAATTTAATCAAGGAAAAAGAAGTCATACTTTTTATTTAACAAGAGGTCGTGGAAAAGGCAACTTCTCAAGAAGAAAGACTTACAATTCACAAATTCAATGCTACAAATGTCAAAGGTATGGTCACTACGCTTCTAATTGTTGGAGTAAAAATAAAGTTGGTGAGAAAGCAAATTTTGTAGAAACCAATAAAGAAGAAATCACTCTGCTAATGGCACTACATGATGGAGAAACCATGAAAGATAACACTTGGTATCTTAACACTAGAGCAAGTAATCATATGAGCGGCAATAGAAGCATGTTCGTGCAACTTGATGAAAACATCAATGGTGCTGTGAAATTTGGAAATGGCTCGAGCATTCCGGTTCAAGGAAAAGGTAATATTCTTATACGCTTAAAAGATGGAAGGCATAAATTTATATATGACGTTTATTATGTGCCCAGTATGAAAAATAATATTTTAAGTTTGGGCCAACTTCTTGAAAAGAATTATGAAGTTGAATTAAAAAATAAACATTGCATGATTTTCGATGAGAGCAAAAATGTGATAACCAAAGTGTCAATGACCAAGAATAGATTATTTTGCTAAATATTCAACATGATGTCACAAAATGCCTTATGGCATGCACAAAAGATAGCTCTTGGCTTTGACATTTGAGGTTTAGACATATAAATTTTGATACTTTAAATTTGCTCTCACGAATGGAGATGGTGAAAGGATTGCCTTCTATCAATCATCCTAATCAATTTTGTGAAGGATGTCTTCTTGGAAAGAAATTTTGAAAAAGTTTTCCTAAAGAAGCAACATCACGAGCCAAAAAGCCATTGGAGCTTGTCCACACAGATCTTTGTGGACCAATTACTCCATGCTCTTACGGAAAAAATAAATACTTCATCACATTTATTGATGATTATAGCCATAGACTTGGGTGTACTTTCTAAAGGAGAAGTCCGGGGCATTCAACATGTTCAGGAAGTATAAGGTTCTTGTTGAAAAAGAAAGTGGCAATGAGATTAAGGCTTTGAGATCGGACAGACGTGGCGAGTTCACATCAAAGAAGTTTGACAAATTTTGTGAAGATAATGGAATCCGACGACCTCTCACGGTGCCAAGCTCACCACAACAAAATGGTGTGGCAGAAAGAAAGAACAGAACAATCCTGGACATTGCTCGAAGCATGTTGAAGAGTAATAAAATGCCCAAAGAATTTCGGGCTGAAGCTGTTGATTGTGTAGTCTACTTGTCAAATAGAAATGCCACCAAGAGTCTGCCAAACAAGACACCTTTGGAGGCCTAGAACGGGAGAAAGCCTAATGTCAAGCATTTCCGAGTTTTTGGAAGCATAGCATATGCACACGTACCAGATGAAGTCTGCACCAAATTAGATGACAAAAGTCAGAAACTTGTATTCATTGGTTATGATAAATGCTCCAAAGGCTACAAGCTCTATAATCCAATCAATGGAAAGATCATTGTGAGCAGAGATGTTGTGTTCGACGAAAAAGCATAATGGAATTGGAATGTTCAGGAAGATGAGGATTATGATTTCTTCCCAATATTCCAAGATGAAGAACTAACCAGACCAGGTCTTGAAGAAATTGCTACTCCACCTTTATCTCCAGTGCAATCACCAGTTCAAAAAACAACCCTATCCTCATTAAGCTCAAGTCAAAATGAGAAGATCCCAAGATATAGAAATTTTGAAGATATCTATGAGGTAACCGAGAATTTAAATGATCAACTCAATTTGATTTGCCTATTTGCAGATTGTGAGCCTCTTGATTTCAATGAAGCGGCATAAGATAAGAGGTGGAGACAAGCTATGGATGAAGAAATTAAAGCAAAAATAAAAAATGATATATAGGAGCTCACAACACTTCTGAAGGGGCATAAAGCAATTGGTGTGAAATGGGTGTTCAAGATAAAGAAAAATGCCAATGGTGAAGTCGAAAGATACAAAACAAGACTCGTGGTAAAAGGATACAAACAAAGAGCTGGTATCGACTATGACGAGGTATTTGCTCCTATCGCTCACTTAGAAACTATAAGACTAATCATTTTTTTCGCAGCACAAAATAAATGGAAAATCTATCAAATGGATGTCAAGTTAGCATTCCTAAATTGCTACCTTGACGAAGTGGTATACGTTGAGCAGCCACTAGGTTACACAGAAAAAGGGAGCAAGCATAAAGTTCTAAGATTGAAGAAGTCCCTTTATGGCCTGAAACAAGCACTGAGGGCCTGGTACAGTCGTATTGATAAGTACTTTCAAGAAAATAATTTCTCTAAATGCTCACATGAGTATGTTGTCTACACTAAACACATGAATGGAGATGTTATGGTGGTATGCCTATATGTAGATGACTTGATTTTTACTAAAAGTAATCCAAGTCTGTTTGAAGATTTCAAGAAAGCAATGACAAGAGAGTTCGAAATGACTGACATTGGCTTAATGTTTTATTATCTTGGGATTGAGGTGAAGCAAAGCGAAGAAGGAATCTTCATCTCTCAAGAAGGCTATGCAAAGGAGATTCTCAAGAAATTCAATATGACAAATTGCAAGCTCGTAGACACTCCTGTAGAATGTGGTACAAAACTGTCAAAGGAAGATGAAGGAGAAAAGGTAAATCCCAAATTCTTTAAGAGTCTTATTGGAAGTTTAAGATATTTAACATGTACAAGGCCAGATATACTCTACAATGTTGGATTCATAAGGCGATTCATGGAATCTCCTACATCCACTCACTTGAAGACTGCCAAAAGAATCCTCCGGTACATCAAAGGTACATTAGATTATGGAATCTTCTACACTTCTATAGAAAATTTCAAACTTGTTGGATACAGTGACTGGGATGGAGATATAGATGACCGGAAGAGTACAAGTTGATTCTTGTTCTTCATAGGTGATTCTACATTTACGTGGAGCTCAAAGAAGCAACCAATCGTTACACTATCCACATGTGAAGCAGAATACGTAACCGCCACTTCATGTGTTTGTCATGCAATTTGGCTAAGGAATTTGATGAAGGAGTTAAATATGCCAATAAAAGAACCAACGGAGATTTATGTGGACAACAAGTCTGCACTTGCCTTAGCAAAGAATCCGATTTTTCACGAAAGAAGTAAGCACATAGACACACGACATCATTTCATCCGTGAGTGCACTAGTACAAAACTGATCATATGTGTCGGTTAATTAACCTATTTTGTGTCGGTTAAGAGGAGACACATATGGCAGAGACGCAAATATGCATACTATTTTGCGTCGGTTAAAGATATGACGCAAAAAACAATCATTTGTGTTGGACCTTTATAAAGTCGACGCAAATAATGGTCTCATTTGCGTCAGTTCTTTAAGATATCCGACGCAAATAATTGGTTTATAAAAAATTCATTTTAAAAATGAATTAATAAATTTGCGTCACACTTTTAAAAGAACCGACGCAAATTATACATCATTTGCGTCGGTTCTTAACTAAACCCAACACAAATTATTGTTTGATAAAAATTCATTTTAAAATAATTTAATCTATTTGCGGCGTACTGTTAAAAGAACCAACGCAAATGAATTCTATTTGCATCATGCTTTTAAAACAACCAACACAAATGATTGGTTTTTTTTTTAATTTTCATTTTAAAAATAAAATATCCCACTTGTACATTAAAAAGGATACATTATAATGCCACAACAAGCCAAAATAGTACAAAATTCAACCACTTCAATATTTGCAAAGCAGGAATATATACAAATCCAAATTTACAAACTGTTCAAATATGCAAAGGTCACATACAATGACTCATAAAAAATTCTGCAAACAGGTCTCTAATTTCATCTATATCAAACTGAGTATATGACTCTTTTGCACTCAAACCCTGTAGAATATTATAAAAAAGAAACAATGAAGCATCTAATTAAAACCAATATACAAGGTACTTTGTTATTAGATTGAAATAGTTAATTGCATGCATATAATTAAAAACAATATACCTCAGTCCATTTTGTATATGGAGCCCGTTGATGTAACTTGACGATGTCATACATGTACCTCATGTCATAGTAGCCGCATTCAACACTTCCTTGTTGTTGAGGACACTATATAAATAGTCAAGTTGATTAAAAATTTAATAAGAAATTATATCATAGGAATCAACAAACTCAACTTTGTTTGGATAAGTTAGTAAGTATTTTTTACCTTAACCTCTTTCGTATACCAATGCAACTTATTATTTCTCTTCTTGCTACCTTAAGTAACATATAATCGAAATGCCCTACAAAATTATATATAGTATTATATATGAGTAAATAAATATGTTAAAAAAGTTTTACACGTTTAACTTATATTAATAACTTATAAATTAATATATAATTTACTTACACTACAACTGCCGTCTTGATTGTCATATTCATTTCTTTCTTCAATGAGTCGAATACATATATTACATTTTCCTCACAAGATATAAGAAACAACATCCAATGCTCCCCTACATTTTTACAAATTAAATAACAATGTTAAATTATGTTAGGTTTTATAACATTTGATGATGATTGTCTTTAGATTACTTAGATATACAAATGTATAGAAAGTGTTAATTAGTAACACTGAAGTTTTGTAGCCAGTAGTTATCTCTTTGGTTGTAATTTATTTATTATTTGTAAAGAGATAGATTCATTCTTTAATTGTAAGTAACTGCTGGAAAGTGTATCAAAGGTTCAACAAGTCAAAGTGTGTATTTGATCCGTCGGAGATTACAAAAACGCTTATCGGAGACTAGGAAAACTTGTCAGACACTAAGGATTTTATCTATCATAGACTAAGTTTTGTCTGTCGGAGACTAACGCTTACGTCATCGGAGACTAAGTCTAAAAGCATTAGAGACTAATGCTTACGTCATCAGAGACTAAGTATAAAAGCATCAGAGACTAAGCTGACGTCATCCGAGATTAAGTCTTAAAGCATCGAAGACTAAATAACTCTATCGGAGACTACACAATCTGACATCATCAAGGACTAAAAGACCAGAGACTAATGATGACGTCATTAGAGACTAAAGATGAAGCAACAGGGAATAAGTCGTGATTTATTTTCTGAGAGATACAGAGTTCGAATTGAATAAAGAATGTCTTCCGCGTAAATCAAGATATTATTGAAGACGTAGCTGGTAAGGAAACAAGCCAGAAATCTGTTCCTAATAAAAAAGGAAAGATCAATAAGGAAGCTGAATCATTATTGATTTAGAATAGAAAACTGAGTTAAAGGGAATTCAGTTTTAGAAGCTGTAATTAGGTTTACAAAATTGTAACAGAAGCTGTAATTAGGTTTATAGAGAATTGTAATTCGAAGCTATATAGGTTTTCATAGTTTTGTATCTTTACTATACAGAAAAGAAAAAAAGCTGACAATCATATTGTTGTGATTGTTAGAATTTGTATTCAATTGTTAAAATCAATATAAGCAATTGTTTATAAATTGATTTGAGTTCTTGTTCTTTATATTCCGCAAGAAAAGTTAATTTCTTAAAGAACAAGTAACGTACCGAAAAGAATTCAAAGAACTTGTATTCAACCCCCCCCCCCCCTTCTACAAGTTCTCGGCTATCTCACTGGGAAAACAATTGGTATCAGAGCCTTTAATTCAATTTATTCAATTAACACGTTCTAAGAGATGGCTAACGATGAAGCAAACAACTCTAGCATAATGACATATGCAGGCAGTTGTGATGGTGGTACTAGGATTCCTATTCTTAAAAGAGAAGAATATCATATGTGGAAGCAAAAGATGTACATGCACTTGAGAGCAACAAATCTTGACTATATTGAAAGGATTGAAAAAGGTCCTTATCTTCCCGGGAAATTTGTTTATACTAAAACTGTTGATGGATCTGTTGTTGTTAAACACTTTGAACTTGCTCCTAAAAATGACTATACAAACGAAGACAAGTTGCAAGTGTTAAAAGGTGCTAAAGTTATGAACATACTTTACAATGGTATTGACAAAAATATGTTCACAAGCATTATTAACTGCACAACATCTAAGCAAATCTGGGCACCATCAAAGTCCTGTGTGAAGGGACTGACCTTGTCCGAAAGAACAAGAGATCATTGTTGACACAACAATATGAGTTCTTTCAAGCAAAGCTTGGTGAACTAATAACGTCAGTCTATGACATGTTCAATACTTTGCTCAATGACTTGAAGATACTTGGAAAGTTCTATGATAATGAGGATGTCAACACTAAGTTCATGAGATCTCTCCCACCAAGTTGGGATCCAAAGACTATATGGTCTACAACAAAGACAAGACCACATTTCTGCATTGAAGACAAGGCTTGCAGATGAACCTGTGTCTGAACCACCTGCAGAGACAAATGTTGATGAATGGCTTGATGCCACATACTTAAATACTCTGGAGGAAGCAGCTGCCCAACTGAGGCAAGATTATGTGACCAATGTCGGGTCAACTACTGCTACACCATCTATTAAGGATATATTAGAAGAAGTAACCAAGGTGGATAAGAAACATACAAAGTTTCACCACTTCTTGGTTACTGGCATACATGGGGCAGTCAAAAGAATGGAGGAAAGGAAGGAGTTGGAGACAGAAAAGATAAGAATGTGTTATGAAGGACATCTGCCAAGGAGGACAATCACTGCCATTGATACGCTTATCAAAGACAAGTCCAAGACTGACAGTAGACTTCAAGCCCTAGAAGCAAATATCCAACTCCTGATCCAAAAACAAGACAGTATGGAGCAATTACTGCTACAGGCAATTCCACACTTGGCCACCTCCTCCCAACCTAAAGATACTGATGTCAAAAACGGGGAGAGTGGTCAACATATCAAACCTGTACAAAAATAACTATCAAAACCTGTTCCAGTTCAAATACCTGCTCCATCAAAACTTCCAAGCTCTGATGAGCTACAAATAATGATGGATAGGATATTGAAAAAGCATGTAGATCTTCAAGCAGCAACAACAAAGTCAACAACAACAACACAACTTCCAACAACAGCAACAACTGCAATAACAGCAGCCTCTCCTTCTTCCTCTGCACAAGCCCCTACAATCAAAGACAAAGGCAAGGGGGGTTATGGTTGAAGATTCAAAGAAGAAAACCACTACTCAACCAGGACAGCCCAAGCTACTAGGGGATGCCATGAAGATAGCTCACTTTCCTACTCTAGTTGAACTGATAGTGGATGGGAAAGTGGAGTTGGTTTATCCTCAAGAACATAAACTGATAGAATTTGATGCACTACTAGCTCAGAAACTTCAAGAGAAGGAGGATATGGCAGCAGAAAGGGAGGAGGAAGAGGTAAACAAGAAGAAAATCTATACAAGGAGATCAAGTGCACAAAAAGCAGCCATAATCAAGAAGAAAAATAAAGAGATGGAAGAGGCTGAGAAGAAATCAAGAAGGAAACCTTTGGTTCAAGATTCTGCAAAGAAACCTGTGATCAAAGCACTTATCAAGAAGCCTACCTCTCAAGATCCTCCAAGGCAACCCGAGACTGCCTTAGTGGCTGTGAGTGGACCAACAAAGCCACGAACAGTTCCATCAAGGAAGTCTTATAAGGTTGAAATGGCTAGCACTGAAGAAATTATCAAGGCCCTGAAAAGAAGTACAAAGTACATAAATTTGGTCAAGGGAAAGGACAACAAAGACTTACTCCATATCTTTTTAAAAGATGGAGAATCTTTGAAATTTGAGAAGCCAGCCTTGGAAGGACAAACTAAGGAGAATTTGGAGTGGTTGCTGACTTTTGATGGAGACTTCTGATCTCAACATGGATTTTCGAAGTCAGATTCAAAAGGTAATGAAGGTGAAGCATAAGGTAAATACAATGCCGGAAGCTAATCCTAAACCTCTAGGATTATGGTATGAGACTTTCCATGGAGAGAAAGTTTTCTTTGATTACAACAGAGACATCAATAGTGTCAGTGAGAGACACATTGAAGGCTTTATCAGTCTACTTAAGGATGCTAAAGAAGAAATTGAATTGATACTAAAAAAGCTGTTGATAGACAGACTCGAGTTGCTGAGGAGAAATAGAAAAGAAAGGCTGGAGTTGCTGAAGAAAAAATAAAAGGTAAACTGTTGTGTTGGAAGGTATGTTGTGTTGAGATAAGTTGTATTCTTTATTTTTGAAGCCAGACTTATAGGATTTAAACCTGAGTCTTGGTGGAAGCTGAACAACAGATCAAAGATCTTAGTTCAGAATACATTTGTAGTTAGCAATTCATTATTCTTTTTCTAAGTAATTATAAATTGAGTTTTGACATCATCATCAACCTTGAAATTATGCTTATCATTCTGATATTCATAATTAGGGGGAGATTGTTAGGTTTTAGAACATTTGATGATGATTGTCTTTAGATTACTTAGAGTACAAATGTATAGAAAGTGTTAATTAGTAACACTGAAGTTTTGTAGCCAGTAGTTATTTCGTTGTTTGTAATTCATTCATTCTTTGTAAGGAGATATAATTATTTCTTATTTGTAAGTAACTGCTGGAATGGAGTATCAAAGCTTCAGCAAGTCAAAATGTGTATTTGATCCGTTGAAGTTTATAAAAAGGCTTGTCGGAGACTAGGAAAACTTGTCAGAGACTAAAGATTTTTTATCTATCAGAGACTAGTTTTGCCTATCGGAGACTAAGGCTTATGTCATCAGAGACTAAGTCTAAAAGAGTCGGAGACTAAATCTTACGTCATCGGAGACTAAAGTTAAAAGCATCAGAGACTAAGCTAACGTCATCGGAGACTAAGCCTTAAAGCATCAGAGACTAAATAACTCTATCGGAGACTCCACAATCTGACGTCATCAGGGACTAAAAGCACCAGAGACTAAAGATGAAGCATCAGAGACTAATCGTGATTTATTTCCTGAAAGATACAGAGTTCGAATTAAAAAGGAATGTCTTCCATGTAGTTCAAGATATGATTGAAGACGTAGCTGGTAAGGAAACTAACCAGAAATCTCTTCCTAATCAAAAAGGAAATATTGTATTTGATTCGAATAATGAAGCTGAATCAATATTGATTTAGAATAGAAAAAATTGAGAATTCAGTTTTTTGAAGAGAATTGTAATTCGAATAGTGATTCGAAATTGTATAGGTTTTTCATAGTTTGTATCTTTTCCTATACAGAATAGAAAAGAAGCTAACGATCACATTGTTATGATTGTTAGAATTTGTATTCAATTGTTAAAATCAACACAAGCAATTGTTTATAAATTGATTCAGATTATTGTTCTTTATTTTTCCGCAAGTAATTATTAATTTCTTGAAGACCAAGTAATCAGAAAGAATTCAAAGAACTTGTATTCAACCCCCCTTCTACAAGTTCTCAGCTATCTCATTGGGAAAACAATTCCACACACAAATTTTATGGGATTTTTCAACATCGAAGAGGTAGATGCTTGTTTTAAACCTATGATGCATTATATACTAAACTCAGAGTACAACAAAGCTATCTTTACCGATGATAAGATGTCTGGTGAAGCCATTTCACAATTCTGGTCAAGTGCCAAGTACATGTTCTCTACAACAAGGCCTGACATTGTGAAGGGAATCTCATTCAAAATTTCTTCTGAAAAGGGCAAAATAACTCCTTTTAGAATCAATTCTGCACTAGGGCTACCAATACAAGATTTTGTGGAAATGCCAAGTGATGCTGATCTACTCGACTTCTTAAAAGAACTGGGCTACAACTCCCCTAGCAACGTGGTGTTGAAGTTGAAGGATCTAAAGAGAGTCAATGTGAAGAGAGAGATATCTTATCTCTTTGATACAATTACAAAGGTGTTCTCAGGTAAGTCCTCTAACTTTGAGGTTATAACATCTTTAACTCTGAAAATAACTTATGTCATGATTAAAAATGTAAAAATAGATATAGGTAAATTAATCTTTGATGGACTTGTAAATAAAATGGGTAGTCATACTTCTAGGAAACCAAAAGTTTACTATGCCCGATTTTTATCAATGTTTATTAAAGATCAATTTTCACTACAAAAAAATGGCCTTTAGTAACGAAAATTTTAGTGACAAACAAAATTATGGTCACCAAAAGTAGTCTTTTGTGACTTAATTTTTTTTTGGTCACCATATGTTAGTGAACAAACAAATTTAGTGACTAAAACAAGAAAGTGGTCAATAAATTTTCCTCAAGTGACCGAATTTGGTGACCACAACTTGGTATCGTCATTAAAACTTGCTTTAGTGACTTAAAATCTGGTCACTAAACTTCTTGACCATAGAGATGTTGGTCGCTAAATTTTTTGGTGAAAAAATGCTTTTGACTCTATATAATTTTGTGATATAATAACGTCTAGTAATTTTTTTTACTTTATAATGACATACATATGATATATTATTTTTTTGTTTCGTCATATTAGTGATAACATTTTTATAAAAAAAAATGGTACTATTTTTTTTTTACTATAACTCTCCATATTAAGCAATTTATTATCATTTCTGTTTTAATTTTATATTTCTACTTTATATTATCGTTTCTGTTTTTTACTTTATATTTTTTTTACTATTTTTCTTTACTTTTTATTTTATATTTTATTTTATATTTTTTTCCATTGAAGATTTAAAGAGGTATACCCATTGCTCTTTTATTTTTACATTTATTATCATTTCTGTTTATACCATTGTGTAGATAATAATTTTCAATACAATTTTCATATATAGCACATGTTTATAGCATATATGGTTTCAGAGTTATTGATTTTTAATGTTTAATCAAAAAAAATTCAAGAAAAAAAACGTAAAACCCTATAAGCCGACTTACAAATTTCGCGATTTAGGTTCAAATTGATTCATGGTTGTTCAAATTGATTACATGACCTTGTTTTTGCACTTATAACCGACATTTTACCTCAATCAATTTCAAAAATGGCAAAGCATAGCTCGTTTTAGGAACTCGGCCAAAACTTTTAAAACCCGAATGTTCTTCTTTATTTTTCTTGCGATTTAGTTGTTAAAACTTGAAATTGATTGCATGAATGAGTTCATGGAAGTCTCAGGATTTATTTCAATACTTGATTCATCAAAAATGGTTGCATTTTCGAGATTTTCAAGCTTCGTCGTTAATGGCGGGCGAGCTATCGGTGACAAGCTTGGATCATCCGTTCTAGTGGTTTTTAGGCGACGACGTGAAGGGAAACGAGGTAATCGCCTATGGTGATTGTAACAGTGGTGCCTCTACCTCATTTCGTTGTGTGTGTGCGAGAATCGAGCTTCAATGGCTGCGGCCTGCCGGAAACGGCGTCGGCGGCTGGCGACGTGCTGCAGGACGAAGAAGACGGGTCGGTCAGACCCGGATTTGACCCACTGTTGACTCAATTCGTTTAGCGACCACTTTCCTTGATTTCAACTTAGTGACCGCGTACAAAATCGTGGTCACCAAAGCCTTTAGTGACCGAGCTTCAGTGACGAGCAGATGACGACCAATTTTCTGGTCACTAAAGGTCTTTAGTGACCATATTTTGTCACCAAAGGTCTTTTTAGTGACCAAAAAACGATCGTCACTGAAGGCCATTTTTTTTGTAGTGTTCCTAACCTTTCTCTTAAGAATGATATAGTTATACAGAGTTATGCTCAAACATAGAAATTATTCATAGAGATAATGAGGAAATCCTATACAGCATAATCATTTGTACTACCTTCACACATGCAACAAGTATTTCTAACACTCCATTCTACTTCTCAACCCTCTACTTCTTCTATTTCAACTACTATGGTAGAGATAATTATCACCTCTTTGCCTACCCAAGTAGTATCATCAAGTTCAACACAACCACTCTCATTAACCCATTCCTTAGTCTCCCAAAAGACTAAAGGTATTAAAAGAAAATCCTCTAGAGATACCTCATTAATTGCGGGGGAGCAAGGAGAGAGAGTGATTGGCTTAAGGAGTAAGAAGAAGACGAAAACAGCCAAGAGAGTAACCCCACAACCAGACCAGGCAGTATCCTCTCATAAGGATACTGTCCTTGATAAGGAAATAAGCACATTTTTAACTATTTTCTCCCAAAAGGAATTAGTTATTGAAAATAGTCCCCAACCAGGGACACAGTTGAGTGAGGCACATACACTGACCATAGCCCCTGATGAAATTAACATCAGGGTCTCTAAGAGCCACTTGCAGAAATCTAACACTGTGAGTGCACACACAACTTCATTTGATGGATCACTTCCTCATTCGATGATCCAACCAATACTCCCCTCTACACATCTTCCTTCTTTTTCTGTTCCACAAATTTCTTCAGATATCATGACACACTCTAAGTGTCATGAGATCAGATTCTCCAATTTCTTATTCCTTGGAGGAGCCAATACTCTTTGACAAAGTAATTGACAATCAAGATTCTCAAATGATTGATTCTTTCTTCAATGATTCAATCATTAATGTTCAACCAGGGGAATTAAATAAAATTATACATACTTCATCCATAATCACATACACTTCTCCAATTGTACATACAAATATCTCCTCAACCTCTACTTCCATCACTTCTGTGGATCAAGAAATTGTACATACTTTACTTGAACTTGCCACAATTGTTGATCACACAGCCCCTAAAAGCCCAATTAGGACAATTTTGAGTGAGGCTGAGACAATACATAGTGAAGAGAGGCAAGGTCAACCCTTTGAGAGGATCTTGGCAAAAGGAGAGAATGAGAGTACTGCCTTAGAAGGCAATGCAAAAGGAGAGGATCAGAGAGATGCCCTAGAAGGCAATGAAAAAGGAGAGAATGTGAGAGATAAGGATGAGATCCTTGTAAATAAAGAACATAGAGAAAATACAGATCTTGTAAATACTTTTTACTCTTCTGAAAGTGATAAAGATGACACTCCAATGGATGATTTACCTTAGTTCATAGGAGTTGATTTATACTTTCAAAAGAATCAAATGACAGACACTATAAAGTTACTCAAACAGGAGCTCTCATGTATCGCAAATCCCATTTTGATCAAAGTGCTTAAGTCACAAATTATGATAGGGCAATCTGTGAATGTTGAGTCTCAGAAGTTATAAACACACTTTACAAACAAAATAAATAGTGTACAACAAGTTGTGGACTCCTTTGCCACAAGCTAGACCATGCTCAAAATGAAGAAACTTGCTGACAATGTTGACAAACAACTTACTTCATTCTCTACCGAACTCACAAGCATGAAGACTCTGTAACTTTCAATGGCTAACACTTTCCAACAAGTTCTTCAAGTCATATCTCTACTCTCAACTTCCACTGATGATGCTGCCAAAAAGGGGAAGAAATCCTCAAAGTCATTGTCATGGGTTGTTGCTGAGACACATTCAAGCCAACCATTAGGGGATGTGACTATTGCTCCTGCTTCACAAGTCAATGACAAGGGTAAGGGAATCCTGATTGAAGAACCTAAAAAGAAGACTCAAATTCAATCAGGACCCAAACTACTTGGAGATGCAATGAAGACAACTTATTTTTCAACACCAGTTGAAGTCATTATAGATGGGAAAATGGAGCTTGTCTTTCCTCAAGATAAGAAGCTGGTAGAAGCTGATGCACTCTATGCATTGCAACTTCAACAGGAGGAGGAAAATGCTGTGGAGGAGGAGAAACAAGAAAAAGAAAAGAAGCAATTGAGTGTCAAGCCAAAATCTTCCAAGAAAACTCAGCCAAAGAAATCTCAATCTCCCAAAGGTGCATCAGGGGATAAAGACAAAGAAAACTCAAAATTCACTTATGCCACCAAATCCAAGTCATCTAAAGCCAATGATCAAGCTCATTTTCCTATATGTTTTTGTGCAACATAGAGAGTATATAGTTGTGAAATATATAATTTGTTTTTCTTATTTACTCTAACCTTATTTCTTATTTTTCTACTTTAATTTATTTTATATGTAGATTTTATTCATTAAACATTTTTTATTATAATTCAAATTCGCTTAAACTTTGTTTACAATAAAAGTTGATGTGTAACTATTTACTTTAATATTTCTTATAATTATTATATAGCTTTTATATAATTATTTTACGACTATTTGGTGAAATTATTTATGACTATGTTATTATCATATCGATAATATAAAAATATATATTAAAGGTGAATAAAATATATGAGATCAAATTTAAAATTTCAATGTAATTTTACTTGGTAAAGGTATGAAATTAACGATACCTGATAAATGTGTTAAAATATTTTTCTATTATATAATTAAAATTAAATTAATTCATATAAATTTAATATTAAATAATAATTAAATTAACATTATATTTTAAAATAGAGAACATATTAAATTATACTCCATAACTATGAATTAAATATTTAAATTAAACAACAAAAAAAATGGTACCTTTCACACATTGCAAGCTAATTTACGTGCAAAAAATTAAAGCTAACCAAATAATAAAATATGTCTTGCGCAATAGAGAAAATGAGAGATAGAGATGAAATTGTCCAGCAGTCAGTTGTTTTGAAAAAGAAAAGAGTCAGGGAGTCGGGCTTATTTTAAAATTTGTTTTAAGGGTTAGGTTTCTGGTACTGCTTTATTTTTTGGGGAGTTGAGCTTATTTTAAAATTTGTTTTAAGGGTTAGACTTCTGTGTGCAACTTCAACTTTCTCCTTCATCATCCTCGATTGGACTGTGTTAGTGTAAAAGAGTGTTTTTGGAGATGAATAGAAACTCTGAAATACTTCTATTAGTGAATGTGAAGTTGTTACAAAAACACAATAGAAAAGACCATATTTATAGGCAAGATAAAAGCAACAAACAAGACTCACTAACCCATGTAACATGTAAATAGGCCATGACTCAAAAAATAGACTCAATAAAAATAGGACCACTAATACTACTATGTTGAACCACTAATACTACTACGTTGAACGTGACTGCGAGAATGTAGCATCAATTCTTAACATCCCCCCTTGATGCAAAGTCACCAATTCCTAGTGATGATCTGAACTTCATGAATTTGGCATATGCAAGTGCTTTAGTAAATCCATCAGCAACTTGATTGTTTGTTGGACAATACTTCATTGCAATGAATCCTTCAGCAACAACATCTCGAATAAAATGATGGCGGATCTCAATGTGCTTTGTTCTTCCATGGTAAACTGGATTTTTGGTCATTGAGATCGCTGCTTTATTGTCACAAAATAATTCAGTAGCTTGCTCTTGACTTTGGTGTAAATCTGCCATGATTCTCCTCATCCAAATAGCTTGACAAACAGCTGCAGATGCGGCTACATATTCAGCTTCTGAAGATGATAATGTTGTAGTTGTTTGCTTCTTTGAACTCCAAGACACTGTTCTTGAGCCAACAGAGAAAATAAAGCCACTTGTTCTTTTCCGGTCATCTTTAGAACCTGCCCAATCACTGTTAGTAAAACCTGATAATTGAAACTTAGAATCTGGTTTGTACCAAATTCCGTAGTTGCTTGTTTCTCGGATGTAGCGTAATATACGCTTTGCTGTCCCAAGATGATGCATTGATGGATTATGCATACATCTTGAAACTAAGCTGACTGGAAACATAATATTTGGGCAAGTATGAGTCAAATACATCAGTCCTCCCACCAAACTTCTGAAATACTTCTCATTAGCTCTTGGAGTTCCATCATTCAGAGACAATTTCTCATTAGCATTCATGGGAGTGGAGAAAGTTTTGCAATTTTGCATATTAAACTTCTTCAAAAAATCCAATGCATACTTTTCTTGAGAAACAAAAATACCATGATCAGTTTGATAAATCTATAACCCAAGAAAATAATGCAACAACCCCAAGTCTGTCATCTCAAATTCATGTGTCATACTCTTCTTAAACTCATCAATCAAAGCACAAGATGAACTAGTGCATATGATATCATCCACATAAACACACACAATCAGAATATCATCACCATTTTCTTTAACATAAAGTGTTGGTTCATTGCTACTGCGATGAAAACCATTAGCATGCAAATAAGAGTCAAGTTTGCCATACCATGCTCGCGGCGCCTGCTTGAGTCCGTACAATGCCTTCTTGAGCTTATACACTTTGTCTTCTTTCCCTTCAACAATGAACCCTTGAGGTTGCTCAACATAAACATCTTCAACCAAGTATCCATTAAGAAACGTAGATTTTACATCAAACTGAAACACTTTCCACTTCATTTAAGCAACCAAAGCCAAAATCAATCTCACAGTTTCAAATCTAGCAACAGGAGAGAAGGTTTCAAAGAAATCTTTACCATATTCTTGGGCATAACCTTTGACTACCAGCCTTGCTTTATATTTTTGGACACTCCCATCAGAATTGTGCTTCACTTTATACACCCACTTCACACCAATCGCTTCCTTTTCTTTTGGTTTGTCAACCAACTCCCGTGTGTTATTCTTTTCAATGGCAACAATTTCTTCATTCATTGCACTTTTCCAATCATCATTTCTACTTTCTTCAGCAAAGTTCATTGGTTCTTCCACTAACAAGGCAAAAAAGTTAGTATCATAAACATGCTCCCAAGGTTTTACCTTTCTTGGAGTTGATTCAGTCATGCTTTTGGTGGTCATTCTTGATGTTTGAGGAGCTATAGAGCTTTGAGGCAGTAAGCTTAGAGAGGTTGGAGAGGTGAGTGTAGATGTATGATCTCTTGGCACTTCATTTGGTTGAGCTTGAGAGCTACTTGTCTCATTTTCTGGAAATGACAGATGTTGGACACTCTTGACAGCCCATTCCCAACAACTACTTTCATAAAAAATAACATCTCTTCGAATAATTAGCTTCTTAGTGACAGGATTATACAATCTAAACCCTTTTGACTCATCACTATAGCCAACAAAAATACATTTCTCACTCTTTTTATCCATCTTTGTGCGATCAGCAGAAGCTATCATGGAATAAGCAATACACCTAAAGGCTTTCAAGGAACTTACATTGAGTTTGCGGTTCCACCAAGCTTCATAAGGAGTTGTATTGCGCACCGCCTTAGTTGGTGAAATGTTGAGAAGATAAACTGAAGTAGCCACTGCTTTAGCCCATAATTCATTTGGAAGTTTCTTCTCTGTCAACATACTTCTTGCCATTTCAACCACTGTGCGGTTCTTCATCTCTGTGACCCCATTCTGCTCTGGTGTTCTTCTTACAGTTAAACTGCCTTTTGATTACATTTTGCTTGCAAAATGATGTGAATTCATCAAATAAAAATTCTCTTCCCCAGTCTGTTCGAAGAATTCTTATTTGATGATCAGATTCCTTCTCCGCAAATGCCTTAAACTCCTGAAATTTCTCAAATGCATCTGATTTTTGAACAAGAAAAAACACCCAACTCATTCGAGTAAAGTCATTAGTAATCAATAAAAAATATTTACTCTTGTTTAACGATGGAGTATTTACTGGACCACAGATATCTGCATGTACTAACTCCAATGGATGATTTGCTCTCCATGCCTTACCAACTGGAAATGATTTCCTGTGTTGCTTGCCATAAATACATGCTTCACAAACATTGTCAGTATTGAAAATCAAAGGCAACCAATAAACCATTTCATTTTGACTCAACAACTTTAACCCATTAAAATGCAAATGCCCATATCTCAAATGCCACAGCCTGGACTCATCTTTAACACAAGCAACCAATGCACAATCATCCAAACATGAAATTTCAAGAGGAAACATTTTATTCTCACTCATGGGAATTTTCAGAGAAGAACCACCATACATTTTACCTTTGATTTCACACACACCATCATGAAACAACACTAAATACCCTTTTTGTGTAAGCTGACCCACACTGAGTAAATTGTGTGTCAATTGAGGAATGTAGTAAACATCATGAATCAATTTTACTGATCCTAACTTAGTCTTTACTGCAATGCTACCCTTGCCTTCAATCTGCACTTGCTTGTCATTCCCAAGTCGAACCTGCAACCTTACCGACTCATCGATACTTTGTAAGATACTTCTAATGTCCGTCATGTGATTACTACATCCACTATCCAAAAACCAAACATTCTGGTTACTTTCTTTGGAATTTATAGAGGTCAACAACAAATTACCTTCCTCTTTATTTGTGGAAGTAAAATTTGCTTGCTCATTTGCCTTCTTCCAGCAATTTGCTTCAATGTGCCCCATTCTTTTGCAATAGTAGCACTTCTTGTTTTTGTGATTTGACCTCTGATATCCTTTATCACCATAATCTGCTTGATAGTGAGAGTTTGATCTACCACGTCCTCTGCCTCGACCACGGTATCCACCTCTGCCTCTGCCTCTACCTCTACCAGCTCCATTATCACTTTTCTTCTCTTCTTTATCAGAAACCTCAACCTTTGTTTGAAAAGCTTGCTCCAAAGTCTTATCTGCAGACCTGTTCAATCTTTCTTCATGTGCTACAAGTTAAATCATTAGCTTGTTAAAAGAATAATTAGCAAGGTTTTTTGATTCCTCAATGGCAGTTACAACATGATCAAATTTAGGAGCAAGACTTCTCAAAATCTTCTCTACAACTTTTTGATCTTGAATTGACTCTCCATATGTTTTCATTTGATTAACAATAACTGTAACTCTTCCAATATATTCTTGAACAGATTCATTACTCTTCATACACAAATTCTCAAATTCTCTACGGAGAGTTTGAAGTCTTACAACAGTTACCTTGTTATCGCCATGAAATTCCTGACGGAGAATGGTCCAAGCTTCGTTTGGTTTTGACACATTCGCAATCCGAGGAAAAATTGAATCTGTCACCGCTTGTTGTATTATGAGCAACGCCTTTGCATTCTTCTTCCACAGTTCTTTCATCTCCGCCTCTTTGTCAGCCTTGTCAGACTCCACATTCTCATTCTCTACAAGCTCCCACAGCTCTTGAGCAATGAAGAAAGTCTTCATCTTTATGCTCCAAAAATCATAATTCTCACCATTGAAGATGGGCACCAATGTTTGAGAGACATTCAAAGTAGTCACACTATTTGCCATGTTGACTACAAGGTTTCTTTCTAGAACTTCTTGCTACAACAACAATATCAGTCACTCCCAACATGATTCGGAACCTGGCTCTGATACCAATTTGTTAGTGTAAAAGAGGGTTTTTGGAGATGAATAGAAATTCTGAAATACTTCTATTAGTGAATGTGAAGTTGTTACAAAAATACAATAGAAAAGACCATATTTATAGGCAAGATAAAAGTAACAAATAAGACTCACTAACCCATGTAACATGTAAATAGGCCATGACTCAAAAAACAAACTCAATAAAAATAGGACCACTAATACTACTACGTTGAACCACTAATGCTTCTACGTTGAACGTGACTGCGAGAATGTATCATCAATTCTTAACCGACTGGACTGGACTTTACTCCTCCGGACGGTGGTGAGAAAGGAGACCAAGATCTCAATCAGGTAAGTTCCACCTTCTCTCTCAAATCATTTCCTTTCCGTATGTGATCGACCCGGATTTGCTTTGAATCACTTTATATTTGCAAGTCAAGATTTAATTGATCATGAAACTTTTTGGGGCAAATCAAATCAGATTCACCATTCGATTCGAAGTTTCAAATAAAATTTTCTTTTCAGATATTCTGTAAATGCATCCTTTCGCAAATTTTACCATAATTATGTTACTCTCCACCACTATTATCTCTCTCAAAGTGCACATCTCTCTCTAAAAACATCCACCGATTATCATCAGGAGAGTTGTGTGCTTATGTGGTTGTGAAGAAGATTATCTAATATTAATCCATTAATTGTGAATGAGTTGAATAATTAATTTTTTTATTCACGTTGAAGCATCATGATTATATACAATCGTCTTCAACTTCAGTTGTTAGCTTGTTATTTTTTAATTCTTGGACATATCTTTCTTCTGTAATTTTTAAACAGTTGATGAATGTGTATCTTTCTCCTGTAACTATGAATAAAGTTTTTTTTTTCTTTACTTTCTGTTTGTTCGACATATCGTTTAGTTTGGTGGATTTGTTTGGTTTTTGCAATACATACATCTTTGTTTAAAAGTTTTAGGTGGACTGTTCTGGTATTATTGATATATATATGTGTGTGTATTATTCTAAAATTATAAATTGAGTAATTCTTTCCTTTAATGCAAATAGTTGGTGATTTTTCATACATAAATGTGAAATTTTTTGAATCATGTATCAGTAATCGGATATACTCAAAGTAGTGAGTGAATTGCAGGTACATAGTGAATCTATATAATGCATAAAAAAAAGTAAAGGACCAACGTTTTAACATGCAAATCTGAAATATATATACTTAAAATAGGTTGATTATAAGACTCATAAGTGAGTATACAGAAATTGCATGGAGAGGTTTGCTACTTATTGTGTCCAGACTTTAGAAATTAAACTTTTGTAGAAAAATAAGGTAAGGTAGGAAAAACAAATGATTATTATGAAACTTGGTTTTAAAAAGTGTGATGCGCACCGAGGCGCAAAGGATCCTCGAAACCGATGCGCGATGCGAGAGGCGAAGGCGCACGCATCACGTATGCGAGGCGCACTTTTTAGCTAAAACACTTGTAAATTGATTTTAAATTATATTTCATACACGAGACACATCAATACTGTCTTATAAATGTTAAAATATTCTAAATTTTAAGATTGTACTAGCTTAAATATTTAAAATGCTTTACACAAAATTAAATTTTTTTCTCATTTAACAAAAACATAAAAACCATTGTGATTGTAACTTTCTTTTATTTAAAAATAAAATCTTTTATGTAACTTTCTTTTATTTAAAAATAATAATTTTATAGAAGCAGGGCAGCCAATTAGAAAAAAAGAAAAAGAAAGAAAAAGAAAGAGTACAAGTATCGCTCTGTCTAAACTTTAGTTAAGAACGAGAGATTAGAGACATCGAGAGATTGGACATCGAGAGACACAGAAAGAGAGAGATCGAGCGAGAGAGAGAGAGAGAGACAGAGAGAGATCGAGCGACAGAGAGAGACAGAGAGAGGGATCGAGAGACAGAGAGAGAGGTACATGGAGTCCTGCTGTCCTGGAGAGTCAGTATTGAGCCGGAGACGAAGGGTTTTGAATTGGGTTTAATTTTTTCATTGGAAGGTCAGGTATTAAGCTCTAGACTCCTTTTTTTTTTCTTCTTTTTTTTTTTTTCAAATCTGCACATGCATCGCATTATCACCAAAATGCCACTGCATCTCGTATCCGTCGCATCTCGTCGCATCCTGTTTTCGCATCGCATCACCGGCGGATGTGACATAACCCATCGCATCGCGCATCGCGACTGATGCGCGCTTTTTAAAACCAATATGAATATAATGATATATTATAAATTTTACAGCCAAATAATAGCATTATTATGTGTCATAATTAATATAACTTCATTCTTATTCAAATAATAAATGTTAGTATTGATTTTATGAATTATTAAGGTTTTACATTTTTTTTCCAGTGAAATGGATTGATTTAAATCACGATTTGATTCATTGGATAAGGTGGATCATGAACCAAATCATGCTTCATCTAGAAATGGGTCAGATCGATGATTTATGATCCAAATCAATCTGCCCCATTGACAGGCCTGTCTGCACCCGCATCCACACCTACACTAACATAGATTTTAATATGGTAGATTATATAATATGGAATACTCAGGTTATATAATATGGAATACTCTACTGAATGCAGGGGCCAACAAGGGTTGCTATCCTAGGAGTCTGGCATATTAGATTTTTAAAGCCACATGGAGGTAAGTATCATGTTCAAGTAAAGCTGCTAATTGTGATTAGATTTTCTGTTATATAATTTGTGTTACTCTCTGCTATTGTATTAAGTTACTGGTTTGAGCATATGGTATTCACTGGCAATATGCAATATCGCTTTCTATGTTTCCAGAGGCTAGGGGGAGATAGTGGATCAATGAACTTGGACAAGACAACGGTCATGTTGGAACCTGATAGGAACACAGCTGGTGGTTTGCAACATTTAGGAAAAGACAGAGTAGTGTTTATACCTCCAGAAAGAAGATCACTTCTGGGTACGAATTCCAGGGATTAACTTATACAGAGTATTTGTCTATCATATTATAAAATTCTCATACCTATTACCCACAGTGTGCTACTTTTATGTGACATTAACTCTACTCAGAGGGGTATATTGGTATTGAGTTTAGGCTGTTAAGTTTCTCATGGAAGAATGCAAATGATTTTTAGCAATCTAACAGAAAAGAAAGAACTGTCTATATTATATGTAATTCATACATCATATATTATTAGAATGTGGAAAATACACCAATGCAGTACCCTGCATATGGCAAAATTGTGATGTTCGGCCTTTTCAGCTGACTTCTTTCCATATTTTCCTATAGTTTTCCTATTAGTTAATGTTATTATCTCTGTGTTGTTATCTGTATTTCACAGATACTTACGTTATTATTATTTTCAGTAGTTTTATCATCTATTTGGGTGGTTATGTTTCCTCTTAATGCTATTGTTATTTATTTTTTTATTTACTATTTTAAGGCATGTCTGCATGTATTTAGATAGTAAAATAAGCTATAAAATCAAACATCATTCTTTGTTTCTAGAATATCTTCTTGTACACAGATCATATTTTTGTTTATTTTAGTACTCAAGGTTAACACTGACTATGTAAACAGGGCTAGATGTTCTTGCTAACGAGAAACGAGGAGCTAAGGTAGAGGATGCATTCAAGGTCCCTAGAACAAAATCCTCTGCTGTTATGGCATCTTTGGATGAAGAGAAGAATGAGTTTTCTGAGATTGATGAAGTAGGGACCGGTGTCTCTAGTAGTGCAGGCAATACTCTAAGTAGGCAATATCGTGAACATGTTGTGGATGATACACCAAATTCAGGTACCTCTTGGATTTAAATTTGTGATAGTTTTGTGAGTTGACAACGGTTGACAACTTCTAATAATTTTGTATTTTCATTCTTTGTCGGTATGTGAACTTTCTTTTTGCTACCTGCCTATCCAAACAACACACATGCTTGCCTTAAGATGCATGAATAGCCAGTCAATAAGGAAAAGGAATGGATGTTAAACAAAGTTATGCTATGGTGTATGAAACCTATTAAATCTTACAACTTAAGTTTCTCGACCTCTAGCATGTGATTGGAGAATGTATAGTAACTCTTGGTTCTGATTAAGGATTCATCTAAATTTTGCAGAAAGTAATTTGACTGAAGAAGGACAAGGTAACGAAGCACATGGCAGACACCGTTCAGTTGAACATATGCATTATGAGGTTATCTGAACTCCTTTATTTTGTTTGTTTATACCATGTGAAATATAACTACAGGTCTACATATATGTAATGTTATCTATATATTACTTTCATAAAATCTGAATAATCATAGTTGGGATGACCTCAGTTCTACCCTATATTATCTCTAGACAGCCTTGAATAGGCTCAGTTCACAGATTAAGACAGATCTGGAACTTTCCCTTCCCAATTCCTGAGATAGTGGCAGACAGTACATTAAATGTTCCTGGACCCTTCCAACTGTAACATTTGCTGAGTACATTTCAGAAAATTATTCCCAATACAGACTTTACTCTTTTACTGGCATATATTAAACATAATTTGACTTCATATACCAACAGTTGTTACTTATTCCACTGGATGTCTAAACTTAGATCTTCGCTTGTATATAATTACATTTAAATCACTCAAAAATGTTAGTGTTCTTTGATAGGGATTGATCCTTGAGACGTCGCTGCGGATGACTTCTATTGACTCTCTCTGTTCCACAAGAAAGTTCATACAATCTACAGTGGGACTTAATTTTTATAATTGTACAAGTGTAATTATATGTGTAATTTTAAAGTCAAAAAGTGGTAAGTTTGATGACCATAAGATGTCTAAACATGCCAGTTAATCAGGAATGGAGGTATAGTGTAGTTTGATAATTGTCTCGATGTTCTTGTGAAAGTGTTACCATTTTTATTTAATTGTTAGTGCTCTTGCGTTTATCAGGTCTCCTTACAAATATTCTTGTTAATCACATCAGATGGACTTCACTTGGATATTGAAATTTATCTTCATAACTGATTAAGAGAATTGTCCTATTTCCTTTGCTGTTCAGACCCCCTAGGGGTAGTGATGCTTCCTTAGTTGAATCACTTTAATTTTTTTTCCCCATCAATATATGATATCAACTAATCATTCATTCAGCAAATTTTATCCTACTCTCCTAAACAACTCTTTGTTTCATATCGACTTCCAACAATGGCACGATTTGAAATTTCCATCTGTTTTCTGCCATATCCCCTGTTTCCCATGTTCCCTAATTATAGGATGGACATCTGATGCTTAGATATTACGAATGCCTGATTACGCAGCAGAGTCCATGTAGCATAGTAATAAATAACTAGTAATTCTGGCACACGCATACGCATGTGCATATTTTTTTTATAGTTTAATTAAATACAAATAAGTACAAACATTGTTTAAAATTTTTTGCTAAATATTTAAGTAATTATGATGGACTGTAAGACTTTCTTAGGAAAAAAAATATGCAAAGGATAAGATGATAAATGCTTTTAAAACATGTAGATACACTTATCTAGTTTGAAGAGCTTTTATTTATGTCATTTGAGTTTTACATGTATTCATTGGGAGAGAAATTAGGAGTTGGGGGGGAGATAATTCAGGAACATGATGAACTCTTCCCAAACTGCATATGTAGGCTTTTGCTTTTCTTTTTCTTTTAATTGCTGACCCAAAAACACCATATACAGTTATTAAGAGGCGTAGCCTCGTAATATAATAGATTATGTCCACAAATCAAGGAGGATAACCTTAAGGTTAATGAAATTACTCTTTGTTCTCTTTGCCTTCTTTATATTTTTCTCGTGTTATGTAATTAATTGCTCATGTTAATAATACCCTTCAGAGATGAAACTTCAATTAAGTTCATGGTAATCTTACTTTTGTAGTTATTATTCCTCTGCCTGATTTACTATTTCATGCAGACCTCAAACATGTCTACTATAAGCTTACAAAGTGACGGATATAGGAGTTCTAGGTATGATATGGTTGTCCATGGTAGGAGTAGAAGAGACTCAAGAGATGATTCCAGAAGAGAGAGTAGGCCAAGGAGGCACAATACTAGCAGAGAGCATTACAATTATAAAGAAGGGTCTTATCATTATGAGAAACAGGACAACAGCAAATACGAAAGAAAACGAGGTAGATATGAAGTTTCGGGTACACCTGGTAAGCTTACACTTCATGCAGGATTTTTTTTTGGGTAGTGTATGTAAAATGAACTGCTCTGTAACACATTATAGGTATGTTACCAACTAACATTAAATATGTCTATGAGAGAATCTCTTTTAGAACTTAAAATTTGGAGACAAAGCCGTCCTATAACCTCTATTGAAAACATATTTTCCCTCCATTCCAAAACATTTGATCGATTTTGAGTTTTCAAAGTCGAATCAACTCATTTCAAATGTAATATTCCTATAGATTTACTTGATTTTAATCTAGACAATCACACGTTATAGGTATGTTACTAACATTAAACATGTCTATTAGAGAAGCCTTTCTAAAACTTCAAATTTGGAGACACAGCTGTTCTACAACTCTGTTGAAAACATATTTTCCCTCCATCCCAAAACGTATGATTGATTTTGAGTTTTCAAAATCGAAATGACTCATTTCGGATGTAATATTCTTATAGATTTACTCGATTTTAATCTAGCCTATCATAAATCTTTTAAAATATTTATAAAGAATTATTAGTTTCAAGTTTTATTATCTTAAGATTTTATATGAATTTCATACTATGGAAGTTTGAAAATGAGTCAAATAGACTTTCTAAAATCAAAATTAATCATGTATTTTGGAACAGAGGGAGTACTTATGTCGAATATCTTTGTTGATGCTACCTTGACCATTTCAAATTCTGATTGACATGTTGATGCATGGGTTTTGCAGAGAGATCTGATTGGGATAATAGTAGATGGGAATGGGAAGATACACCACGCCGAGATAGTCGTCCTAGTAGCGTCAGGCACAATCAGTCTGCACCATCCCCAATGTTCCTTGGCGCATCTCCTGATGCACGTTTGGTGTCCCCATGGTTAGGGGGCCACACTCCCCGCACTTCTGGTATGTCAGTAAATTTTTGGTATCATTTCTTTCAGGTTGAATTTTCTTATCGAGGCAGTTAATTCACTATGTGCATGGGTCCCAAGTGTACAATTTGGATGATTTGAGTGGTTATGATATTAAATTTTGCCCATAAGTTTTTGTCACGTGTCATTACAACAATGCCTTGGATTCTTGCGAAAATTCAGATACAACAGTATTAAATTCTTGACATATAAACTTTCATTTAATACTGTGAATGATTGACAAAAATTGGAATGCCTACATCAGGTGCTGCTTCTCCTTGGGATAGTGTGGCTCCATCTCCTGTTCCAATACGTGCTTCCGGATCCTCCGTTAGGTCTTCGAATTCTCGTTATGGTGGAAGATCGCAGTTGCTTCCATTTTCTGCTGAAAAGTTGGAACAGTCTGAGGTATTTTCCTCTCAAATGGTTTCTTAGCGTAGTTTCTAGTTTCAGATAACTATTGAGAATTGGTATGACCAGATAAGATCTTCTGATTTATATACTACTACCTTTTATCTGACATTAGGGAGCCTTCATATAATGCTGGTGTCTCTCTGTACTTTTTATTTTTTACTGCTCAGCTTGGAGAAGTGGATGCAAATCATTTGTCCAGAGATCACAATCCAGAGATAACTGAAAGCATGCTACTAGAGATGGAATACAATTCAGACCGTGCGTGGTAAATTATCTAAAATTTTAATATATTGTGAAATGCTTGAATTTCATCGTATATATTATTATTGTCCAAACGAATGGACCAAATGGCTTAAGATAGAATTAGAGAGCATTATTCAATTCCTTGATAACTTGACTGAATAATCTCTTTCTGTTCATTTCTCCAGAGCTTCTCTTGAACTTGAGCTATTGAGGCTCTATTCAGATTTCAGTTTGTGTTAGCTAATTCTTCTTTTGACATGGCATATCAGTGTATGATGCATTGCAATTTCGTAACTTAGGGTATCTATATGCTTTTTATTGTGGGCTATAATCTCAGATTAAGATTTCATAAAATAGTTCCATGTTTGTTGCATGGTGTGCAAGTGTTTTTATAAAATATATTATTCAACAAATCTTTTGATGTCCCTTCTTTCGTGCATAATGTGCAAGTGTCATAAGTTATTATACTTAAACTTGATAGGATGGCAGGTTGAAGAATATAATAACTTAGATGAAGGCTGAGAAGGAGACCCTGTTAAAAATTCTGTTCCTCCTTTCTCATTTACCTATTTTTATATTTTGGTTATCATGTATAGGTATGATAGGGAAGAAGGCAACACAATGTTTGATGAGGATAGCTCATCATTTTTTCTTGGTGACGAGACTACTTTCCAAAAGAAAGAAGCAGAACTGGCCAAAAAACTGGTAAGTTCAGTTCTTTCGTTTTGTTGTGTGCACCATCACCACAGTGTAGGTAGTATTATATGAATGCTTCAAACTGCTCACCGTGAGGATAAGCCTAGAGATACCGATTCTTGTCCCGCAGCCACAACAGTTTTAGCTTCTAGGCAGTGGTGCTTGTAGTGTTAGCATGCTGCTGTTTGAGGTTTGTGATTACGAGTCAACCATTTAATCTCCTTTTATCACAAGTCATCCTACTATACTCTATGTATCATTTTCTTATTGGTTTTAAGTTCTCAAAAAATTAGTGCAATAAGTCTTTGACTAAAATCATTCTTGGTTACTTTGTGACATATAAGAGTACTGCACAACTGCCCCATCTTTAACATGCTGATAACTATTGCGCAAGAGCTCAACTTGTTTTGACATGATAACGATCTTTCCTTTCAGTTAGTGGAATAACTTGACTAATATATTTTCAGCATGATATCCATATTACTCTCCATTATTGTTGGTGATTTAGAAGTTATGATATTCACTTACTGTCGTACTTGACCTATTGGCAGTTGCCTCTACCTCTGAATCATTTTCTTGTTTGTCCCATTCGGTTTTTACGAAATCAGATAAATGAAGTCTTATACACCCATCTCAGTTACTTGATGGTAGACAAGGAGCAATTCCTTTTTGGTTATATTCAGCATTGTTGTGTTATACCTCAAAACTTGTGGACACTAACAAATTCTGCGTAAAGTTTTCAAGCAAGTTCGCCTTTTCTTTTAAAGATCCACTGTGAACTCCCTTATATATGTGTGTGTGTATAAATGTATATATGTATTATGTATATATGTATATATACACATGTGTGTGTGTGTGTATTAATGTCAACCGATAATTGAAGTTTACGGATGAAAGCATTCCATATTATCTCGCAGCTGAATTCCTAAAATCAGCTGGCACTTGGACAACTGGAACACGCCTTGTCTTAATGTTTGCCTGTCACTGCACCTGCCAAAAAAAAAAAGAGTAGATGTTACGGTTCTTTTCACCTTGCTTTTATTTTTGCATAGTTAAAAGTTCACCGCGATGAACTAATTGTGGTGTTTTTAACTTCAGTTGGGCCTTTGTACTATAATATCTGTTTTTAACTGATTACTATTGACAGGTTCGTAAAGATGGAACCAAGATGACACTTGCTCAGAGTAAGAAGTTATCACAGCTCACTGCAGATAATGCTCAGTGGGAGGATCGCCAACTACTGAGGTCTGGAGCCGTTAGGGGCACTGAAGTGCAGACTGAGTTTGATAATGAGGAAGAACGAAAGGTTATTCTCCTTGTTCATGGTATGTGAGGTACACTGGAAAGCTTCTCAATCATTAAGATATATACATGGGATTTTATTCTCTCCCCAAGTAATTACTACTTTCTCTTCCTAATATGTTTTATATTCTCTGTCAAAGATACAAAGCCACCTTTCCTGGATGGAAGGATTGTTTTCACAAAACAGGCAGAACCAATAATGCCTATTAAAGATCTTACCTCCGATATGGCTATAATATCACGCAAAGGTTCCTCTTTGGTTCGTGAAGTTCATGAGAAACAAAGCATGAACAAGTCACGTCAGCGTTTTTGGGAGCTGGCTGGCTCAAAACTTGGTGATATTCTTGGCGTTGAGAAGACAGCGGAACAGGTAAATTATATATAATATAATATCACATTGTACAATAGAGCATTACATTAATTCTGGGTGCTGATGCTCGGTGTGTTACTGTGTCGGATTTGTTGTAATTAGTTTGTAGGTATGGCTAAAAATGTGTAATGCACAGTATGTTGATAAAAAGACTGAACTTGCAACTACATTGTTTTGTTAAGCAACTACAATCTAAATTGTTCGACAAGAAGAGTCATCTATTTGTCTTTTGATTAAGTAATATGATTTCTCAGGTCATCCATTATGTTTTGATTTCATGCCACCATTTCTTATCTGAAAATTTATAATTTTTTGGTGTAAAAATTATGGAGCAAAAAGTGCATCATTAGTTATATCTCTATTATTTTAAGTGTGCGATGTTCTGTTTAACTGCCCGTAAAAATTGATTCGTGAAGCCTACATGATATATGGTGAGAATCCTTATCCCTTTGTTATTCCACATTCCATAAATGAAGATGCCAAGACATTTGGTAACCACCAATGACGAGACATTTTGGTAACTACCATAAATACTATTAACATTTCACCAAGTACTTGAAACTTAATCCTTATTTACTAAATTCCTATTTTAACATTATTTTCACATGATAATTTTTTTTTTTGTTAAAATTTTTAGACACATTACAATAATAGTTATTTTACAATTAAAATCAATTAAACATATAAGAAAGGTTTTTAAATATAATTTCTTTTAAAAAAACCAAATGAATACTATATTGAAAAGTGTAGCGCATGCTTCGGTAGGCTAGTGTGTGTGTGTGTGTATATATATATATGTTTTTTGCCGATGTGACTGTTATTTGGAATTGAGGGATTAATTAGCACCTTCATAACAATAAAGACATCCAACTGGATCAAGCAAATATTTTTACCGCTAATACATTTTTCTTTTTGTCATATTTTCCCTCATTTTTACTCCGCTATGTGTCACTTGTCGATACACATGCCATACCCAAGGTGTAAGATGTGTGACATAGGTATTATGCCCATTTAGAAGAACTCATGTATATAGGTTAAGTTGGTGGCAACTGGAATGATATGGATCTGAATATTTGTTATTATATAATGCTAGATCGATGCAGACACTGCTGTAGTGGGTGAAGATGGTGAAGTTAATTTTAAGGAAGATGCCAAGTTTGCGCAGCATTTAAAGAAGGATGAGGCTGTGAGTGATTTTGCAAAGTCAAAAACACTTGCTCAACAACGTCAGTATCTTCCAATATATTCTGTACGAGACGAGTTATTGCAGGTTTGACATTCTTCCTTTGATATATAGTCTGCTAATGGTATTTCCATACTCTTGTATGCTATCTATTTTTATTATTTCTGCTCTTCATTCTCTATGCTTGGAAAATTTTCTGATTGCATCAGTTGGTTCAAGTGCTTATGAATTTTGTTTCAAATGATTGCTTTATTAGCTCTTATATATTCTCTATAAAACTTAGACCTTGGTTAAAATTACTCAATGGAGGTCATTTGGTCCGCGAGCCACACTATATTACTTTGATAGGTAACAACAGAAAAGTTGTCTCTTCGCTTATTCTTATTTTGCACTCTGTAAAGTTCTTTCTAATCCTTGATAATATACAGCTTGAAACTCCTTCAGTTACATTTCTTATTACTTGGGCAGTTATGCTAATTGAGCTTTCCAAATTTTTGCTTACTATACCTTGGGAAGAACTATGAAGAGCAAATCTTCTGTGTGAATCTAATTCAAGTTCATCCTGTTGAATAAATAGGTAGTTCGAGAAAATCAGGTGGTGGTGGTGGTTGGAGAAACTGGTTCTGGTAAGACAACCCAATTGACCCAGGTAATTTTGGACTTCTAACATATGTAATATATTTTCATTAATGGTTATTTTCATTCATGTTTTACCAAAACTTGGAGAATGTTGGCAGTATCTACATGAAGATGGCTACACAACAAATGGTATAGTTGGTTGCACTCAACCTAGGCGTGTGGCAGCCATGAGTGTTGCAAAAAGAGTTAGTGAAGAGATGGAAACTGAACTTGGTGATAAAGTTGGTTACGCCATTCGCTTTGAGGATGTGACTGGGGACAACACTGTTATCAAGGTAAGCAGTTGTAACATACTTATAAGACTCATATGTACTTATCTTTTAGTATATCTTGGATATAAAAGACTTACCTTTTAAAACTTCCTTCACGATTGTGCCAAATAAGTTGCATTTTGTCTTGCGCTTGCGGGTTAAAATTGCTCTTAGTGAAATATTAATGCTGACTTGTATTTCCATGTCTTTTGTTACTTATAATATATGTTTTTGGGCAGTACATGACTGATGGTGTGCTTTTGCGTGAGACTTTGAAAGATTCTGATCTTGATAAATACCGGTATGAATATCCTACTTTCAGTACTAGTATATATGAATGCTTGTCTAGTTTTTGTCCTGGTACAATCATGTACTTTTCTTTGCAATTTTGCAGTGTCATCGTAATGGATGAAGCACATGAAAGGTCTCTGAACACTGATGTGCTTTTTGGGATCCTTAAGAAAGTGGTAGCCAGGCGACGTGATTTCAAGCTGATTGTAACATCTGCCACTTTAAATGCACAAAAATTTTCCCTTTTTTTCGGGAGGTACCTTTTATTTTTTGGCTTAACAATCTGGTCATGCTATCAGTTATAGCATTTGGACTTTCTTCTAAGCGATTGCTGTTTTTGTTTCAGTGTACCAGTTTTTCACATCCCTGGAAGAACATTCCCTGTTCAAATCTTGTACAGTAAAACCCCATGTGAAGATTATGTTGAAGCCGCAGTGAAGCAGGCGATGACAATACACATCACCTGTCCTCCAGGTGACATACTTATCTTCATGACTGGTCAAGATGAGATTGAGGCGTCCTGTTATGCCCTTTCAGAACGCATGGAACAACTGGTGTCTTCGACAAAGCAAGCAGTGTCAAAGCTGTTGATTCTACCCATATACTCCCAGCTTCCAGCTGACTTGCAAGCAAAAATTTTCCAGAAAGCTGAAGATGGGGCTCGTAAATGCATTGTAGCTACAAATATTGCTGAAACATCCCTGACTGTAGATGGAATTTTTTATGTCATTGACACTGGCTATGGTAAAATGAAGGTGTACAACCCACGGATGGGTATGGATGCCCTCCAAGTGTTCCCAGTTAGCCGTGCAGCTGCAGATCAGCGTGCTGGGCGTGCCGGTAGAACTGGGCCTGGCACTTGTTATCGACTTTATACTGAGAGTGCTTACCAAAATGAACTGCTACCCAGTCCTGTGCCAGAAATCCAGAGAACCAACCTGGGGAATGTGGTTCTGTTGCTAAAATCTCTTAAAGTAGACAACTTATTAGATTTTGATTTTATGGACCCACCACCACAGGATAACATTCTGAATTCCATGTATCAATTGTGGGTCTTGGGTGCCCTTAACAATGTTGGAAATCTTACTGATCTAGGTTGGAAAATGGTGGAGTTCCCTTTGGATCCACCCCTAGCTAAGATGCTCCTTATTGGAGAACAGTTAGAATGCCTAAATGAGGTTCTGACTATTGTGTCAATGCTTTCAGTGCCGTCAGTGTTCTTTCGCCCTAAAGATAGGGCAGAGGAAAGTGATGCTGCAAGGGAAAAATTCTTTGTTCCAGAATCTGACCACCTAACATTACTTAATGTCTACCAGCAGTGGAAAGCTAATTCATATCGTGGGGACTGGTGTAGTGACCACTTTTTGCATTCAAAAGGGTTAAAAAAGGCTAGAGAGGTGAGGTCGCAATTGCTGGACATCCTGAAGACGCTGAAAATTCCGCTGACATCATGTGGTCCAGATTGGGATATTGTCAGAAAGGCCATTTGTTCTGCGTATTTCCACAATGCTGCAAGACTAAAAGGGATTGGGGAGTATGTTAACTGCAGGAATGGGATGCCATGCCACTTGCACCCAAGCAGTGCTTTGTACGGATTGGGTTATACTCCAGATTATGTAGTTTATCACGAGTTAATCTTGACTACAAAGGAGTACATGCAGTGTGCAACATCAGTGGAGCCTCAATGGTTGGCCGAGTTGGGACCAATGTTTTTCTCAGTGAAAGACTCAGATACATCAATGTTAGAACACAAAAAGAAGCAGAAAGAATCCAAAACTGCAATGGAGGAGGAAATGGAAAATCTGAGGAAAGTCCAAGCAGAGGTGGAGAGAAAGAGCAAGGAGAAGGAGAAAGAGAAAAGGGCTAAACAGCAGCAACAAGTCTCTATGCCAGGTGGACGCCAAGCCCCTTCCACTTACTTGAGACCAAAGAGGTTTGGTTTGTAATTTTTACTTTTTAAATTACACATTGTTGTATCGTAGTAGAAGATTAAATGAAACTGATCTCTCTATACTTCAACATCTAACAGCGTTGTGGATTCGACATGAATGTACAGTTTTACTGCTAAAAATGAGAGCCTACACATTAAATTAATGTTAAACATGTTTTTTTCATGTAATTATGTCTAAACTGAATTTGTTAGAGCTGAACGCCTGTACTTCAAATCTAGTCTGCTTTTATACGTAGCCCAAGTTCATTATTTTATCCAACAATTCTGGAACTATGAAAAAAATTCTTATGGATGACCTGTTGAGCTGGAGATAGCATGTTTGCTTTGTGATTTGTGACTTCTGTTTTTAGGTTGTTTACAGTTCCCTCGTGCGTTAACCATATGGCTACATTGCTACTATACTCTGCTAGTGTGGAACATGTGAAGTCGAAGGCTCGAGATATTGTTTGTAATGTGAGGATTGTATTGTCAAGCATAAATTGTAATGTGAGGATTTTTATTATTTTTTATTTTCTCCCTCTATCTTTACTCTCTCTCGGCCTGCTCTATTTAATATTGTGTCGGCTCTAATGTCTTTTTGCGGTGAAAGAACTATTTATTAAAATTTTATCTAATTTAATTTATGCAATTATTGTAACTGCATAATATATAATGAATATGATTATAAATTTTATATGACCAAACTTTATGAATTTTAAAGCTTAATATATCGTTTGTCCCGTAATGGGTGGGTGTTATTTCTGGTCGATGTCAATCACAGTTATTGCTTTCCTCCTAGTGGCAATGAAGTATTCATGCTATTATTTCTTTAAAATTAGTGTATTCATTTTACTATGAATACAATAAGAAAGCTGAATTTCCTTGGGAATCCCATTTTGCTAGTTTTCTTTTGTCCTTCTCAAGATTTAGTTGGGAAAGCTAAGGATACCTTACAAAGGCTAATGCACTAATTTGTTTGGCAATTTTTGCTAACAAAATGATAGGAAAGATGAAGCAAAGAAAGAAAACCTAATGATTCTTTTGTTTGGTTAGTGCTTTCATCTGAAATCTAGAAGGAATAAATGCAATTTCAGACCATCATGACCTTAATGAATATACTATCAACTCTGTATGAAATTTATTCTTTTGCGTACCAACTTACTCACAAACCTAAATGTACGGAACTCCACAAAATCAAGGAAAGCAATTTGTATCCCACATTATTTCTTTAGTTGAAAATCCTTAGAATTCAACCTAGAAGTGTTTGCCAGGCTCTACACATTCTCGCCAGGCTAGATGATTTTTGGCAAATATTTTCATGAAACTCCTATTGTGTTTTTATTATTGTTGTTCTGCCTGCAACAGGGATTTTACCCCTTGTAACTTCTTATATGTTCTTGGTTTGACTATTATATATGCTGTATGCTTTCAGTGTGGTTCTGGGAGGTCTGTTGCACCTATCAAGGCTTGTTTTGTTGCCCGTGTTGGCCGTCGGAAGGCTGGAACTTGATTTGATTGTTTTTATGTTAAAGAGATTGTTTCGTGTTCGAGATTGTTCTGAGTTTGAAAATTGTGCTACTTGGATGATAGTACTAGTCCTGATATTCTCGTAGGTAACAAATAAATAATATGGAGAATTGTGAATGCTTGGTGAGGGTCCTTTGAGATTCTTATTTGAATGCGGGCGTCCTGCCCAATTGTAATGACTGATGCGTGTCTTCATGACTTCATACAATTCGTATGGTGAAATTTTTGATATTTTTTTAATGGATTTGTAGATATAAAACTAATGAGCAGAATTTCAAATACACAAGTTGCAAACCAATAAAAAAATCAAATGATTGTAACGAAGGGTATGTATTTTGGGGTCCTTCAGCAGATTGATACCTTTTAATTCCAACTATTGCCGAATGTAAATTGACGGGTTGCAAAAAATTTATCCAAACGAGCACAATTATCATATTCAAACTGGTCAATTGGATTGGTCGGATTTTGTCGGTTTATGTAATTCATAGTTTTCTTGATGAATATAATGAGGTTTGATCCATGACTAACGTTAATTATAGAGATTTTTCTAACTAACACATTTATAACTGTTGATCGGGTGAGCTAATGTTGGAGATTAAACAAAAAAATAAATAAATTTAAGGGTCTTTCAGCCCATGAGATTGGCAGAAGGTTTAAAAAAAAAAATCATTTTTGCCAGTTAAACTGACAGAAGGTTTAAAAAATAAATAAAATAATAAGTATTTTTTGCCAGACCACAAACTACAAGGTTTCAATCCAATTTTTTTGAACCTGCATCTTCTCAGGAGTTTTCTAGAATTATTTCAGAATATTTGGGAACACAAACAATAATAAAGTTGGATTTTCAAGCCTGAAGAAAAGAGAATGTCCATGACAATCGTTCTTGGGTAAAACTTGATCAGAATGGGGACTCTAAGATTTTGGAACTGGATTAGGTTGAGATGGGGTTTTTTTTTTTTTGCCTTCCACAAGTCTTTTTTTTTTTTTTTTTTTTTTACCTTCGGCCAGTCTTACTAGTGGAGAGGACTTTTTTTTATTTTTTACACACCTTCCGTCAGTCGCACTAGCAGGAAAGAAATTTTTTTTTGTTTGATCTCTACCGTTGAATAATCCAATTGACAGTTATAAATGTGTTAGTTACGAAAATCTCCGTAGCTAACGTTAATCATGGATCAGCCCATATGACATTACATATTGCTGAATTGATGAAGAGGAAAAGAAAAGGGTGAACAGGTAGACAGGAAAATCAGAATGATAATGATAATTAGTTGCACTTTTGTTGTTGTATAGAAATTTTCAAATTTTAGAAGTTGTACGAAAATTTTTTGTATTTTAGTTGGATCACTTCTGTTGGAGTCAAGTTGTGGCCAATTCTTAACCAGTATTGTCTATTCAGTTAAGTTTCAAAGCTTTAACTTAAGAATTAATATGAACATAATTTTTAATAAGAATTAATATAAATATAATTTTTAATTATAAAAAAATATTTTAGGTGGGACTTTTATTTGTAAGTTATTGTGTGTAAGGTGGACTGAATTAGTAGGCTAGATCATAGATTCCTACATTACGCTCTCGCTATCATTCTTGCTCGCGAAATTGATACCTAGTATTTTATCAATTGGAGGTGCTGATGGGTGGTATCTAGAGAGAAAGAAAGGCAACGGGTAGGGGAGAAAGGCCTGATATCTTCTTCCCACCCCGGAAAACATCGACCGATACGATCTCGTAATCACGTTATGTTTGGTAGGTTTTAATCTATAGTGATTGATTATATTTATGTAGCTAGCTGGTGCCGGTGCTAGTGCGCGTGGCTGGGGGCTAGGCCTTGCTAACAAGAGATTTGAAAGTGAGACTCGGAATCGATTAGCGATCAGAAGAAGTTTTACAAGTATCGTACAATTATATATATCAGTATTCTTCTATGGATATTAAAGAGGATGTTGATTTCTCATCAGCAGCATCATCTTCACCAATTTCAATATTCTCTGCTGGTCATATTATTAAAACAGATTCATCCCCAGTAGATAGTCTAATTATAAATCCATTACCAACTCCCAATTTATAACTGCTGCTCCTAACAACGTTGATGGTACCAATAACTCCGCTTCCTCTCCCTTCAAGGGAGCCTCCCACCACCGTTGAGCTTTTTCTGACGTCGTCTTTTTCCACGGGTTAGGTGGAGATGAAGGAGGAGGTGACTATTACCATTGCTCCCATGATGATCATCACGATGATGCAGCAAATGATGATGATGGGGACAATGGTGATCTATTTTTGGAATACATTAATATTAATGTTGGTGAAGAATATGCTGTAGTAGCCGGTAGTAATCATAGCCTGCAGGGAATGGTTGATGATCGGGAAATTCTAAAGGAGGTGGATGATTATGTGGAGCAGATGAGAGCAAGTGTTTAGGGGTCCTCTCCAGCTCCAGTATCATCGGATCAGCGTGCTACTGTCCAAATTGTTGAGGCAAAGAAGGCAATGTCTGCTACTCAACTGATCGAGCTTTGGGTTATCGATCCCAAGCGAGCCAAGAGGTGTGTATACATGAGTAGAAGGTGCTGCTACCTTGTTAGTCTACATCCATATAATTTATTCCCCCTTCAGTATCTCTGCAGCTAGCTAGCTTGCTTGCTTGCTTTATTCATTAGGACTTAATTTGCTATATAATTAAGTTTACACCTTAAAACCTAAGTGATCCTTTAGTTCTCGTCTTAAACTTGGGAACACTGTTTTTGGATAAATGAATGACTGTTAATCACTTAAAAATTTAATTTTACTTTCTTGCCCATGCCCATGTGTTGAGTAGTGTTTGTTAATTATTTGCTCTAGGACTGCTCAGTATTATTCTATTATTTTTAATATTTTCAGCTAGTTTACTTGGTTTACAACAACTTATAAATTTAGTCAATAATTAGTTTCTATTATCTAGGAAATAGTTAGTTTGTTTCTGATATTTTGAATCAGAGTTTAGATTGCTTAGAAATCTGATTTTCTGTTAAGTTCTAGTATTATAAATGTAGCTAACATCTGATGAATAAAAAGTAGAATTCCCATTGCTTCATTCCTATATCTTTTCTTTTATTATTTCCTGTGTTTTTTTCAATTAAAAAACCAACAACTGGTATCAGAGCTTTAATTCTTAAGGGACCTGTGAGATGGAAACTGGTAATTTCCCACAACTTGCTCCTCCTGTCTTTGATGGAGAAAATTATAAGTTTTGGAAAGTGAGAATGCAGACGTACATGGAGGCTTTGGATCTATGGGAAGCAGTAGAAGACCTCCATGGGAAGCAGTAGAAGAGAACTATGTAGTGCCTGAGTTGCCAAACAATCCCACTGTTGCCTAGATCAAGAACCATAAGGATAAGAAAACCAGAAAGTCAAAGGCGAAAGCATGCTTGTTTGCTGCAGTTTCAACAACAATTTTCACAAAGATCATGTCTCTCAAATCAGCAAAAGAAGTTTGGGATTATTTGAAAACTGAATATGCAGGAGATGAAAAGATTCGAGGAATGCAAGCGCTGAATTTAATAAGGGAATTTGTTTACGAAACCACTACCCGTAGGCAGGTTTCAGTTACTAAGGCAGGAGATTGGTGTTTGCAGCTCCTAAAGTAAGGAGGAGTGTTAATTATTTGCTCTAGGACTGCTCAATATTATTTTATTATTTTCAGTATTTTTCAGCTAGTTTACTTGGTCTACAACAACTTGTGAACTTATTCAATAAGTAGTTCCTATTATTTAGGAAACAATTAGTTTGTTTCTGATATTTTGAATCAGAGTTTAGATTGCTTAGAAATCTGATTTTCTATTAAGTTCTAGTATTATAAATATAACTAACATCTGATGAATAAAAAATAAAATTCTCTTCATTCATATATCTTTTCTTCTATTCTTTCCTGTGTTTTTTCAATTAAAAAACCAACAGTGTTACACAGTAACACCAACATAGCTATTTGATGAACTATCGGTGCAGGTAATTAAAAATCTGGAAGATGATTGTGATTTGATGAAGACATCTTATTTAATATTAAGTGAATGATTATTGGTATGGTTTGAAATGTTCAATTCTATTACAAACTCGATCATCGTACTCCATCTTGCTAGAAAAATAGTAACATTTGATAATAAAATTTAATCAAAATAAATAATAACATTTGTATAATTTTTCTTTATAATGTTATATTTTTTAAAATTTATCATTATAATATTTTTATCTTATCTGTAATTAAATATTATAACGAATTTCATAAGAAAATTTATTATTCGTACATATATTTCTTAACCAAACACGCAATGTTAATATTTATAAAAAAATTAAAATATAACTATTTTTGGAATAGTACTCCGTATATGATTTCAGTTGTCTGGTTTCAAAACGGAGATTTGTTCATTTCATTCAAGATCCAGAAATGGCTGATTGCAGGGTGGGGCTGGGCCGCTGGAGTGTGGACGTGTGGCGGTGTTCTGACTAGTCTGATTCAATGGGTAAAACAAACTTCGAATGAAAGTTTATAAAAGTTATCATGTTAAAATCAAATTTAATTTTTGTTAATGGATGGGTTTTTGGGGTGATTGGGATTGGGGGAAGGGGGTGGGAGAGCAATTAAATTAGAAAACCACTGATTTAATCAGGGTAGCTTCTCTCCAGCTGATCTGGGTTGGGGCGGGGTACCAGACACGCATAGCGGAATATTTGAGTTAACGGAGTAGGTTGCGTTGAATGGAATAACACAAAAATTGAATAAATTTTATACTAAGAACCATTTATCCCTTCAATTTTTTTTTTATAAGTTCATGTGTATTTTTAAACCTACCCTCCAATATGGAGATTATTCATTTCATCATCATCAAAATTTTACACACAATCTATAATTTCTTAATATTCATACTCTTCTCATAATTTTGTGATTATTGTTTTACACCTCTATTTTTGTTTTTTTCTACTCATCTATTCACATGTCATTCAATCTCATCCAACCAAATGCAATCGTATTTTTTCATAAGAAGGGTATATTAGAAATAAAATATCTATTGATAATGTGATTTTAAAATCATTATTAACTCATATTTTGAATTTTTTAACATCTAATATTCAAATGTAATCGTTTTGTGGAACTTGGAGGGAGGGAGTAACTTACATGTAATTATGGAGCAAAATGGTAATCATTTGGTTCCAAACTCAAATATATTTTAGTTCACATAAAATGAGTTTGCAAAATTGTATAAACTTAAAGTAAATTCTTTTATTTTTAGTAACTTTGATATTAAAACAAATTCACACTACCAAAAAAATTACTATAATATTTGTAAATAATACTAAATGAAAAGAAAATATATTTTAAACTTTATACAGCATATATTGCTGGTGACAATCTCCCCATACACGTTTTTATAAATTTGATGTTTAGGATTATGGCAAATCGACAGACTGCGGCTCGCTCAAAGGAGAGAAAGGCACACTACATACCAGAACTTGAGCGGAAAATTAAGACCCTTCAAAGAGAAGCTACTGCTCTTTCTACACAATTTAACGTATACAAGGTTAATTTCTTCTCCGACCATATTATTTTTGATTACTTTCCATCCTTGTTAGAATTCGAGTTGGATTTAAAATTTATTCATAGAAAACTGATAGTTTCATCTGATATTATATTTGTCGTCTTTAAATGCATATGAAATGAAATAAGCATGTGATGCACAAAAATAGAGTTCACCTGAAAATGCTAAAATTCATGTGGAAACATTGGTTAATCACTTAATCAGTGACTAGTCTCTACGCACCATGGAGCGTTTTTTTTATTTTTTATTTTCTTTTGAACAATATTAAGAAATTAGTATATATATGCATGTGTGTGTATTCCATATGTATTACTCTTTACTTACCGTTTTGCTTACGTCTTATTTCTTTTTAAGTAAGTCTCATATTCTTCGCAATATTTTCCTTTTAAAAACATATATAGTTAAATAAATAAAATGATTACATTAGCCTTTCTTTCTTTCTTTCAATGTTTTATTATCACTTTTTCTTTCCCATCTTTTTTCAAACTCTTCCGCCCTCACCTTTTCTTCTTCCAAATATTTCCCCCTAAACTTTGTTCAAAAGTTACTAGTTTTCATATATGCTCTTACATATCACGACTCATTTTGTTATTTGTTTTAGTTATATTAAAAAAAAAATTAGTATTTTTGTATGTATAGATTACATATTTTCTTAAATTTATGTAAAATAAAACATATTATTTTAGTATTTTTTTAGTTGTAAATATTTATTAGATGTAAATATATTATTCTATCTTATATATACGACCATTTTTATTGTTTCTCACCGTATTTTTAAAAAAAAATGTTTGTGCACTTAACATGTTTTAATTATATTGATTATTTTTGTATTTTAAATTGAGTCAAAGTATAAACTGTTTAAAATCGAAAACAAATAATTTTTGGATTTATAAAATTATTTTTAATAACAATAATTTTTTTAAGTTGACCGCATTTATCAGTTAATGTATATGGTAATGGTAATAGATAAATTGTGAATAATTTATGCAAAATTAGCGAATCTCTTAATATTCATAAAAAATATATGAATTGAGCCGAGCTAGTATACATGAGCAGGAGTACGCGCCAAAGGCCGGACAACCACCCCCTCTCTCTTTTTCTTTTTATTTCCTCCGTGTTTATTCTTTCGAACTTCCGGTGAGGTAGCAGGTTAGGCTTAAGGACGCAATATATAATTTTGTTATTATTTTCCAGTCCATAATCATTTATTTACCTTTTGTGAATATTAAAGAATCGATTTTAATTATGTATTCAAGTAAAAACTAATTGTTTCAATTCATTCCCCGATTCATCCCTCCCTTCCTCGTCAGAAAGACGCATTCGACCTGGCTGCTGAAAACAATGAGCTTAAACTACGGCTGGGACAAAATTGAGCACCAAGCTAAATTGCAAAATGGTACTTTTGATATATATCATTAGGTTTCAAATAAAAAATACTAAAATAAGGTTGGATAGTGTTTTCTAAAAATTAAAAATTAAAAGTTCGTATTATATACTATACCGTCCTCAATTAATTTTGTCGGCTGCCCTGTCCTCCTCGTGCTCTTTCACAACCACCTTCTTCTTCCGAATTTAGGAAAGTGAGCGAGTTAGGATAATGGGGGCAGGAGGGGATTCTAGCAGTTGGCATGAGCATATGCCCCAAGCAAGCCTAGGACTAAGGGGGAACGCCAATCGAGGTTCCAGTGTTCTTGGTCTGAGAATCCATCAACGCCGTCCGTTTGGCTATTTGAAGAGGGTAGAAATTATGGCTTGCTTAGCTTCCTTTCTTCCCCAACTAGAGACTATCTCCTCAAAAACAATAATCAGCAGGTAATTCAATTCATGTTTTAGGTTGTTAACCTCGTTTTTTGTATACGATATACTGATTAATTCATGTTTTGGTGTTGTATGAGGATATTAATTAGGTTGTGTTTGGTTGAACGGAATGAAATGAAATGACATGAATGTGTGGATAAGAAGAAACAAAAGTGGTATCACAAAAATAAAATGGATAATCTCTTAAGTTTGTGTTTGGATTGAGGGAATATAATGAGATGGAGAATGAATTCGATTCATGTATAATTATTATAGGAGATTACAAAATTTTATGGTTGTTATGGAAGATGGTGGTAGAATGAACCATTCCTATCGTATGTAATTTTATTCTATGGGTAAAGTGAAAAAATGATCCATTCTTTTTTTGTTCATTGTGATTCTCCCTCAAATTCCCCATCATCACTCCTTCTGTCACTACTTTTCACTAAATTTCTTATAATTTTTGTTATATTCTCCCTCTCATTCTATTTACTCAATCACAACACAGCCTTAGAAGGTGAGTTTGGGAATATAAGTAAATTTGAGAAAATGAATGAAGCAAAAAATGAACTAGCAAATAGTGTAAAATTCATTCCACATTCATGTGTCATTCCATTTAACCAAATACAGCATTAGTGTTTTATGTTATTAATTCATGTTTTAGGTTGGTTTTTATGTTTTAGTGTTTCCAGTTTTTATGATGATAATAATTTTTTCTCCATACGATACAATACATTAATACATTATGTATTTGTTTGTTCAATTTAGGTTAAAATTGATCAACTCTGGGGCAAACATGTGGTTTTATTTTTTATTTGGCTGTCAAAAGCCTCATTGTTCTTCTCATTGGATGAGGGACATTCTACAAGTGTATAAAACTCTTTCTCCAGAGGAACTCTTGGAAGTCGTGCTCGTTGCCTTAGGTGACAACGCGAATCTTTATTGTACTTCCTTCTCCGACATGCCATGGCTTGCCATCCCACATGCTGATACACATGCTAGAAATGCCTTTGTAACACTGTTTTGAATACCATCCTCATTGTCACCCCCAAGGGCTGTCCTTTTTGCTCCTGATGGTACCATCGTGCTTAAAGGCCGTACAATTCCCTTCCTTTCTTATGGACCCGAAGGCTTTCCCTTCACCAAAGAAAATATTCAGTTGTTGAAACAACAGGATGAGGAGAGCCGGAAAAAACTCGACATGGCTCCCACCAAGGGGACCAGGCAAGTGCATTCTATCTATATCACATGTTAATTTCTCTCATGTCTCGGTAGCTATTTACTTAATTCTCCTAACTTTTGGTTTTAGGTACCTATTTCTGATCTTGAAGGTAAGGTTATAGGCCTGCTTTTTCTTGATACAACATCCAGCGGTGTTGAGATTACTGGAAACATTTTAAAAGCTTGGGATGCTCTGAAAGAACAAGGGAAAGAATTTGAACTGGTATTAACTAACCATGGGAGCATAAGTCTTTCTTATGCGAAGTCTTACTATGAGGTAGATTTGGAAAAATCCCTTGTCACTTAACAGCCCATGATGGTAGAAAGTTGGCCCGTGTTTTCCGAGGTGGAAGGTGGGATGGGGAGAAGGTTTCTTTAGATGCTGGTTACCTGATCATTTTTTAGCCGATCAGATCTTGAGTACAGAATTACTTTGCCTATGACATCATGCGAATATATGGAATGGTGGCATATCCATTTACTGTGGAAAGGGCTCTGGAAATAGAGAGGAGCAAACAAGTTGCAGAAATGGTGTTGGGGAGGTTTTCATCAAACTCATATCCATTGCTCAGAGGGCATTCTGGTTCCATCGTGGTATGCATGTTTTTCTTTATGAACTCTTACAATATAACTAGTTTTCTGTTTGCAAAATAAATTAAGCGTCCCTGAAAATTCATCTGCTTTTAACTTTTTTTCGTCCCTCATGTAGGAGTACATTACTGCTTCCGAGTTGTTATCAAAGGGTATGCATGTGCTTCTGTTATTTGGAGCTCGTTCTTGTTATGGATCAGGATCGTTTTTGTCTGAGTTGAAGGGAGTCTATGAGACAAAGAAGGTGACAAATGATAAGTTTGAAGTAATTTACATTTCAGTGGACTATGCCTCAAGGAAATGCCATGGTGGTTCTACCACATTGCCCCCTCGTTAGCATCTGTGTTGTTTATAAACATATTCAAATTCAGTTTTTCTGAGATGCTCCCTGCAATTGCTGCCTTCGGTCCAGATAGCCATCTTGAAGCAAAAGCATCTAACTTGGCTTTTAAAAGGGACTGGAGCCCTAGTTATCCATTTATTCGAAAAGCTGATTTTGATGAGGAGATTCAAAGGGAGTTAATTAAGCTGTACAAGTGGGACTTGGACAGCGCATTCCCAAAAACTTGTCGCTCAACAGGCTTCATTCCTAGCTGGTGTTTTAGTTAACTTTATATCTGTTCTATATTGGCAATATTTACTGCGGTATCAAGTTAGATGGACTATGTGTTTAGCTCTGCTTCCTTTTAGTTCTTTTTTCGGATTTATCCATTTAGTGCAAAAATGACGAAATATTCCTTTGTATTTATTTAGCTTCTACTAAACACGTCATCAGGATTTTTTTTAAAAGATCTCAAAGGTTCTAATTTTTTCTAGTTTCTACTGAAGCGTGCTTCATTTTTTAGATGAAGTGCCCCCCTCCCCCACCCCTTCTTTCCCCGGGGCCCAAAACGAAATTGTCTACTATTATTTGAAATAGTTATGTTGCGTAATTGTTGTATAACTGCTGAAGGAAATTAGATCTGCAACATATTTTTTTGATCGGCAAAAGAAAATGCATTAAAAAAATCTCACCCAAAATACAAGATGAAAAAGTCCAAAAGATATGGACCAAAACAAAATAAATCCAGCAACTGGCCAAACACCCCAACTAGCAAAAACTAAAACCACAAACAAACCCCAAAAAGAGACTAACCTAACAACTACCCAAACTAAGATGAAACATCAACATTAAAGGCAACACCAAAACAACTAAAACAAACCCAGAGAAAGCCTGGCCGAACGACAAAACAAAAAACAGATGATATCTTACTAGACCAACGCTAAAGCCAAAAACTGCAGATACTCTTTATCTTTTACTTTCATCACTATGTTTGGGTCATCGTTTTAGTAGAGTTAATTTGCTCGTCTTTTCTTGTCACTAGCAGTGCCGTAAGTTCAATTGCTCCTGAATTTTTTGATCCAATAACTGAAACCAAATGAGGAAATAGTAGTTTCACCACATAGCTGCACATTTAAATTTTTTTAAAGTCAGTTTTGGATTTATATTTTGCATGCGGATCATCTTCACACATATACACACACATACACACAGACAAAAAAAAAATTATATATATATATGTTCCTTCTTAAAGTTGGATTAGACTTGGTATCTGCAATTGTTATTTCAGTGTTGGCTAAGTAGATTCTTAAGCTTTAAATGTGTTCCTTAGTCTAAGCTGGCTGGCAGAAAAACAAGGTGCTTCTGTCATCTTTCGAACAGACTGTCGTAGGTTAAGAATTGTAATGAAAGCAATCATGGTGAGCATCTAAGTAGTGTTTCAGGGGATATCAAGTTTTGTGTGATTTTCTTTAATGTTCGTGTCTGGTTATGAAAGCCTATAACTAGAGATAACAATTTCACTTGACCCGTTAATTTTTTGTCCAACTCCAATTTTACTGGAACCCGATTAGTTGAATCTTATAGGGTTAGGATAAGTTACAGGGTTAGGATAAGGGGTGAGATGGTAAGGTATGAGATTTACCATCTCACCCCATTTAACTCCGATTCCGATCCGTTTATATATAAAACATATTTTATAATGATTTTAAAAGATTTTGTAAAAGAATAATATAAAAAAAAAACAAAGAAAAAAGTAAATAAATTAAATAAAAATAATAATTTTAGTTAACGGGGCGGGGACGGATTTGGTAGAATCGTTAACGGGGCGGGACGGGGCGGGTTTAGAACACTATGTAAATTTAGCCAGTAGGATTTGAGAACAGCTCACCCGTCCCATACCCGTCCCGTTACCATGCCTACCTATAACGGGCAACAGTGCTAAAATGAATCTACCTTGGTACTTGCTTCTTTGTTTCAATGAATTTCTTATTAGTTGCAAATAAAAACACAAAAACAATAAAGAAACAAAAACTTGGAATAATGACATCGAGGAGGTTGGCATTTCAGACCTATTCTGAATCAATGTCAATTTAGATCGTCATCCCTAAACAGAAAGTCACGGCAGACAATAGCAACAATAACCAAATGTGAAGTCAGAACTCAGAGGTCAGATTAAAATTTAATTTTCGCAATGTGTGTACAAATGGCGATTCAATTGCTATGATTTTGTTACCGACAAAGATAAACACTGTGTAGCACATGAATTTCCTTCTCTTGCAAGAGGTCCATGTAGCAGCTATTTAAATTTAGAAACTCAGGTAGATAAGAGTTACTACACAGGTTATCATTTTCTATAGAAATTTTAAATTCGATTCACTGAAATGAAAACAAATCAATATGGTTTCTATTGATTTGATAATCATATCTGGCCAGCCCCTCACCCCATCTGTCATAACCCTATGGTTTTCTTTGTATGAATACAAAAATCTTGTCTTACATAAAACTTATAAATACCGTAACTGCTTCTATTGTTTCAGCTATGTATCACAGGTTACTGACGGATCTGTACCGAGAAAATACATATTTACTTCCATTATCTTGTGCTATGAAAATGAGAATCTTGAAAAAAGAGAGTGCAGATCCAGAAGCTTCGGCTGCTGGGCTTGGTTGAGCTTCGATTCAAGACCGGTATGCTTGCTGACACTTTTGCATCTGTGGTTGCAACAACAATTTCAAGGATTCAGTATGAAATTCTTGTATATATATGTTTCAGATATATATTCCTGTTTTTGGTATGGACGCCTTAGAACACTGTTCTCTCAAACAATATTTTGTCAAGCGATCGCCACAGATTTGTGCTACTAAACAATAACTATTGCCACATAGTGCAACTATAATTATTTAAAGACACCAGTGACATATTTTATAAGGTTAAAATTAAAGGCACACATTGTTACATTGTACATTTTTTTTACAGTTAATCATAGAACTCCAAACATGTTTAATGGAGAATTAAGGCACGAGTAAGGACTGCACCTCTTCAGGACTAAATTGAAGGAGCATTGCAACCACAGGTAGCAGAGCTCCAACCTCACCTATCAACAGAATACAAATACACATTATTTCAATGGGATCACCGCAAAATTCACATTATTTCTTCCTATATGGACCTTCAACGGGAAAATACCAGGTAATTAAACTATGACCAGTTTCCAAAAGTCGAAAATGTTGCATAGGTACCTGTTTCAAAGAAGCTTTAAGATCACATTTTTAAGGTATGTCATATCTACTCCTTCCCTCTTCTGCATTCTTTCCATGTTACGCAGTTCTTCTTTCAACATAGCTTCCTGCACTCCCGACAAAGCAAATGTAAATGTGGTATTACAGATGTAACTGTTGCCAATTGACCACCAAATAAGGAACAAGCTGCCAAGCCATAAGAAGATCCTTATTGCATCTATATAGCTGTGAACCACCGACTTTGGAAGCTTCCCCTACCACAACTAACCGGCATTCACCTTCATCCCCGTTGCCAAAACCAAAATGCAGATCTATTGGACTTCAAAAAGGAGGTGCATGTTCATGATGGCTGATAGTCACACTAATGCAAGTAATTATCCCTAATTTCTCCTTTCATTATTACTTTGAATTGATAATTAATTTTCTTTGTTTAATTCTGTTCTGTAAATAATGATTTCTTTATTCCTTTAAACTTATACATATAGTTACAACAACAAAAAGCGATATGCAAATAATTTAGTAATTATATCTGTACGCATATATACTAGCACAAACATTCGAACCCAGCACCTAATAACCACCCATAAAATAACCATACCTCACCTCCAACCACATTTATTACTACCAAAGTGTTGCTATTGCAATCCCTCACCTCCAGCCACCTAGTGTTAACCATCTTAAAATTAACTGATATTGTTATCCTTGTCCTGTAGTTAGGACCCTCAACGTTAGCTCCAATAAACCTCATTAGCAGTCATGTTTACCTCTTCCTATTGTCCTTTTCATATTGTGTCAACCTCTAAATTTACATAGCCTCATCTATTGTAGCCTTAATCTCATTTAGTGCTCTTACATTCCCAAAAACCTCTTTAGAATTCTATTATCTATGTTTCTACACATCACAGGCCAAAAATTGTGATAAGAGTATGAAAAAGTTAAACTTACCTCAACACACATTGGGTGCCTGTGTAATGTTAAAGGAGGATGCATTTTGCAGAATAAAATTTAAGCTGAAGATCTGCAACATAAACAAAACAATAAACATCATAAACCATTAACCAAGAAAATGAAAGTCAAATAATCATTGCGCTCCAAAATTAGAGATTTATTTCAGTTCACACAAAATATGCGAAATCCTATATTTCAAAACAGAGGTGAAAATTTTTACTTTTAAAGACTTTAAAGTGAAATATTATAAAGTATACGAATAAATATTCTTAAATACAAACTTTTACTTTTTGATATTTTTACAAATTCATATCACAAATAAAATCTTAAGATTTGCAAATGCTACTATAGTAAAAGAGAAATGTATCTCTAATTTTGGAATGGAGGGAGTAAAAAATTATCTACAAACAAGAGAACCAAACTTATACACCTCATTCCAAAACTAGAGATGAATATGAAAAAATGTTGGCGCTATAGACATTTTCACTTTCTACCTTACAAGTTACTATCAAAAGAAATGGCTATTACAAGCTAGCGAAGTTGCTGGCATGTTTCTTCATCATTTATTTTTATTATAGAACTACGGGTTGCCTTAGTGTACTTCACTTAGATCCCTTGAACTTCTAGTGCCAGTTGTAAGGAACATAACCATAAAATCATAGAATTGCAGTTTGCTAACACCTTAGAATACGAGATAACATGTTAAGAGGGGTAAAATTATTCTTTAACGACAGTGATATCACGCATCGATTCATATCAGAGAAGTCGTTCGATTTTATTTTGTTATTCTATTTCCCAAATTTGTGTTGTTTTAGTCTGTTTTCCACAACAAAGTTAACATAAAAAAAGTGCTAAAGTTATTTATAAGGATAATAGGCAGTTCTTTTCAGAGGAAGTCATAAACTTGAGCAAACTGGGCCTCCCAAGTAAATAAGAGTTGAGAATGTAGTATGATAAGATGTCTAAGCTATAAATTGTTAAGAAATGTGTCGGAGGCTAACTTCAATTATGGTTAGACCATATGTAACATAGCTTAAAGAGATATTTGTAGATAGTTGAGAAAGATGTTTGACTATTTTTAAATTGGAGATATAGTTACAGATTTTTCAAATTGAAGGGATAAAGTTTAAGAAGAAGAAGATATAAGCAAATGAGGAGGAGAAGGAGGAAGATGAAGCTTGACCCTTTAGTAGAGTAGCTAAGTTGTATAAGTTATTTGTGCTTGCTTTTGTTTATGTAAAAATCATTAGTGTTTGTAATTAATTTTATTATTAATAAATTTGACTTGTGGTTGTTGATTTTTTGTTAAAAGATCTCAGTCAGAAATTGTTTTTAAATGTTTTACAACAAATTTGTAGGACAATTTTTACATTATAAATTTTGGTTGATTAATAATCATAATAATTGATGCTCTCAAAGTACGTCTTCATGCCTCCTTAGCAACTTTGGTCTGCCACGAGCACCTGCACAAATGCCCCCGACGGTGGTCGAATTAGGGCGCCTCCATGTAAGGATGAGTAGAGTGTTTTGGGAGGGAAAAAGCTTGAGCGAATGAATATATAATTACGAGAGAATGAATTGTGTCTAACCTTTTCTCGCCCTTTAACATACCTAACATACCTATTTATAGGCATCATATTTGAATTGTCCCCCAATCATCGTGTGGTGTGTGCCCCTATTTGGATTGTGACTTTGGCGCCATTCACGCGTTTGTTGCTAGTTAGTTATTTCACGCGGACAAATGTATCCATGTGACCTTCACACATCTTTGTACGTGTTTAGTATCGTGTTACGCATGCGGCTGCCCAAAGTACAACCTCAATAGTATGCGTGCCTTCTACCGTCGTGCGTGTATGACCAAATGAATAGTTGAGACTACGACTCGTCTTGTTAGGTATGCGGTTTGCATTGTCCTAGCCTAACCGCAGTCTTATCACTATCAATAATAATAAACAAAGAAAGGAATCGATAATTGGCAACTAATAAAATCATTCTCACAATAAATTGGATGGTAATATCATATTCACGTGGGATTTCTGAATTTATCTAACCATTCAAAAGCTAAACCAATTCTTATAAACATTTCAAGATTTAATTTATAAATTAAGCTAAGTAATTATTAGTAGTGAAATAAATCAGTAGCGACAAGAATAGAGCATCCAATTTCACTAACTATAAATTAATCTTATCAACTTAATAAACTTGGATTATGGACACAATGGTTATAACTACTTCTTATTTTCTTTAGTAAAGTCACTTGCATCGGTATCTCTTATATGAGTTTGTAGTTTCCATACTCTAAAATACCATTATAATAATTTACATAATCTCTATTTTGTAAGAACTGCATTAATATATCTATTTTATATCTTTATATTATTAAAATATTAGTTTATATCTTCATCATTGTTTAGTCTTTTATATATATTCACACATTAAATATAAAATTTAGATATCAATATTAATTAATTATTGATACAAAAAAAATCTGGATTAATTTTCTTAAATTTTCTAAATCAAAAATATTAAGTGTGTGTATTATAATATTTATATGAATATTAGTATCAAACTAATAGTGCTCATTTTGTATAATATTATGGGGCTGCAGGATGTAAATGATTGCTTAAGTGATTGTTAATAAAATTAGTCATAAAATTCAACTTGATATAATGAACTAAGAAGAAAAAATATGTCTCATATTGAGTCTAAATAAGTGACTGCTGATGAAACCAGTCCTTTTTTCCCATTTTCTCTAATACTAGTATTAATATTAAACTAATATTAAAATAAGAAGATTTTTTTTTTAATTGTGTGGCTTGACAACTGACAACATGCCTTGATGAATTCTTCTTCAAATTCTATTTATGTGATTGCCCCAAAAATCTCATACTGGACTTTGGGCACCGTTAATAATTTACAAAAGAAAATAATATCATCCAAGCATGCATATCATTTAATAAGAGAAATAATAGTAATTTCTATTACATTATTCAAAAATAATTGTCTAATATCAGAAGTCTATGAGGGCATCCGTTTGGCGGTGGAGGCACTGCCATGAGCTTTGCCATAGGCGAATGTACCTCCACGTTTCATGTCGTGGCCGAAAAGTGACTAGAGAGAGATTTCGTAGCTCGCCGCCAGCGAGCTCGGCATTAACAGCGGCGAAGCTCGCGACCAAGATTTAAATCCTCATTCCTTCACCATTTTTGATGAACCAAGTATAGATTTGAAATAGAAAACTCTCAGGAACTCAATCATGCAATCTATTTCAAGTTTTAACAACACAATCGCAAGAAAATGGAAGAAATCAGTTCAGGTTCTTCAAGGTTTCGGCCGAGCTTGAACTCACCAGAAACTTGACCATTTTTAAAAATTCTTTGAGGCAAAATGAACAGTAGGAACGAGGTTGTAACATTTGATTTCATTTTAGATACGATATCTAGGCCAAATCGGACGAAGAACGGTTACGGTTCTTGGTGTTCTTCATTTAATTCTTGAATTTTTATTTTTATTTTGATTAAACTTTAAAAATCAATAACTTTCAAACCAAAAATGATATAGACATGTGTTATATATGAAAATGATACTGAAAATTATTATCTACACAATGGTAAAAAAAAATGATAGTAAATGCTAAAATAAAAGATTAGTGAGTTACCTCTTTAAATCTTTAATGAACAAAATGCCAAATTTTCAATAATTTCTCTTAAATGAATTTTTAGATTTTTGTGGGGGTGGATTTGCTGGAGAAAAGGTTGAAATGGAGGTTAGGGTTTAGTTATAATGCTATATTTATATAACTTATAATTCATTTTGGACCATTGGATTAATTTTAAAAAATATTACTTAGGTTGGTAAAAAAATTCCCTGGTTTTTGTCATTTAGGGATAGGCTGAAATTTTGAATTTAATTAGTGCCACTAATTGAATTTTAACGATTATGCATTGATTTAATGCATAAACCGAAAAGTTTACCCGCACTGGTGAGGCAAAAAAAAATGCGATCATAAAATTTTTATCACGATTAACGCCTCATAATTTTTATAATGTCACGTTCGTTACAATTTGTCGCTAATGGACGTGCGCGCATTGATATGCGTAAAATACACGTATACTTAATCGTAAAATCTATCAATCATTGAAACAAAACGAAAATTTCATAACAAGATGAATTTAATTAAAATATGTTTTATTTGTATTTTCGGGTTCTCACAATCTATCTTCAATAATACCAATATAGTTGAACTATTTTTTGGCCCCGTAAGGATCTTGATTCTAGCGTCAACATTAATTTCAATTCAGTTATAGTATGCAGTTAAAGTTTAAAAAGGCTTCAAATGGAAAAACTCATTTTACCACATGGTCTCTGTTGCAATCATATAAGTTGTCAAACCTATTATATTATTGAAGTAAAATGAATACAAATGTTCAAATACAATATTTTATTGTGTTTATGGATCAAATAAATCATAATTTTAATTCTTTGTAAGGGTCTCTTACAATGAGGTGATGATATTATGTAACTATTGAGGGTTTGCAAAGTACATTAGCAGAGTACGAGATATGCCACCATAATTGTATCTTGTGGAATATTTGTATCAATAGTAATAATATTCAAACAGGCTGAATGTAGCCCAAATTTGTGTTAACCAGGGTAAATGTTGTGTTCTTGATTTATATGTTCTCGTCTTAACTTCATCAACTTGTTTTATTGCTTGAGTTTGTGGAGGGCGTGCATGATACATTGAATTCCAAATTCTAACATTTTGTATCAGAACTTTGGTGTACCACAGAGTTTCTGGGATTTATAAGTGAATTTTGGAAGATTTCGTACATCTATAACTTAGGGTTTGAGATTGAGAAGTTAAACGATAAGAACATTGAATCATGAAAATTCAAAATTATTGATCTTTTTATTGAACGAGGTTTACAGGATGTGGTTGAGAATCCTAAGCCGGTAGTTACCGCGGATAAGGAGGATAGTTGTTCTTCTGATGTAGTAGAGATTGTGACAAAGGAGCAAATCACAAAGTGGGAGCATTTAAACCGAAAAGTAAAAAGCTTGATCCGCTTGTGCCTTACAGATATTGTTTGATAAAAGTTGTCATGGAGAAGCTAGACCACAAAAGACCTTTGGATGAAACTGGAAAATCTTTATCAAGTTAAGGATCATTTGGTGGTTAATAGAGGTAGAGATCAAAACAAGAATACAATGTGTGATGTTAGTAGATCTCGATTATGTGGGAGAATAATGGGCATTGATCAGTCAAAGATGCGATGCTACAAGTGGCAAGAGCTTGGTCATTGTTAAGAATATGGCATTTGATGACGATGTGTAATACTTATAATTGTTAGGTTTATAATTGTATTGCAGTTACTGAATGTGTTGTATAAATATCAGTAGATAAGTAGTTCATATGAAGGTGAAAGTTGATGTTGGATATAGATGATGATGATGATGATGAATATAATAAGTGCAATTGTACATGCCAATGGTGTATTATAAACCTTAGTATATTTGCACATGTTTTGCATTCACTGATGGGCAAATTAGCCATCAGGGAATGAGCTGCTCAACACTATGCACGTCATCAGGTCAAAACTCAAACGGACTTGGTAGTGTCCTTCGGATGTTTGATGTTACTTTAAAATCGAGTATTCCGCATATCAAACATTCTAAGTCAATCGACAAGACTCAGTGATCAAAACACTTAGTACTTAAAGGCATTAGTCAACCCATCAGGGGAACCATCAGGGAAGACCTAAAGTACTAAGTCAGGTAATGGTTTCGTCAGGGAAACCCATCAAGAGATGACTTCGAACATTCAACCCATCAGGGGAGTTCGACCTCGACATCAGTGAAGAACAAACAAGGGAAATGCTAAACACTATGTCAGTGGAAGTCATCAGTGGATATAAGGTCGTGACATCAGGGATTCAGAAGCTTGATCAAGTCAATTAGGACTTGATATAAAGGGATCACTAAGTCCTGATCGAGTCAATCAGGACTTACCATCAGGGGATCCAGAAGTCCTGACCAAGTCAATCTTCATTTGACTTCAGGGGATCCAGAAGCATTGATCAAGTCGACCATAAAAGACTTGTCATCAGTGGATTGTCTTAACCAAATTCACTAGTCATCAGTGCTTACACAAAGATTATTGAAGCTTGTCAAGGAAGCAAGAAATATAACTGGAAAGATATTTCTTGATATTTGGTGGTCCAATCACGTCTCTCAAACATTAAATACTCGAAGATCAGGAGATGAAAAGTAGCAACAAAAGCTGAAAGTAGTCTGACACACAGGACAAATAATAGGACTGTTGCAGCTACAGTTGAAAAAGCAGCACGGCTAGCACGTGGTTTCACCAAATGATCTTCCATATATAAGAGAGATAGTGTATCACCAAATAGTAATGTTATAGAGATAACATCTTGTAGCACACAAACACTAGAGAAGCTCTATAATATTTCTTGAGAGATTTATTTTTCAGAGATAATTTTTGTAGCTAGTGAGTGTGAGATGCTGTAAATTTATTTACAGATTTGTAGCTGTTTGATCACATTGTGTGATTATACAGATTTCTAGAAAAACCCCAAGTTTTAATATAACTATTAAAACTTGAATATCTTTGTGTTTTTACTTTAAGGTTTTTCTTTGTTTGTTCAAAGCTGTTTCCACTACCCTGTTTTATTTGGAAAAAGAACGAAAAGATTTAGGTGTTTGTATTAACCCTCCCCCCCACCCCCCCTTCTACAAACACTTGAGCTTATTTAGTTCTAACAATTGGTATCAGAGCCTCTTAGTAGATTACACTTGCTAACAAAGATCTTATCATGGCCAACAAAAGTGGAAATAGCAAAGTCCCGCTATTGGAAAGAGGCAAATACTTCTTCTGGAGACAAATAATGATAGTTCATCTAAGAGCAATCGATGATGACTATTTACAGATTCTGGAAGAAGGTCCTCACATCCCAAAGAAGCTCGTTCCTCAGGAAGTAGTAGACGAAGTTACACAGCCGGAGAAGTTGGTCCCAAAGACTATTGAAGAAATGACTACTGAGGAAAGAGAAAAGGTAAAGAAAGACTTGAAAGTCATAGGTATTCTTTACAATGGCTTGGACAATGATATGCTTAACAGCATCATGAATTTAACATCGTCTAAGTCTATATGGGATACGATCCAAATCCTATGTGACGACACAGAGGATGTGAGGGAGAACAAACTGCAGTTGTTAACACAACATTACGAGTGGTTCACAATGAAAAATGGTGAATCACTGACTGAACTGTTTGACAGATTCAACAGGTCAGTAAATGACCTGAGGATGTACGATAAGGTGTATGCCAACAAGGACGTGAATAGAAAATTCATGAGGGCATTACTTATCTCGTGGGATCCGAAAACGACAGCCATCAGGGAATCCAAGGACATGAATCTCCTAGACTTGGATAGGCTTTATGGTACTCTTAAGACATATGAACTCGAGGTTCAACAAAGATTTGAAATGTCAAGGGATGCCAAAAAGCTGAAATCTGTAGCCCTGATGGCTGCCAAGAAGAACAAGCAACAAGCAAGACCGAGTGTCTTAATGAAGCAACACCTATGAGATGTTGAAGAAAGCGAGGAGAGTGGGGAGGACAACGCAGCTGATTCCAAGGAGGTGGACTACACTCCAGAAGGGTTAGAAGACATGGATGAAACCATGACCTTTCTTGCCAAGAGATTCTCTAAGCTGAAATTTCAAAAATCCTCTAGATCAAAAAGATTTTCAGCAAGGAGATCGAGTAGCGCTAATAACTTTATTGACAAATCTAGAATAAAGTGTTACAAGTGCAGTGAGATGGACCACTTTACCAGTGAATGTCGCAAGGCCGCAAATGATGGTGAATCCAAAAACAAAGAAGCTGTCGTGGATTACAAGAAGAAGTACTTTCACCTTCTTAATGCCAGTAAGAAGGTAAAAGCTTACATTACTGAGGGAAAGGACTGGGCTGAGTCTGATGAAGAAGACAATGAAGAGTATGTCAACCTAGCCCTGATGGCCTCATCTACTGACAGTAGCAGCTCACAGGGTAAAGTTAAAGGCAGTCATGTGTGGTTCCTTGACAGTGGATGCTCAAGACACATGACAGGAAACAAAGCCCTACTCACAAAGTTCCAAGAGAAGGTTGGTCCAGTAATATCATTTGGTGACAACAGCAAGGGACTGACACTTGGTTATGGCAAAGCAGTAAATGGGGATGTCTCATTTGAAAACGTAGCACTAGTTGATGGGCTAAAACACAACTTATTAAGCATCAGTCAACTATGTGACAAAGGATTCATCACTTCCTTCAAAGGAGACCAGTGCTTAATCTCTGAAAGTGATGGGAAGCTGGTTTTATCAGGGGTAAGGAAAGGAGACATCTATATTGCTGATTTCAACTTAGTGAATGGGGAATCGTGTTTCTACAGCAAGGCAAACCCTGATGAAAGAAGGTTGTGGCACAAGAAGCTCTCTCACCTAAATTATAAAACTCTTAATGATTTGGTGAAGAAAGAGTTGGTAACTGGACTGCCTCAAGTGGAATTTGTTCAAGAGGGTTTATGTTCAGCTTGCCAGCAAGAGAAGCAAAAGAAATCATCCTTTGAAAGCAAGGAAGCCACAATGATCAAAGATCCAATACAACTGCTACATATGGATCTCTTTGGACCTGTCAACGTCATATCAGTGTCAAAGAAAAGATTTACAATGGTCATTGTGGATGACTACACCAGATATACTTGGGTCAAGTTCCAGCATTCTAAAACTAAAGTAGCTCAACAAATCATTGACCATGTAAAGAAAGTTGAAACTGAATCAGGGTCAGTGATTAGGATTTTGAGAACTGATAATGGAACAGAATTCAAGAATGTAGTTGTTGATGGGTTTTATGTGGAGAAGGGCATTAATCATACATTTCCTGCTCCAAGGACTCCTCAATAGAATGGTGTAGTGGAAAGGAAGAATCGAACCCTAATAGAAGCTGCTAGAACCATGCTAGCAGAGGCAAAAATTTCTACTTATTATTGGGCTGAGGCTATATCCACTGCATGTTTCACTCAAAATAGGTCATTAATCAACAAGGCTCACAACAATACTCCATATGAGCTAATGACAGGGAGAAAACCAAACATCAAATTCCTTCATGTATTCGGATGCAAATGCTTTGTGCTAACGAATTTTGGTAAAAACTTAGGAAAATTTGAACCAAAGGCTGATGAAACAATTTTCCTAGGTTACTCACTGAAATCTAAGGCCTACAGGGTTTACAACAAAAGACTCCAGGTGGTGATGGAGTTTATAAATGTAGCCTTTGACGATCAAGAGATTTTTGGACTTGAAGACCCTGGTTTTCATGAAGAGCTCAGATTTGAAAATGAAGATGATGATTCTAATTGTCAAGAGGATGTAGCTGATGAGTGCAGACAAATGGGAGAAGTAACCATCCCTGATGTCAATCCACAAGAAGCCTCGTCAGTGGATGGAGCCAACTTACTGGACAATCGGTCAGGGGGTGATCCATCAGGGCATGCATCATCAGGGGATAACTCAAACCCTGACTTACACATCAACTCATGGGGAGTTTTCATAGAAGCTGGAACCACTGACATAGGGGGAGGAAATGATGATCAAGCAAGTTCATCAAGATACATTTCCAAACCTAAATGGTCAAGGAGTCACACAACAGAGTTAATCATCGGTGATCCAAGACAAAGAATGCAAACCAGGAAAGCAACATCTAATGAATGTTTGTATGTTTGTTTTCTCTCTCAAATTGAACCAAAGAAATTTGAAGAAGTCACTCAAGATGCTGATTGGATAATGGCTATGCAAGAAGAGTTAAATCAATTTGAAAGAAATCAAGTATGGAATTTGGTGCCTAAACCCAGAGACAGAACTATAATAGGCACCAAATGGGTTTTCAGAAACAAGATAGATGAAGCTGGCATTGTTATTAGAAACAAAGCAAGACTGGTGGCAAAGGGTTATCTTCAAGAGTAAGGGATTGACTTTGATGAGACTTTTGCATCAGTGGTCAGACTTGAGGCTATAAGAATTTTCTTGGCCTATTCAGCACATTCAAACTTCAAGGTTTATCAAATGGATGTGAAAAGTGCTTTTCTAAAAGGGAAATTAGAACAGGAGGTTTATGTCCAACAACCTCTAGTTCTAAGTTTCCAAATCATGTATTCAAATTAGAAAAGACACTATATGGACTGAAACAAGCTCCTCGAGCTTGGTATGACACACTGTCGAAGTTTTTGGTGGATAACAAGTTTACAAGAGGTATCATTGACAAGACATTGTTCTTCAGACAACATCATGGTCATCTGATTTTGTTTCAAATTTATATTGATGATATTATCTTTGGATCCACTGATATAAGACAGTGTGAGAAGTTCTCCAAGCTCATGCAAAACAAGTATGAAATGAGCTTAATGGGTGAGTTATCTTATTTCTTGGGATTGCAAATCAAGCAAGTCACTGATGGGATCTACATTCATCAGTCAAAGTATGTTAAGGAGTTTCTTAAGAAATTTGATATGGAGGACTCAAAGGTAGCAAAGACACCAATGGCCACGGCAACCAAGATTGACCCTGACAAGAATGGAAAGAAAGTTGAACTAAAAGTCTACAGGGGAATGATTGGTTCATTGTTGTATTTGACAGCAAGTAGGCCTGACATCATGTTTGCCACGTGTCTTTGTGCAAGATATCAAGCTGATCCTAGGGAATCTCATCTTGTAGCTGTGAAGAGAATCTTGAGATATATCAAGGGCACTACAGAGGTGGGACTTTTGTATCCAAATGAGTCTAGATTTGAATTGCTTAGGTATTCGGATGTTGACTTTGGAGGATGCAGAATTGACAGAAAGAGTACAACATGAAGCTGTCAATTTCTAGAAGGAAGGCTTATATCTTGGTTCAGCAAAAAGCATCACTCAATTTCAACATCAACTGCTAAAGCTGAATATATTGCAACTGGAAGTTGTTGTGCACAAATTTTATGGATGAAAAATCAGTTAATGGAATATGGCATGAATTTTTCAAAATTTCAATTTTGTGTGATAACACAAGTGCCATAGCCATCATTGAAAATCCTGTGCAACACTCCAGAACCAAGCACATAGAGATCAGATATCACTTTATTATGGAACATGTCTTGAATGGGAATATTGAATTGCAATTTGTACCAACACACAAGCAGCTGGCAGACATTTTCACTAAAGCTCTTGATGAAGCCACTTTTATCAATTTAGTGGGAGGGCTGGGAATGGTGAATTATGCAAAGTAAAGCCTGATCATTGCAAAAGTTATGCCAAAAATATTGTTGGTATAATTCAATCTATCTAGTGCTGAAGTACTGGTACTTCTAACTCATATCTTTATTCCCTGATAATGTCCTTGATATTTGATTATATATGTGATTTAAGAAAAACCAAAAAAAAAAATTTTGGTTAGTTAAAATTTTCTTTTGTCTCGTTTGGATGCGCATCAGGGTCAGGGTGTACATCAGGATTAGGGTGTACTAACTTGTTCAAGTCAAGTACATTAGGGTCAGGATGTGCATCAGGGTCAGGGTGAGCATCAGGGTCAGTGTTTATTCACTTTAGTGATTACTTACCTGTGTGTTTTTCTATTTCAGGGTTAGAGTTTTGTTTGGTTTCATCAGGGTATTGTTTCACTTTTGAAATAACACTTGACCAGAGGATTCCTCTCTCCCTGATGGCGTGTTATCTTGAGAACTGAAACAACTCTTTATTGTTTTGTCTTTAATGAGAGACGTTTCACTTATCTCAAAATACTTTATATATTACCCCTACTCTCTCATTAAATCACACCAAACATTTATTCATTCTCTTTAACATTGTCCATAGTTTTCCTATTCTATCTCTCTCTCTATTTCACAAAGACTCTAGATCTTCCAATCACAAAAGCATCCATGGCGACTAGCACTGTACAACGACAACTAAGAGGTCTAGTAATTGCACAAACAAAATTTGTGGGTTTCTCAAACAAAGATGAGATAGATGCCTGTTTTAAATCCTTGATGCAATATTTACTCAAATCGGAGTATAGCAAGGCCATCTTTATCGATGAAGAAAAATTCTAGAGAAACCATCTCACAACTTTGGACAAGTGCAAAGGTCTTGAACTCTGCAACAAAGGCCGTTACTCTTGTAAAAGTGTTGGCTCAATCCAAGAAGAATTACTGCATCGAGTTTATGACATATGAGACTTTCCAAAAGATGAAATGGCACCTTAACTATGATGCTTGTGCCTTTCTAAATTTCTCAAGGGAACTAGAGCTCAAGAAATTAAGATTGGTTTAAGCTCCAAGGGTGGAAATAGTCGTTGCTTTCAGTTAATAAGAACTGAAGGAATCAGTGAAGATTTCCCCTATCACAAGTGTATCCATCATGCTCTAGAGTTAATTTCTCCGAAAAATGCCAAGAAGTATCAATCATCATGATTGAATGGAAGAACTTAGACCAAATCACATAAACGGAGAGACTGTAGAGAAATCTTATATGGCAGAGTCATTTTTATTTCTATCACCAAAAAAAAAACTTAAATATACACACACACACACACACACACACACATATACATGTGTATGTTGACCTCACCTGTTGAAGGGGAGAAAGAAATGAGAGTGTCAGGGCCAAAGAATAAGAAGTTGAAGAAAAGGGCCAAGAGAAATGACCCAAAACTTGACCAAGCAATATCCTCCCAAAAGGATATTTACCTTAATAAGGAATTTACCACATTTCTAACTACTTCCTCCCAAAAGGACTTAGTTATTGAAAATAGTCCTCAACCAGGGACAGAGTTGAGTGAGGCATATACACTGATCATAGGCCTTGATGAATCTCACGTCAGGGTCTCTGAGAGCCACTTAGAGATATCCAACACAGTGAGTGCACACACGACTTCTTTTGATGGATCACCACCTCATTCGATGATCCAACCAACACTCCCTTGTACACCTTTTCCTTCTTTCTTTGTTCCTCAAATTTCTTCAGATATCATGACACAAACTTTGAGTGTCATGAGATCAGATTCTCCAAATTCTCTTTCCTTGGAGGAGCCAATATTCTGTGACACAATGATTGACAACCAAGATTCCCAAATGGTTGATTCCTTTTTAAATGATACCATCACTGATGATTACTCAGGGGGCATAAGTGTACCTGTACAGACAAATGCAATAAGTGTTTATGTCCCTCCCACAATATTTATTTCATCTATACAAACATATACTTCTCCAATAGTACATACCTCTATTCCTTCCATTTCTTCTCCAGCCACAACTGTTCTAAGCCAATCGACAAGACTCAGTGATCAAAACACTTGGTACTTAAAGGCACCAATCAACCCATCAGGGGAACCAACAGGGAAGGCCTAAAGTACTAAGTCAGGTTATGACTTCATCAGGGGAAATCGTCAGGGGAACCCATTAAGAGATGAATTCGAACATTCAACCCATCAGGGGAGTTCGACCTCGACATCAGTGAATAGTATCAGTGAAAAACAAACAAGGGAAATGCTAAACACTATGTCAGTGGAAGTCATCAGTGGATATAAGCTTGATCAAGTCAATCAGGACTTGATATAAGGGGATCACTAAGTCCTGATCGAGTCAATCAGGACTTACTATCAGGGGATCTAGAAGCCCTGACCAAGTCAATCTTTATTTGATTTCAGGGGATCCAAAAACACTGATCAAGTCGACCATAAAAGACTTGTCATCAGTGGATTGTCTCGGCCATATTCACTAGTCATCAGTGCTTACACGAAGATTATTGAAGCTTGTGAAGGAAGCAAGAAATATAACTAGAAAGATATTTCTTGATATTTGGTGGTCCAATCACGTCAGTAAAACATTAAATGCTCGAAGATTAGGAGATGAAAAGTAGCAACAAAAGCCGAAAGTAGTCTGACACACAGGACAAATGATAGGACTGTTGCGACTACAGTTGAAAAAGCAGCACGACTAGCACGTGGTTTCACCAACTGATCTTCCACATATAAAAAAGAGAGTGTATCACCAAATAATAATGTTATAGAGATAACATCTTGTAGCACACAAACATAGAGAAGCTCTATAATATTTCTTGAGAGATTTATTTTTCAGAGATAATTTTTGTAGCTAGTGAGTGTGAGAAACTGTAAATTTATTTACAGATTTATAGTTGTTTGATCACATTGTGTGATTATACAGATTTCCAGAAAAAACCCAAGTTTTAATACAACTATTAAAACTTGAATATCTTTGTGTTTTTACTTTAAGGTTTTTCTTTGTTTGTTCAAAGCTATTTCCACTACCCTGTTTTATTTGGAAAAAGAACGAAAAGATTTAGGTGTTTGTATTCAACTCACCCACCCACCCCTTTTCTACAAACACTTAAGCTTATTTAGTTTTAAAAGTTATCTTAAGTTTTATCCTCTAATTGTGTAAGTTGTTGTTCATCAAAGGATAATAGATAGATTAGTTGATATTATCATCTTATAGTGTAAATTGCACGCTGGAGCATAATCAGAGGATAAACATTCAAAGCAACCACTCAAGAAGATGATTCTGAGTCTCGGTGGATATTATGTTTATCAGTGGATACTGCATCAGAAGATGAAATAACTACCAGTGGATATTCTGCAGAAACAATCATCAGCAGATAAATTTAGTTATCAACAGATAACTGACTGTCAGCATATATTATTCTTTATGTGATAAACTTATGCTTTAGAGGTTAAATACTTATCAGAAGTCAAGATTACAACTGAGGATAAGTGATTTAGAGCAGATTCAACTACTAGTACTGTAATTCTCTTTGCTTCGAATCGTAAAACGATTTGTGGGGTATTCGTGTGGATACCGTATAGGCGTCGTCCAATTGAATTGCGTTAAAGATTCAGAGACGATCAACACCGTCATCAAAACTTCAAATTCTGCAATTTTAATCGGTAGAATCTTAAACCATCTGTATTAAATTGTTTCGCATGGATCCTCGAGTTAGGGTTTCTTTTTTTTGTTTTAAATCATTTTTTTTCCGCTGCGTTTTATTTGTTGAAACCCCAATAGCTGCAGGTTTATCAAAGGATATAGAATATGATGTGTGAATGATTGGGATACAGCAAAGTTCTTGTTCGATTATAGTTCTGAAGTTAAAAAAAAGCTAGTTGAATAAAAAAATGGAACAGTTCAAGTTGTCAGAGTTTGAATGGACAAAGGTGATTCCAAGAGTAGGGATGACAACACCGAAAATTTGTACTTAATTGCGGCATGTGTTACACAATTCAATATGTATGGTATTTTGACACGAGTGTCTCTTTTCATATGACTTCTCATCGCGAATGGTTTAGTTATTATGAAAACTATGATAGATGGAGCGTTTGTTTGGAGAACAAAGAGATGATGGAAATACTGGATCACGGGAAGGTGATAGAAAATATGGTGAATTTGATGAGAAAAGATTCTCAGATAGATTGTATTTCCTGTGTTGAAATCTTCTCACTGGTGGCCAAGTTGACATTGGAGAAAATTCATGTGTTGCAATCGAAGAGATTTGTTGTCATTATGGAGAAATTTTTGGTGTTCAAGTTATTGTTACCCTTGCATTGGCTGGAGCAATCTTTTCAGAGGTGTTATCAAATAGTTGACTTACTTGTTCAACGAGTTGGATTTGTACGATGTCAAGATGATTCTTATGTTTATGTCAAACAACATTTCCAGAAAGATTTATTACAAAGACGACTCTAGCTTGGACAAAAGAAATATGTTGAAAAAATCTTCAAGAAGTTCAACATGTCTGATTGCAAGCAAGTTAAGACTCCTATGTCAATTGGAGTTAAAGTGTATGTGGAGATATCCCTTAAGAGTGATGAGGAGAAGGAAGAAATGGCACAGATTCCATATGCTTGCGTGATTGGTAGCTTAATGTATGCAATGATGTGCACTCGACTAGATATTGCTCATTCAGTGGGAGTATTGAGCATGTATATGTCTAATCCAGGTAATGAGCATTGGACTACCATCAAGAGGGCGTTCAAATATCTTTATGGAACCTCAGATTATGCTTTATGTTTTGAGGGTAATGGAGATAAGGTGTCTTTTGGTGTGACGGGGTCAGTTGATGCGAATTGGGGTGGTGACTTAGACTGTCGAAGATTGATAAGTGGTTATATATTTAACTTGTTTGGTGGACCGATAAGTTGGATGAGCAAGATGCAAAATGTGGTTGTCTTGTCATCTACTGAAGCAAAATACATGACATTGATTCATGTGGAAAAGGAAGTAATATGGCTTCATCGGCTGTGCAAGGAGCTTAGGTTTAAGGAAAAATTTGTTGTGGTAAAATGTGATAGCCAAAGCGCTATACATTTGGTAAAGAATCTAGTGTATCACTCCAAGACGAAACATATTGATATTCAATATTACTGTATCTGAGAAAAGGTGGAGGGCAAAGTAGTGTACTTGGAGAAGGTTAACATAGTTACAAATTGGGCAGACTTCTTGGCAAAATCGGTTACGTTGGAGAAATTTCAGTGGTATACTTTTGAAGTTGGATTGAAGGCTCAAAGTATGGGAGCTGCTGCATTGTGTGTGAAGTATTCACCAAGTGGGAGAATATTGGAGTTAGATCATAGTTCAACATTATCATTTTTCAATTAGAAATAGGTTTTTTTTCTATTTCCTATTGGGATGCGTTTTATTTTCTATTCCTAATCAGAATAGGTTTGGGTTTTGATTTTGGTTTTAGTTTCAATTTTTTTTGGGCTTCTAACATTATGTTAGGGGGTCTATAAATATAATGATTTATTGTGTTTATAGATCAATTAAATCATAATTTTAGTTATTTATGAGGGTCTCTTACAAGGAAGAGATGATATTATGTAACTATTAAGAGTTTGTAAGGTAGATTAGTTAAGTGTGAGATATGTTACCATAGTTGTATCTTGTGGAATACTTGTATCAATAGTAATAATATTCAGACTGACTGAATGTAACATGATTTTAAGTGAACTAGTGTAAATACTGTGTTTTTGATACATATATTCTAGTCTTAATTTCATCATCTTATTTTATTACTTGAGTTTGTGGAAGGCGTGTATGATACGTTAGATTTTAAAGTACACCAGAACAGTGATTTAGGTACTCTAAGTTGTGCGATAAAATATCGAGTTTATGAGCACGAGCGATATATAAGTACTATTATAAAATTAGTACAAGAACGTGTGAGTGGATGTGTGAATGTTTTAAAAAAGATTATATTATAATAATGTTATGATATTCCAAATACAATGACTACATTATTACAGTGTATCCCGTCAACCCAATTTATGTGAATTTATACCAAATAAAGTCTTTCGAGATATTATAATTTTCGGAATAATTTTTTATACGATTTTGTAAATATTTATAAACCCCGTTTATTTTACTTTAAATTTTAGATATTTTAAATTATGTTAGTGTAAATTATATTATTAAAATTTTAAATCTCTAAAATTTAAGTTAAAACAAACATGACCATAGAAATTATAAAAATAATATATTTACAAATATAATTTATAGTATTTTATATTTTAAAATTGTTAATTTGAATCATAAAAGTGATGGGAAGGAGAGAAGTATGGCAGAAGTTTCCGGTTCGAGTGCAGAAGAGTACAACATTATACCGGACAAAAGAATACTAGTCATCGTCTTCTTCAGCACAAGCTTTTTACATCCAAATTCAAACATTCTGCATATAGATAGATCATTTCTTCTTTCGGTTGCAAGCAGCAGCGTCGGTCGAGACATGGTGGTATCAGCTTCCCCGAATAACAATACAAAAATTTCAATATAATATGTTTTTATTAAAATACAAAAATATTCCAAAATAAGAAGAAAAAAATATTTTAATTGAAATTTTTTGACTCACATATAATCTCTAAATTAAAAGAGACCTATTGGTTTTGAAATTGGTCCCAAAAGAATCTTTCTTGATTTGAAAGTTGTATTAACGAGTATAAACACGTTTTCACTAAAATATATAAATATTTCAAAATAAGTTGCTAAAAGTATTTTAATTCAAATTTTTTCACTCACACATAATCTCTAAATTAAAAGAAACCTATTGGTTTTGAAATTGACCCCAAAAAATCTTTCTTCGTTTGAAAATTTGAGTTTCCGAGTATAAATAATTTTTCACTAAAATACAAAAATAAGTAACAAAAGGTATTTTAATTCAAATTATTTGCCTCACATATAATCTCTAAATTAAAAACGACTTATTAGTTTTAAAATCGGTCTCAAAAAAATCTTTTTTGATTTGAAAATTTGTATTTCTAAGTATAAACGACTATACTTCCGATTGGTATCTCATTGTGTAAACAATCGTTTACACAATGAGATACAGTAATGGTACCAAGTGAGACTATACAAAAGAGTAAGAAAGACTAACATTGATATATTTGTTTCATCCAACCATAATTTCTAATAGATTAGACTTGCCGACTGTGATAATATGAATTGTTCTAAAAACAAAATTGTTGTAAACAATATGGTATAAAGTTAAACGGATAGAGAGAGCAATAGATTACACCTGCCGACTGTGATAATATGAATTGTGCTCATTTCTCTCTAGATCCTAGGGTTTCCTCTCTGCTTGCTAGCTTTGCTATCCAGATCAAAGCTAATTTAAGCTTGACACTCTTACTCTAGATAAATTGAAAAACTGACTCGTGACATGGCACGTGCCAAACAAAATAATTTGGGTTGGGTTAGGGGAACATCCAAGCGATTGCCTTCGCGGATCCAAACGTGCTCATAGATCCCATTTCATCTAGAATTATACTTTTCTACATCATCTTCAAGCATAAATAATAAAGGGTAGTTGTGGGAGGAAGATTATAAAGTTTACCTAGTAACACGTAAAATAATTTTGGATAAAGTGGAGTACTAATCATTTGGCGGGAAAAACTACTTGAAACATCAAATGACATTATAAACTAGCTCAGCCAAACACGGCAAAATCAACATTGATTATTCTCCACTCAAACTGCTTATGTTTTTATTTTAAGCAGAATAAGGTGTCTGATCACAAAGCATAATCTAAGTTGCAAAGACATTACAAGACATGAAGTCCATTGAATGTATAATATATAAAGCTTCAGTAGAAATAAACAATAAAGCCCCTAGGGGGCCAACTTCCAAGCTCATTCTTCAGGATCATCAGACCGGACAGCTGATAAAAGAACATTTAAAGAACTATCTCAGAAACACAGTTCAGTTATTGCACTAATAACAAAGTTCAATCGACAGAGTTCACATCCCGTTATTGCACTAATAACAAAGAAGCATATACTGAATAACACGTATATATTTTGCTAATAACTCCTACTACAAGTGCCATACAACACGAAAATGCAATCCAACTGTACAAAAGTTGAGGCCACTCCTAAACTTAATTACGCAAACCGGGGTAATTATGCAATTTAAATATATAAGCCTGCAACCAGATTTACTGGTTGTCTAAACATCACTCAAAGTATATATGAAACTCTTACAGTATGCAGTCCAAACAAAAGTCACACAAAGAAACTTGTCCGCCTGATGAACGATGTTGACTGACTCAACTACCAAAATCGACAGCCCGACCACAAAAGAATTAACAATTCATATCTGTATTTCTCTAAAAGAAGCTATTATTTAACTTATGTTTAAAGGGTAATCAGTGAAAAGGGCTCATATATTGCCTCTTTACGACAAAGTGATGCAGACCCCAAACTGTTTTCTTCCCTTATTATTCTGTCCTACTTCAAATTGGTGTCAAAGCCCAATGTTACCAATAAGTTGGGATGCAAGATTCATAAGGAGAGGGTGTTACCTACCCAACCAAGTGCCCGATGTTCCAGGGAGATTGTTGGGTTTCCCACAACAGTTGTGGGCTGGTTGTCATTTTATAAGTTTGAGGGAAAGTCTCATAATTTGAGATAGCTTTTGGTACTTTTGGGATTGGATAGGCCCAAGGACACATAACATTGGTATCAAAGTAAAATTATTGGTACTATTTTGATCTCACCTAAATTCTTTCTACCCAATTTTTTCTGAACCTGCATGCATTCAGGGTTCTCTTGATATTTCTACTAATGACTAATGACATAATGAAAACATAAGAGTGATTAGATAGACCCAATTACACATTTTTTGATAAAATATGTTGGGTGTTTGATACATTAATCAATTCTATGTAGAAGCCACAAACAAGACACAAGTTGTATCTACACGACATGTCATAATCCCTAAGACATCAAACCACAGCAGTTACAGTGAAGCAGAGACAAAGGATTTGGCAGAATCAACATATAGGCAACATAATCAGCCTACCTTCATCCTCAGCCGTACATTTTTGTCCCGAGATCTGGAGTGCAGATCCCAAGACTTGAATGTAGGGGGAGAGTTAGGTTGTTGACTTTGTAGACTGGAATATCATTTTCCCACAGAAATACATGCAAGGAAAATTTAAACAGATACCCCCTCTTTTATTAGGAGCTTTTCTACTTCAATTCAAACGGACCAAGATCAATCATTAATAAACATAATAGCATTAAATTTAATGGTGTCATGTCATGATTCCCCTTATTTAATTTGCATAAGAGAGATGCTCATATTTCCTTGAACTATGAAAAAAAGGTATAGGAAAAACAACTTTAAAGCTATTGAAAAAGATAGCTAAACTCTAAAAAAGCCACTTAAAAAACAAAGGGAATAATATACTTCAATTTTCAGCACAAACAGACCACATTTTCCTCAAAGTTTTACACTAGAGAAATTAGAACGAATAAAAATCCTGGTGAACCAAACACATTATTGAGAAGAGAATATAACAACGGAATTCTAACATTTTTTGTCAAATTAAATTTCTGCTGTATTTAACTTTACATCCATGGCAATCTATTGGTTGTCCCTTAATTTTACATCAATTGGCCGTCCCTTAATTTTTCATGTTGCCAAATATTCCAATCTCATCATCCTTTATATGGAGTACTTATTTCTTTTAAAAATTTTCACCCTTCTGGTATAAATGTATGTCGATAGGCTGCTATTTCAATACGAAGAAATAATAGAGTTCGATGGGATTAATAGAGGAAAAAAAGAGCCAGAGCATGTATAAAATAAATCTTGGTTGTGTGGGAATGGACTAAAACTATGTTAGGAGGCTACGCTTGAAACTGTAATTAAATTTGGTGAATGAAATGAAGGTATGAGTTCTATACATAACCAATCAACAAATAATGTTTAATCAATGCAAAAGTAAAACCTTCATCTAATGTCACCATCATCACCTAATGTAAGACTACACTTTATTTTGGTAGATTTGTTTTCATGGGATTGCTTTTAATTTTAAATTTTTTTGAATATTATTATTAAAAAAATAATTGAGATAAAAATTGTTGAAGACCCGAAGGTTAAGCCTAGAAATCCTAAATAATATTATAGGTTATGTTCTTAGTTCTGATAAGTCCTTTCTAACTTTCTGTATTTTCAATTAAATTGTACTAATTGTATTGTTTATTTCCAACTGTTATTTGTTTGAATTTAGTATTCAAGGCCCCGTTGTTATATACATATCAGTTTGCAATTGCTGTGTGAAAGATTTCCAACAGGTTAAGCCCAGAAATCCTAAATCGGAGAAGACAAACAGAGTATACAACAAAAACCACTAGATCTGATGTAGAGAATTACAAAATTATAAACTAAAACATATGGTAGTGCGACTAATAGTGGATAAAACTTACTGGGTTTCTGAGGCTTTCCGTCGACCCATTTGGAAACGGAGAAATGAACTTTCTCGCGAGCAATATAAGTGGACTTGTGAGGCTCCTTGAGGCAGTTCCTCACAAGGTTCGCACATATGTTGGAGTAGGTTATGTACGTCATCCCCGCCGCTCTCCAAAACGGCACCGCAGCAGCACCTGTCGCCATCCCTGATCTTCTTTCCCTAACCTCCTCTCTATATTCTCTTCTTTACTCTTTTTCTGCCTCACCAACTCCGCAAATCAAATTGATGCGTCTTTCAACACCGTGCCGGCTTTTTATAAGCGCTGAATTGCTCGCATTATTATAACTTCAAATTGGCCCAAAGTTTGAGCTCCGACCTAATTCCCTTTTGAATTAGACTAGCTTATAAATTCAAACCCAAAATATTTTAATATTATTAATTTAATAATTGAGATAAAATTGAATAAATCTTAAATAATAAATAATTTTTTTAAAAATTTTAAAGATTATTAGTTTGATAATAATCAAAATCAATTTTGATAATAGAGTGTATCAAACTAAGTTGACTCAATAACTTTTAATAAAAAACACAAATATTAAAAATTAAAATTTATGACTTAATGAGTTAACTCAATAATTAACTAATTGAGTCATTTTTATATTTTCCTAAAATTATCTCAAACTTTGTTATAATATATAAGAATAGATCATAATTGAATATTGATATGAAAATAGACCATTTGAAACAGTTTATTAGGGGGTAAAACAATAAGTAAGCGATAGACTAAATAATTATTATCTTTTAAAACTTAAATTCTTCAATATAGATAAAAAGAAATTGTGGGTTAGGAAATGTAGATATCTAATTTTATAATTTAAAATTATAATAATTAAGCAATTGTTCGATTACGTTGTTTGATTATGATTGTGTGGTTCTAATATTGATTAATTTTTAAATAAATATATTTATTTTGTTATAAATTAGGTTTTTTTGTCTCGAACTCACGCACTTACATATGTAACCGTTCATGAATTTAAGATATTTTCTTAGTGAATTCATAGATAAATGGGTAAAAAATTACTTCTTGTAAGTGGTTAAATATAGATCGTACGTATTTGATATATTGTATTTTGTTTATCCACTTATGAAATTATCTATTGAGATGGACTTTAAAAAGGTGTAATTAACCGCTAATATAGTCTTTTACTAAGGGTATTAACTGATGAAATGGTTAGTCTTTGATGGAATTATCCACTGATGACAGTTAGTCAATAACGGTTAATTTGTCCATCGGAGACTATAGTTATCATGGGTTATTTTGCCTATAGGAGACTATAGTCAACAGTAGTTAATTTGCCCGTCAGGGACTATAGTCGTTATTGGTTATTTCACCTTTCAGAGGCTATGGTCAATAGTTGAGGATATTTGTTTGTCAGTAGATAAAATATCTCGGCTATCAGGGGATATTTGTTCGTCAGTGAATAAAATATCTCGTCAGGGGATAATTTATGTCTGATGATGTGAATCTTTCGTGGAAGTTTATTGCAAAGGAACAACATGATTCAAGTTAATGTTAAGTGTTATATTAGGAATTATAACATTTGATGATGATGTATAAACTTAGAATTGTTAGATTTTATAATTGTAAAAATAGCCTTGAGAAGATTTGACCGTCTCCAAACTCAATGCCAAAGTCATATTAACTGTCACCAAAGTTATTTACCTATCGCCAAAGTCGTCGGGTAAATCAACTACAACTCCAAACTCAAAATGACTATTGCCAAAGTTATCGGAAAATTCTCTATCGCTGAAATCGAGTGAAGCCTCAAAATTACTCTATCGCTAAAGTCGTTGGATAATTTACACTAGTGCCAAAGTGATCGGGCAACAGTGGATAAATTGTGAAGCGCCAAAGTGTTCGGGTATCAGGGAACAAGTTCTCAACATCGGGGGATAGGTTTTTCGTCATTAGGGGATGGATTTCTCAGCATCAAAGATTATCCATCAAGGGATAAATGATCAGAAGATGACATATGACTGATAAAGTTAAGGCGGTGAAATTAAGATAAGGATGATTGACCAATAAGGAGAGATTGATTACCAACGAAATTGGTTAAGGGATAAACTATAAGTGAACAAGTTATCAGAAGATAAGTTGTCGGGGGATAAATATCCACTGATGAACAAAATTATCAGAGGATAAATATCCACTGATGAATAAAGTCATATCAGGGGATACACATCCACAGATGAACAACGTCACATCACACCTCTACCAGAGTTTCTCAATGAAATAGAAGCCGGCTAAAGATTCATAACAAAGTTACATTTGGATTAACAAGGTTGAGAAGTTGATATGTGAAAACTAAGATATTTTTGTAATAGTGATGTGACTTAATAGAGTTGTTACGTAACATAGTTGTTACAACTGCTGATAAAGAAAAACTGTTCTAATTGATCAAATTAGTTGTTAAAAAATAGAAAAAATCAGAAAAAGAAGTTGTGTAGAAAGTATACAAGTCAATGTATATACACAAAGTTAATGTCCGTATTATTTAAATAACCGTTAATAAATTTTGATATTGTGAAAACTAAAATTATTTGTTTCATCAAATATTGTAAGTTATAATATTGAATAAATATGTTGGATGGGAAAAAGACAAAAAATTGGACCTTACTTAGATGGAATAATCCATAAATATGACAAAATTAAATATAAAAGAACAAGAAAACAAGCTGCCCCAAATTAATTGGAGCTGCGCCATCACTTCCGTCAATCACTTGTGCAAGCGTCAAAGAGGAGGTGAATAGTTAAGGAAACAAATAGATAGATAGAAGAGAATGAGGGGCAAATTGGAGAGGTCCAACTTAAGAAGCTGCTGTGGTGGTGGTGGTGGTCGTCGTCGTCGTCATATTCTCTATCAAGTTTACTACGTGGTAGTCCTAGCTGTCGTCCTTTTCGATTCAATTCGGATGCTTAGAGCGAGTGAAGAAGTTGATGAAGAAGAAGTAATAATAATTTCAAGGTTTCAACAATACCTGAAAATCGATACGGCACAGCCGAACCCTAATTACGAGGAAGCAGCCGAATTCATCATCTCACAGGCCAACTCTCTGTCCCTCGAATCCCAAACAATTGAGCTTGTCAAGGGAAAGCCCATCATTCTCCTCAAATGGCCCGGCAAGGACCCAAGCCTTTCATCCGTTCTCCTCAATTCCCACACGGATGTAGTCCCTGCCGAGCGCCACAAGTGGTCCCACCCCCCCTTTGATGCCTTCCTCCTCCCCAATAGTGGGAACATTGTCGCCAGAGGATCCCAGGACATGAAGTGTGTGGGATTGCAGTACCTGGAGGCTATTCGCAAACTCAAGTCTTCTGGGTTCCGCCCGGTGCGCACCGTTTATCTGTCGTTTGTGCCGGACGAAGAGATTGGGGGGCACGATGGGGCGGAGAGATTTGCAAACTCCAAGATTTTTGAGGAGATGAATGTTGGGATTGTGCTGGATGAGGGTTTGGCTTCCACCGACAGCAACTACAGGGTCTTCTATGGCGAGAGGTCCCCGTGGTGGTTGGTCATCAAGGCTACAGGTTCTCCTGGACACGGAGCTAAGCTCTATGATAACACTGCCTTGGAAAATCTCTTCAAGAGCATCGAGAGTGTTAGGAGGTTTAGAGCTGCTCAATTCGATTTGGTTAAGGCTGGTTTGATGGCCGAAGGTGAGGTGGTTTCTGTTAATATGGTATCTTTGAAAGCTGGCACTCCATCTCCTACTGTAAGCACATACATACTGCATTCTTTTTCTTTTTTTTTTTCTTTTTGCCTACAAGTTCCCCAGCACAAGGTTTTAATTATTATTTTTATTTTCATTTTTAAGAACAGGAGTATGTTTCATTTTAATGTTGAGTTACATTTTATATGTTGACTTGCATAGTTGCATATGTGAGCTTTTAATGACAATTTGAATTTCATTCATTAATGGCATAAAATGAAATACGTGCCACTTCGCTGCATTTCAGCACTAGCCACTAACATGAGCACCTAGCCTGCCTATTTGTTATCCCATAACATATCTACCACATGTCAGGCTAAAAAATCCACGTCCTTGCTATCATCAACCGGATAACATAATTAGCTAGAGTTTAAGCCTACAATTCCCTCTCTTCGAAAAGAGCAGGTATGCCATTGCTCTCACTTCTTCTAGATGAACTACATGCTGCACAATTTTCTTAGAGCCTGTCGAACCACCTTTTTGCAAACATAGAGAAAACCTTGTGCCTCAAAGTACCCAAGTGGTTATGTTCACTCCTTTTCAAAAATTGCCTCTGTCTCAAACAATCCATCATATTTTAGACTAAAGGATTAATTACACGAGTCATACAAATAGAGTAGACAAGGACAAGTTTAAAGTCTAAAACTAGATTATCTAAGTTGTGAATTGTGTAGCTTAATGATATTGATGAAGTAAATGAGCTATAAGCACACAAAGGAATCTTAACGACTGGTTTTGACCAAGTAAAGAATTGATTAAATTACTTCAAATATCTAATCGAGCATAATAATGCTTTTTTAGAAATTTAGAATGAGTATTCATATCAAAGACTTCACAATTTGATGGGATCTTTTAGTCAAACAAATTTTAGATTTTGATCCAAACATTTCAACAAGATGAAACCACCCCAGGTGATAGTAGCAAATTAAGAAAAAAGAAATAATATATAAAAAGTCCATTTTTTTGAGTAACTTGAAGTAAGGAACAATTAATTGTACTATTAACGAGTCAAATGAAAATTCCATATTGATGGATTTGATGAAGTATAATGGAATGCAAGTTTTAGGGAATAAATTAGTTGGTGATGTACAAGACCATGTAGGGAGTCTTCATGGGTTTGATCAAGTACTCCCTACCGAGTCTTGTATGGCTGTGATCGTACCCATCTTATTGTGGAGTTGGAACCTCATTCTGGTGTGGCTGCAGTGGAGGAGATGCTGGAAGAAAGGAAGCAACAATTGGAGATACTAAAAGAGACCCTGACTAGATCACAGCAGAGAATCAAAAGTCAAGCTGATAGGGGACGAAATGAAAGAGTTTTTGAAGTGAGAGATATGGTAGCTGCAGCACTACATACAAAGTTCTGTCAAACTCAGGAAGAACATAAAGTTGGCTTATAAGTTCTATGGTCCATTTGAAGTTTTGGAAAGGGTTGGACAAGTGGCCTACAGGATGGAGTTGCCTAGTACTTCCAGGATCCATCCTATATTTCATGTATTAAAAAGCCATTGGGGACATCAAGGTGCAAGCACAACTACCAGCTCTTACTCCTAATGGAACGTTTGATATTGCACCACTGAGGATTATGAAGGAGAGAGAGGTTTACAGAGGTAGCAAGGTGGTTTATCAGTACTTGGTGCAATGGAAGAATGATAGTGTGGATGATGCCACTTAGGAAGATGAAGACCTGCTCAAACTTAACTATCCATCTATGCTACCATGTCCATGAGGACATGGATATTTTAAGAAGAGGAGTTTGTAAGGAGTAAGGCAATTGCCAAGCTATATGTGTTGTTAATTGTTGTATGTGTTGTTATAGTACTATAAATATCATGATTGTAATGCTTGATAAGCTGAATGAGATAACAAGTTTTCCCTCCATTATTTCTCTCTCTCCAGATTCTCACCTAATCTCTTCTCTCTGCTTGTTTGATCTATTCTGGAGATTTCCAGGCCTGACAGGTCCATACGGTTTTCAGTAGTTTAGTATGCTGGAAAAGCTCTGAAAAGTGCTCATAGGAGCCTCTGTGTTATGATTCCATCTGTAAGCTTCACTTATCAGGAACCCCCACGGTTCTTCCACTTGATTCATATCGTGCTTAACTTGATTCTATGCTATTGGCTAGTACCACTGTTAGTTGCTTCAGCTCTCTCGACCTCTGGTGAATCAGAAACTTCTATTGGCGCCTCACATCTTCTTCCATGTTTCTTCCACTATCTTTTGGCCTTGAGAACAAAAGAGCTATAAAGCCTCTCCATTCCAGCCAACACTTGTCTGAAGGAAGTTGCATCTGAGCAAATTCCTTGGGAGAGGCCCAGACACATTTTGAGACTTGCAGTACCCATTGTAACATGATTCAGGGTTCTCTGGGATGACATCAGCCTTGGTTTACTTTTGTGGTCCAAAAGATCTCAAAAGCTGGGGATTGCAGGAGTAACTTATTGATTTTAGGGTTTTGTTGTCCTTGGTGTTTCAGATTTTTTGGCTTTTTCATAGTTAATCGTATGTGATGTTTTCTTCATGTCATCAATGATATAATTAATTCCATTCTTCTTGCTAGGGATTTGTCATGAATCTGCAGCCATCTGAAGCAGAGGCTGGTTTTGACATAAGAGTCCCACCAACTGCTGATCAAGCATCCCTCGAGAGAAGAATTGCTGAGGAGTGGGCCCCTACTTCACGTAACATGACATTTGAGGTAGTAAAATAAACACACTGTCCTCTCTGTTAATTTATTTATTAAGCAGTAGGGTGTGCGCGTGTGTGTACATAAATAGATAAACCAGCTTTAGAACCGTCTGATACCATAAGTGTATAACTTTAAAATTGGTTATTGCATATTAATAGATATAGGAGAGAAAAGGACAATGAAGAGTTGAACCATCAAATATAGCTGAAAAGATTTTGTAAGAGGTGTAAGCTTAAGCCCTTATTTTTTAATGCTCCTTTAAGTCATACAATCTGAATTTTCGCAAATGCTTTTTTAAATAGGTGATGAGGGTATAGCTACTTTTTGTTTGAAGAGGTTATAACCCTTTCCCATTGTATATTTTGTGTGTGTGTGTGTTTTAATACCTAGGAAGCACACTCTCTGGAAGCCAACGAGTCAGGGACACGCTCTGGGCACATGTTGGACAATTATATTTCCTGTTTTAAAATTTTTTGAAGCTTGAAGCTTGGACACGCTCTGACATGTGTTGCGAGACCTGTTCATCCTTCATCCCAAGCATCAGATCAAGGACGTGGTCAAGTAAGAGAACGAGGTCATAGCAATATGTCCTTGGGTCGTGGGTCTAAAAGAGTTAATCTTGGTGCTCATATAGTTGTTCTTGATGAGTCTGATATGAGTAAAAGTCAATTCTCTCTCCGCAGACGAGTTCTTTAAATGCGTCCGACTTAAGTACCTCAACTCATATTGCAAATGATGACAAAATGGAGATTGTTACCTCAATTCCCTCATCTTGTTCTTATTATGCTCACGCAGGTATACCCTGTTAGTTCTGCCTACTCTCATATCCTTCGATCTTTGACTTTGGAGCCTCTGAGCATATGATAGTTCTAAATTGCTTTATTCATGTAGATACTTGAACAAAAATAGTGTCCGTGTGCCGATGGATCTCTTGTCCCAAATTATGCGAAGGATCATCTTATTGCGTTCCTACTCTACCTTTGTCATCCTTCTTTTCCCTCTAATTCATTATCTATTAAACTTATAAATGAAGCTCTCAATTGTTCAACAACCTGTTTTCCCTTTTCATTGTGTATTTCAGTATCTAGCAATGGGCTAGGTACTTCATTTTTAATTGATTTGTATATTCTGAACGGTCGGCCAAATTCAATCCCTCCAGCCCTTCATGCTTTTACCAATCCTATCTTTGAATTTATATAAATGGCATCGTCGTTTAGGGCATTCACCTTTTGAAGTTCTAGAACATCTTTTCCAAGTTTGGCCAAGAAATGTAACAAAATTGGGTTTATGCGCGAACCTTGTTACAGGCAATTTATCCTGCTAGAAACAATAGAAGTCCTAGACTTTTTTCTGTAATTCATATGTTTGTTGTCCTTCGCGATTACCCTTTTGTAATGGATATCATTACTTTGTTCTGTTGTTGATTATGACTCCACTTATTTAGGTTCATTTGCTTTGCCCAAACACTAGGTGTTTGAATTATTTAGGATATTCATCAGATGATACAAACTCAATATAATTCTGTTTTAGATACTGTGCATTGACAATGGTACCAAATAAGGTCCTTTTAAGTCTTACCTAGATTCCTATTGGATAATTCACCAAACTTCTTGTCCCAGAACTTCTCAACAGAATGGGGTAATCTGAGAGAAAAATTGGTCGTCGTTTAGAAAGTATTAGTTCATTGATGTTAACTATGCATGTTGGTCTGAGAGAAAAATTGGTTGTCGTTTAAAAGTTATTTGGTGATTGATGTTAACGACGCATGTCCCAGAGTATGTTTAGGGAGAAGCTATCTTGACTGCGACATTCTGGTAAATTTCCTTTCCCTTGGCAAAAAGGTGTTCCAACCCATTGTTTGCAAGTCGAGCATGAGAAATATCTAGCTCCAAGCCTCCCACTTGAGAGAGAGTGTCAAAACCAGCTGTACTTGGTTAAAATAAAGAAACTAGATCTTGCTTGCTATCAACACAAAACCAGTGGGGTATTGTGTGCTTATACAGCTGAAGAGATGGTGCCTTTATAAGCATATAAACGTGATTTCTGTAGTTGAAAAACCTACTAACACACTAACTACACTGTCATGGACCTTTGGAGCATACTTATATACGATCAGTTCCCGGTTATGGTGACACATCCTAAGAGAAGCACTTTCAATGTAATGTTGGAAATTTAGGTTCAATTTATATACCTTTGGTATCACAGTAAATGTTATTTTTGAGAAACATGTTTTCATTCTAGCCTGCCTGTCATGTTAATTAGTTTAGTAATTTTTTAACATTAACATCAATTTTTCGTCTTTTAAGTTTTAACAAATTTACTACAATAAAATCAATTCTTTTGTTCTTTTTTTTCTTTCTGATATGCTAACAATTTTCATAAAAATGTTTAATGATACTTTGGTCTAATTTCACTATTTCAAAACGTGAGGTGCATTTGATTTCATAAAGTAGTTGGTTTATAAATTCTGTGAAGCTAATTCAAAAGAACTTTAAAGTGATGTCATAAGAAACTGTAGAATTTTAAAAATGTACATTAAATTGAAGTATATATGATTTTGAAAAGGAGGATAAATAACTTAACAGGTCCACAAAACAAGGAGAATTCACAAGTGATATAGATAGTGTCCATATTTTGGAGGCTAATTATGAATAGAAGAAGTGAAAGTACAAAACAAAGTGGCTGGGTTGAGTAAAATAGCCATGGCCACCGTAAGCTCTATCGGGTGGGTGGGTGGGTGGGTGGGTTGGGGGAGGGGTGTTGGGTTTCGTAGGGTAAAACGCAGAGGAAAAATACGATTAAAATAAAACAAAACGAAACCCAAACCCAAAGATCTATGCGAAACAATTTAATACAGATAGTTTAAGATTTTACTGATTAATTGTGCGAATCTGAAGCTTTGGTGAAGGTGTTGATCGTCTCCAAATCTTTAACGCAATCCAACTGGACAGCGTCTTTATGGTATCCACACGAACACCCACGAACCGTCTCACGATTCGAACAAGAAGATTTACAGTACTAGCTGTATGATCTGTATCTTTTTTCTATCTCTCTTAACTCTAGTCTCTCTCTTATGAGCGGCTACGTAAAACGTTGGTTAGAGAGAATCGCTGATATATCTCATATATATAGCCTTTTATAGAGTAATTCCAAAACCTAATCTAATTAAGAGAATTATAATCCGAATTTTATATTTATTAGATATATATTTTTAATCAAGTCTCACTTAATTAATACATATATGTACAAATAAATATATATTCGTATTTCCTTCCAAAGGACTCTACTTCATACAGATTACATATATAAATATATATGTATATAATTTAAAGCCATGATTTAATTAAATCAATCTTATTGATATATTAAAATCATTGACATTTAAATTATATCTCCTTGATGAATGTTCTTTGTGTGTAACCCTGTAGGTTATTATTACATTGACAATAATTTTAAATCATATTATAAAATTATAAACAGTGAACGACATTTAGTAATACATCACTGTTACCCAAGTAATAATAAAGTCATAGATTCGACGTTACTTTTCGTGACCAATGTTTCAATGTAACTTAATCCTTTTAACCAAAATATCTAAGATTAAATTCAAGGCATGGATGTGTCATCCTCTTCATAATTTAATCTCAGTTTTATTGATCAATGAGTAAACTATATGAAACAAATCTCTATTTGAGCATGGCCATGCATTTCATAGTTTCACTCAATCAAGAGGCCTATAGATATCACCCCTAATTTATAGGAGGGTTAAATTCAATCTACATCATTCCCATTTCTCACATAACTCATTATGCATCCAACAATCACTTTTATCGTCCACCCGGTTAAAGGTGACTTTTGATAATGTCAAAACGCATAACTCCTTATGTAGAAATGTCATGACTTCAGGTCGAAGGACCATTACATCATTGTCACTATGAGAATTACTTATGACACATAGCATAACGCTCCATGTAGAATTCTCATGATGGGTTTGTCCAGTACTATGTTCTCTAACATGTACCCATGTATCAACTTAATATATCTCGTATGTATTTATGACCAATGAGATATGGCCATCAGTTAATCCACATACTAGTCTCAATGTATTATTGTTGTCCCACTGACAATGATACTCGACTAGGAACATTTAAGAATAATGATACATTACATATTTATATGATCTCATATTCAAGTCACATACTTGAATCCATATAATTAGTATCATTCTTCTAAGGACATTTATTATGTTAACATTTATATAACGCAGTAAATAAAACATAATAAAAGAAATTATCATTTAACCAAAATATAACATAAATATAGTGTCACAATCATTACATAATTGGCTACTAGGGCATACACTCTAACAGGGAGAGATGGGGGGCAACGCTCGCGTGGCAGTAACTTTCTCATTTGACATTGATGGTGGGAAATGGGAAATAAAAGTTTCCATACTGTACAGAATGACACCATGGCTTCTGGTCATTTCTATTCTATCTTTTCTTGGACCCACCACCGGAGGCAGATCTAGAAAAATGTATTGGTGTAGGCAATATGATAAAAGAGCGAGTTCATTGGCGAACAGGAAAGCAGGCAATCGAGGTATTATAATCAATACTACTAATTCTAGTTTGCAACAAGGGCCTTGCCGTAATATGGTTAGTAAACCTTGTTTCAGCTTCCCCAGTTTCATTGGTATTTCTATTTAGCAGCATTGGCAGTAGAATCAATATTGACGGTGACTGACCACACTTAAAGTAGCCGATCGAGACCTTGGTCCTCAAATGCAGGGAAGAATAAATCTAATCAAATATTTTATCTTTGTATATACTTGTATGTATTTCATTGATCTTTGAAAGTTGTTATTTGACTCTAAAACGAAGTCTAGTTTTCATTGAACTCACTACTTACCTTCCAAAAAATGAGATATACTACTTTTTAGAATCAATTTGCACGATACTAAAATTTGAAATTGATTGATAATTGTGATGTTAAAGAGATTAAAGTAAAAGATTATTAATTAAGTTAGTTGTAGTTGAAGTTATAATATTTATGATTTCAAAACTCAAAATTTTAATTATTTATATCAAATTTACTTTATACATTTTAGTAAGTTAGTTTAAGAATTGTCAATTTCATTACACCTATAGAATTATAAATTTTTTTTTTCTACCAATAAGCAGTGTAGGCAATTTCCTACGCTTGCTCACAGCTGCCTCTGCCTCTTCCCACCACCTATTGTGCCTCTATAGAATGTTCAAGTGACTAATTCTGAGGATAATATTTTGTTATTTCTTTTACCTTGAGGAATAATCTGCCTGACTTGTCATAGATCTTTGGGTTCCTTAGACTGTCAAGAGTGGTTGCAAACATCTTCTATTTTCCCAGAAGAATTTTCATCGTAGGACATTGTTGCACATGAATTGGAATTTTTTCTCTAATCCTTTTACATGGATGGAATCCTATAAACTTAATTTTACAGATTAATAGATACATTGTTGGTTGTAATCCTGTTGTATGAATCGACTATTAACTTATCAGATAACTTTCTTTAAAATGAAATGGTTTACAAATTCCATGCCAATGGACTATATCTTTGGCAGTTTAGGCAGAAGGTCTCTGTGTATGACAAGTTTGGAAAGCCAATCCTCACAGCTACTGATAAATCAAATCCTTGGTGGGCTCTATTAGAAGAAGCTATCACTGAAGCTAAAGGGAAACTTGGAAAACCTGAGATTTTTCCTGCGTCAACAGATGCTCGCTACTTCAGGGGTCGAGGTCTGCCAGCGATTGGCTTTTCTCCTATGGCGAATACTCCTGTTCTCCTTCATGACCATAATGAGGTGAGCATCATATCTATATTTTGATTTCACCTTCCTTAGCATATTGGACTCTTATTGACACAGCAAACAACATGAGATATACTTGCTTAAACGAACATGAAAAATCATTGGTTTACTGAATTATTTCCTTATTTTATTCTCTTATAATCACCTGTACCTGTATTTCTAGTATTAGATGCTCAAATATCATATTTATGATTTCCTTTTAAAAATATATTCAACATGTTGATGCAACAAAATAATTCTGGATCTTATAAATTCTGAACTTACGGTAATCATAAAAGTACATAGCATACTGTTTGTTTGCCTATATGTAACATTTAGAAGCAAGTTGGCCCATATGTTCATGTGCGTGCGTGTGCACAATATATTTTAACATAGTGAACATAAGAGTTATGCTAGATAAAGTGAGCTTAGCTTGTTCATGAGATCTGGTTAGTCAATTATGAGTCCTCTTGTATGAGTATAAACACCCTTTGTGCTACAAAAATAATGTTTGATCACCATGCTGAGCTCACATGTCACCCCCTTCCCGAAGAAAATACTGTTGATGGGAATCGTATGTTAGTTGCCTTGTGGTCTATTGTCTGCACTCAGTCGATTGATGCACACTCATTAGGATTGTGGCCGTGGTTCCTCCATGATTCGTAATAATGTGGAACTCTTCTACTGTTATTTGATGTATTAGTTGAATTTGTTGAAATGGTTGATTACTTAATACATGAAAACTTTCCCCTCTAAGATGATACCTGGTCTTGAAATGTTCTCCCTCTCGATAGAATATTTGAGGGAGAAAAGAAAAATATTTCTGGTCTCATCTTATTCTTGAGAGGTGCATTTTGAAAGTTGAAACATCTTTCTGGTGCGTGTATTTGTTATGATTGGCATCATCTATCCATTTTCAAATTGTTGTACTAGCACATTGATATCTTGTAATTGCATATCTCCTCATCTTTAATTGGAATATCTTTAAATGACAATGTGACACCCTCTGAAACTGTTAAATGTAGTTTTAGATTTTATTTTTCTATTATATTTCAGAATCCATTCAAGATGCATCTAATTGTTATATTCCACTCTGTGCAGTTCCTGAACAAGGATGAATACTTGAAAGGTATTCACATGTATGAATCAATAATCAAAGCTTATGCATCTTTTTTTGATAATATTATGGAAGAAGTCACTAGAGACGAGTTGTAAGACAATGGGAGGTTTAAAGAAGATTGGTGGAGCAAAATTGTCAATTATTCTGTTTGAACTGTTAATTTTACTGTATCCCTTCTCATTGAAGAAGTAACAAGGAAAATAGAAGTATCTTCTGTAGCCTGTTAAACAGGCATTGTAATTGTGACATTTTTGAGTCATGAAATAATTCAAGTACTAGTGTTGCATTACACATAAATCATCTCAAATATATTCTTATATGTTTTCCTACATGCGTCTTCTCTTGTTAAGCTGACGAGACTAGTTTTAATTTTTTTTCCGTCTATAAGATTAAAGTTTTCGGCCTCTGGGTTAGGGCAACCATATTTAATTCAGAGATTTCAGGGTGACCGTATTATATTTTTCATTTTTAGCGGGTTATTTCTGTCCTGGTTTGCTAATTTTTTTATCAAAGCTGAATGTGATAATAATGTTTTAAGTTTGCTGTGATGGCAAGTGAGAGTATCTGTTGGTATGGCAAGCTTTGGTTAGAAAATAACTTGGTATTTTTGGGCTTGGATGATTTTTCTTCTCTTCGTTTCTCATTCCTGTATTTATTTGTTGTTTATTTGATGATAAAAGTTCTTGGGAGAAGTTGGCTTTATACATTTTGATCTTTTCCTTATCTTAAAATGGTGCTTAATTGAGAATTAATGTTGTGCTTGGGTACTCGTTGGAACGAGAATGTTATGAATTTAAAAAAGAAAAAGTAACGGTGGAAGAGAATGAGAGAAAAATAAAATAAAATGGAGCTTTGAATTAAAAATGTAACGAGTGTTGAATAGTTATTCTTTGCTTTTTAGATGGTATTACCCATTCTAACACTATCATGATTTTGATTTTAATCTCTCTATTTCTTGTTATCTTTCTTTTTCTTTAGTTTCATTTCATTTTCATTTTTATTCCGATGAGTAACCAACCGGAGCATAAAGGAGTAACTTTTTGGTGTTGAGGTTGTCGGTGACGTTGTGAGATTCCTACTCATGAACTTAGCATGTGGATTTGCACGAGATTTCTGCTTGATTTAATAATTGGTTGCCGAGTTGAATCTAGTGACCGGAAAAATAACTGGGGGAGCACTATCATGGACATGGGTGCGTCGATCCGAACTTGGCACAAGTTCAGTATGCTCATGTTATTAAGTAATGTTACTAGTAGTCTAGTACTAATTTTTGTGGCATAATACGAGGGAGCTTACAAAGTTTTGAGAGTGGAGGGACTTTGCATATGAGATTATTTGGTGTCCAAGTTGAATGAAGTGACCGAGCGAATGACTTGGGCAGCATTTTGAAGGACATGAGTGTGCCACATTGAAATTGGGCACATGATCTTACTATGATAATAATAACATTAAAAACCTCATTGTTTCTGTTACTAAATTATTTTATGTTCTAAACACAAAATAACAGTAACAATGGAGCAGATAAATAATATTGAACCACCCCATTATGCTAAATTATGTCAATGTTTTAACACTTCTCATTTTGAAAGAGGTCCGTAAACAATTGGGAACGAAGCCATTGAATTTTTATCCCAGAGGAAAAGACTAGTGGAATTCATATCGCATCGGTGATTGGATTAGTTCACTGGATGAGTACATGCGGAAGATCGAAAATTTCTTGTAGGAATTAACGAAATCGCTCTCAGATCCACGCGAGAAGGTGGATTCATGGATTTTGGTGAATTTCACCTCCAATTTTCTCTGCAAAAGGTATCAGAACACAGAAGATTCATTTATTCAATGAATTTCACATCCACTTTTCTCTGCAAAATTTACCGGAGGGAGGAAGATAGAGAAATTGAAGGTATGACTTTGGTAGGAGAGAAAAGAGTACTACGATTTCGATAAAAATATTTTCTCCTTTTGTACTAGCGAGACATTTTCCAAGTTATGTTACTTCTCCTTTCCCACTTAAAAGGATGCACATAACAAAAAAACCAAAAAACCGAAAAAAAAGAAAACACTCATATTTATGAATAGTATTACACCCCGTGCACAACACATGCATTTATTTTTATGATTTTTTAATTAAAATTTTTGGATATTTTAGTATACATATTTATTTGTATTTTAATTTAAAATATTTGTATGGTTTGCTTTGTATGAGTTTTCTAGTTTTGTTTTAGAATTTAAGATTATTCTAAATTAAATTTTAAGAATTAATTTTTTTTTAATTACGGACCGTTAGTATTTTACTCAATGACGTATTTCTAATCAAATTAATAATGAAGAATATAAAATTCAATTAAATGTATGACTAATTGACCATATAATATAGGCTCGATCAGCTAGAGTCGAAACTAATACATCTCTTTCTTTTATATGCAACAGATTTGATTTTGTTAATGTCGGAAGAGCTCCCAAAACTTCATTCCACCCGTGGCCTCGGGAATTTTAAAATTTGCAGAATTTTATGGTCTAAATATAAAACTTTCAAATTAGCAAGATTTCACATTATTAAATAATATCTTCCTCCCCGTCACAATCTATTTGGGAAAAAAGTTGTGGATATTACGTTCATCGTAGCATTTTCATTTTCAGAAAATTTGGTCTTTTATTTTGTCCAAATTATCTTTTCATGAAGTCTACTTTAGTGTACTCTTGCCCGTCGATTGGAATATTACTTCTTAATACCAAATCCTGAAATCTAAAATCCTGAAAGAGTTGAATACGGAGACACACTATATAATGATTTGTGCTAACATCTTCCCGTGATGGGGCATAATTTCCAATTTCTTTTAATGATACCGTCATAGAATGCATCTAGCATTATTGATTAAAATGCCGACTAAAATAACCGAAATAACTAAATTAGGTAAAACTAATGTTTGTTTCAATAGTACAACTATTGTAACATAGACAGATAGATACTCCTTATTAAGAGGTCGATCACACGATGAAGGGAAAGAGAGGGAAAAAATGACATATATACAAAGAGGAACAATACGAAGGAATGGAATGGAATGGCGAAAAGAATGCACAAGAAATGTAGGAGAACCACACAGTGTAATTCGGATTACGGATGGTTGATGATTTATCAAGGCATTCCCTGCTATATAAAGGGTGTACCGTCGTTGGGAAAACTCAAGCTCTATCTTGAAGAAGAGCCCCATCTTCTTCTTGTCAAAAATAAATAAAGGGCTAACAAAATTAAACCCTAAATTAAAAAAAAAAAAAAATTAATAAGAGAGCTACAACATTAAAGTTGTTGGAGGAGGTAGATACATATAAAGCGACATTCCTCTCGGCAGCAGCGGCAACATCATAAATAGGAGGCATGGGAATTAGTCGCTCAACCTCCTCAACAGCGGCATTGGTGGTGGTGCTGTGCCTTTCAGCCGGTGCCAGCTGGGTGGTATTCGCTGAGGACCCTTATATATTTTTGGATTGGAATGTGAGCTACGGGACGATTGCTCCTTTAGGCGCCCCGCAGCAGGGTATTCTGATCAACGGCCAATTTCCGGGTCCAAGGATTAACTGCACCTCCAACAACAATATCGTCGTCAATGTTTTCAATAATCTTGATGAGCCTCTCCTCTTCACCTGGGCTGGTGTTCAGCATAGGAAGAACTCCTGGCAAGATGGTACTCCTGGTACCATGTGCCCCATTCAGCCTGGAACAAACTTCACCTATAGGTTCCAAGTCAAGGACCAAATCGGTAGCTATGTCTACTTTCCCACCACCGGTATGCTTAAGGCCGCAGGTGGTTTTGGTCCCCTCAATGTTCACAGCCGTGAACTTATCCCAGTCCCTTTTGACACTCCAGCCGACGAATACAATGTCCTGGCTGGGGACTGGTACAGCAAGGGTCACAAGTCCCTCAAGAGGCTCTTGGACAACGGCCGCTCCATTGGTAGACCTGATGGCATCCAAATCAATGGCAAGTCTGCCAAGGTTGGAGCTATTATCAATGATCACGAGCCTCCCATGTTCACCATGGAAGCAGGCAAAACATACAGGTACAGGCTGTGCAATGTTGGGATGAGGACCTCCCTCAACTTTAGGTTCCAAGGCCACCCTATGAAACTTGTGGAGTTGGAGGGTTCCCACACCGTCCAGAACCTCTACGATTCCCTTGATATCCACGTCGGTCAATGCATGTCCGTGTTGGTCGCTGCGGATAAGGAGCCCAAGGATTACTACTTGATGGTCTCCGCCAGGTTCACAAGGGAGCCGCTCTCCACGGTGGCCGTTGTCCATTATGCCAATGCCAACGGCCCTGCTTCCATCGAGGAGCTCCCGGCACCACCACCACCACCGGAGAGCACGGAGGGAATAGCCTGGTCGATGAATCAGTTCCGCTCCTTCAGATGGAACCTGACAGCCAGTGCGGCCCGCCCTAACCCACAAGGATCTTACCACTATGGAAAGATCAACATCACTCGCACTATCAAGCTGGCCAGTACCAGAAGCATTGTGGATGGAAAGCTCCGGTTCGCTGTTAACGGAGTGTCTCACGTGGATGGCGAAACACCGGTGAAGCTAGCAGAGTACTTTGGAGTGTCGGAGAAGGTGTTCAAGTATGATATAATTGGGGACGAGCCCTCAGCAGCCCCGGGGATCAGTAGGTTGGCAGCCAATGTGGTAAACGCAACCTTCCGTAACTTCGTAGAGATTATCTTCGAGAACCAGGAGCACACAATCCAAACATGGCACTTGGACGGCTACTCCTTCTTCGCAGTGGGTATGGAAAGCGGCAAGTGGAGGCCGGAGAAGAGGGAGAACTACAACCTGGTGGATGGAGTGAGCAGGCACACTATACATGTATACCCCAACTCCTGGGCGGCTGTAATGACCACTCTAGATAATGCGGGTATGTGGAACTTGAGGTCCGACATGTGGGAGAGGTTCTACCTCGGCCAACAGCTTTACCTAAGTGTTCTATCTCCTGAGCGCTCCCTCAGGGACGAATACAATATTCCTGACAACTCCCTCTTGTGCGGCATCGTCAAGGCCTTGCCCAGGCCTGCTCCCTACAACCCCTAACTTTAACTTCATTCATTCCATCTCATCAACCTCCATCTATATCTATACATACATATTGATGACGATAACATTATATTGAAACACCATTGATTATAACTTTATTAATTTCTCCTCAATGCACGTATGATGTTTCCACACCTTCAAAAATCGGTTAGCGTTCCTCCTTTTTCGCTTGCCCCAGTTTGTTTGGGGGGTTTTAATACCTAGCTATGAAGAGAAAAAAAGGAACACCTAGCTATCAACTGAAAAGAAAATTTAATTTACATTTCCCTCTCGTGGGAATTGAAAAAGAAAACTAACATTTAGCTATATATTAACTGCTATCGCTTATCGGGAGATAATGACTATCCGTCATATTTATCTCGGGTAGACCATTTTTTGAAAGGGGTAAAGAAAGAGGATATATTAATAAATAAATAAATAAAGAATAAAAGTAAAAACAGTAAAGGGTAAACCTATATTTAGCATACAACACTTGAATTCAGCCAAAGAAAACAAAACGTTTGATACCGAAACTCTATTCATAATAAAAAAACGAGGACATGACCATATCTATATTGAGCGTTAATTTCATTTTCCTATATTTTTTAATTGTTTAATCCCCCTTTGTACTAGAATTGTTCTAAACTATAAATACTTTATTATTATTAGAATATTATGTTCATCTCTTATTTTTTATTTTTTATTTTTGGACAAAAGGTGATCCTCCGATTCATTGGTCGAGGATCAAACAAAATGTAAACAAGAAATTATTATTCATTGAAACAATTACATGAATACAATGTTATAGACTTAATTTGCTATGTACCCCTCCAATAGATAGAACAGCCGAGGTTAGGAATAATACAAAAGCTAATAAACTCGTTTTGATGTTGGTCCTGAATTCAATTTGAAATAATTACTGACTATTGAAACACATAGAATATATAGTGAGATAAATAAAGGTCAAGATACGTGTATTAAATTATATGGGAGAAACATATTATGATGTGTCAACTTGATTCACCTCAAAGTTAAGATTTTGGTCTAACCAAAAATCTTTTAGAACATTAATCGTCGTCCCTTTACTTCCTTTATCAAGAAACTTGCAAGAAAAATCTTCAAATTGGTGAGACAATAGCCCTTGGAATAGGCATGTCAATGGGTGGAATCAAAGCAAATTATGCTTTCATTTTAAATGATTCGTTAACTCGAATTATGGATCAATGATTTAACTCGTTATAAGATAAATCACGATTTGATTGATGATCTATTTAATATAATGAGTCAAATCACAATTCAAATTGACTCATTTACAACAAATATTATCGATTGTCTTATATGTTAATACTCATTTTTATAATTTATACATGTCAAACAAGATTGTCTTCATGTTTTTATCCATATCAAATTCTCTCAGTACAATTAAATAAAATAAGCACAACTAATTTATTATTTGTGTTATAATATTATATATATATATATATATATATATATATATATATATATATATATATATATATATATATATATAGTAATA
>CM025780.1:95103-174305 GCA_014636745.2 Centella asiatica
AGTAATACAACTCAACTCTCTCTATCAATTGAAATGATACATGTGAGAATATATATAGATACTTCTTAGATATATATCTCTAGATTCCATCTCAGGATTATCAGATACAATTAATGCATAATTGTTGTTTCTATCCTGGGCCCGCACTTCCACTTCATTAATTGCCAAATTCAAATTTGAATTTGTAACCTGTACATTACTACTATCAACAACGTTTGCTGACTGCTTCAAGTTTCCAGCAGCACCAATAGCAAAATCATCATAATCAAACTCATTTTCATCGGAAAGGACTGGATCATCCAACTGACAAAAAATCTCCGCGTCCGACATCTCCTTTATCATAATATCGTAACTAATACTATTAACCAGAAATTTTCTTGAACATTCCTTGGTGAAGCATTCTTTTGTCCAAACCATGACTCTAGCAACAAGCACATCCTCCATTAAAGATGTATGATCGTCTGCTGTAATATATATACTTTCCCCATTTGGAATACTATATTTATGAATGAATCCTTCGACCACGCAGAAATTGGGATACCCCTGATTTCCACTCTGTCTGGCAAGAGAGCTCTTGATTGTTCAAGTGTCGGCTACCCCCGTTGAATCCTAGAGGTTAATTTTGCTGAGACCTTGACACACAAAATATTATCTTATGAGGAGTGAAATTATTCCTTAAGGACAGTGCCTAGCACGCCTTAGTTAAAAATAAGTTCTACCAATTTTATTTTCTTATTCGTCATATTTATGTGCCTTCTTTGTTCCTTTTTCGGATACTTTTTCCAACGTGTACTTTTCACCATGATTTCAGATCGTAGAATCTCCTCCAGTCTGTACTTGATAAAAAGAAGAAAACATTGCTTACCTTTTGAGCAAATGTGATTCCATCTTATACCAATTGTATTACAAATTACTTCAATCTCCTCTTTTTTCTCTCTTTTTTTGGGAAATTACGACCAAGCAATCTTCCGCATTACTATCAATCTGAAGATTCAATACTCCTTTAATCAAACCACCCTCCTCCTTTAAGATCACTGGATTAAGATCGCTACTACTCTGCTCTGATTTCTCTTTCGTAATGGACAAATTTAAATTGATTCTTTGCCCCTTAAAGAGAACACCATTTAATCTCTTCACCGCAACACATGCTTCCTTTAAATATTTGAATCGGACAAAAGCAAAGTTTAAGTCCCTCTTGTTTCTTTTTGTAGGCATAAACACATTAAGAACCTGACCGAATTCTTCAAAAAGCTTCCAGATTTGCCCCTTTCTACTGCCTTTAGCTATTCCCTGGACATAAACTGTAGAGATTTGATCCCTATTATGTGATCAGAATTTACTCTGCATTGAGCCCCCTCTCTCTTTTTTTGCTCCAAACACATCTTCCCTGCTTCGGTAAATTCTCAAAATTTACCTTATATCTTTTATTCTGAAAATGGCCATCCATTTGAACATCCACCAGAGCTTCAGAGCCGACAGCAAAAATAGAATCGGGTTCCGTGTTGTATCTTCCATCCTGCCACCGAAAGTAGTATGGTTTACCCTTGAAAGATCTTTCTTTTCCGGCTAAATAGTCTTTCTTCTTCCATCGTTACATCTGTTGAAGCTTGATCAGGCAAAGGAAAGATGGGCAAGAAATTATTAACGAATTACATGTCTGCATTTATAAATACTCCGTATTTTATTTTTTTACCATTATAATCAATTATGAAATAAGAGATACATTATTGTAACCTTATATTTTATAACCAAACCCTTTGACTAAAACTTAATTCGCATTTAAAACTTTTAGAAATTATATTAATTTTAAAATTTAATATGGCCATTGATGAACCAATAAATCATCAAATCGATTAATGAATCTGATTTGATATGGGTCAAAGGGAATTTTGAACCAATAAATTTTGATTCACAAATCAATGGGTAAAAAAATAGAGAGCTTTAATTCACAAATATGTGGTGAATCAAAGTGAATCTGGGTCTTGAACTGACCCCGTTGTTAGGCCTACCTTCGAAAATCCTTCGATGTAACGAATTAGTATAAATTTTAGAAAAAAAAATAATTGAGTGCAAGAGAGAATGTGAATGGCCCTTATCTATAGTGATAATAATATTAGAGTCGTTATTAGATTCATAAGAGAGTTCAATCATTCGTAGAATCTATTACTTGGACTTCAAGTATGTCATTAGGTTCATTGAACATAGTCGTTTGTAGAGTTTATTATCTTGGACTTCAAATCTTTTGGGTTTTCAAACCTGATTTAACTTGGGGTTCTATCTTTAATATCCACAAATTTATGTAACTTGGTTATAATTACAAAAATACTTTGTTAGGTTTATTCTTACATCACTTGCCCCCCTAATTTTTAAATAATTTATTATTTGGAAATTAAAGAATGTTAAACTAACTTTTTTATGGGTTTGATATGCTCTCGAATTTCAAATAAACTTTTTTTCCTATATTTTTCTACATGTCTCGCAAGGTTTTGTTCCTTGAGATCGACTTTCTGATCAGAACTCAACTAGTTATGAATATTTTAAATCTTAACTGACTTTAAATTTGGATCGTACATTGTATAAATATGGACATATTTAATCATGTCATTACTTGATCTTATATCAAATCTTATATGGCCTAACATGACATTAACTAGCCTTAATTGTGATGTGAACTTGCCTGACCTCACATGACCTTAACTGATCTTAATTGCGACCTTCCCTAGGCTAATTTGACCTTAATTGACCTAAATCAGACCTTATCTAGTTTGACATATAGACCTTATCTGATCTAACATAACTTTAGTTAGTCTGAATCATAACCTTATTTGGTTTGAGATCTCAACCTTATATAGTCTAATATGACTTTAATTGTCCTTAACATGACCTTAACAAATTAGCAATGACAAATTTTATTCTATAATCTTAAAGATAAATGAAATAGCATGTTTTGATTATTTAACATACTTTCATAACATAAAGTACTAAATAATCACTTTCATAAAAAATAAAAACAAACATATACCTCTTACCCTCGAGCACATACCATAATCGTGAAACTTCCTTGTCTTCAGATCTTACTTGTCGATAGGCTTCAGCCTTTAACACTTTTTTTGACATCGCGAGGTCTTTTGTGATATAATTAACGGCCCATTAATCAGTCAATTTATCTTTTAGATTAGATCATTATCAAGTTGTATCATTGAATATCTATGAGACTTGTTTCAATGTATCAATTTTTTAAAGCAGATTTATCCCCTTATTCATTGGGTTTCAAGCTTACTTGTAGCTTGCTTTTAAACAAATGTCTTCGTAGCAAAAAAACTTAATCGATCTATGTTAGGTTTTATAATATTTGATGTTGATTGTACTTAGAATATTTAGAAATACAAATGTACAGTTAGTGTTAGTTTATAACATTTGAGTTTTTATAGTTGGTAGTTTACTCTCTGAACATTGTAATATATTTTTTTATAAGAGAGTAAGTTTCTTTATATTATAAGAGACTACTTGCATTAGAGATTTCAACAAGCCAGAAATTATGTTTAGTCTTATCGGAGACTAGGCAAAGTTCATTGGAGACTAAAGCAAAAGTTTGTCGAAGACTATAGATTAAATCATCGGAGACTAAACTCAAGTTGTTGGAGACTAAGCTCAAGGTATCGGAGACTAAGTTCAAGGTATTGGAGACTAAACTTAAGTCATCGGAGACTAAGCTTAATTCATCGGAGACTAAACATATTTGATCAAAGACTAAACAGATTACTCTCTGATGCAATACAGAGTTCTATTTGAATTAGAAGTTGACTTCGTCATGGATGTTAAAAAAGATATTTTTGAAGACGAAGGTAGTTAGGAAACTAACTAGAGATATAATTTTTCTATCATATAATTGGTTGAATGTACCTATTCCAATTGTACATAAAAAATTCATTATTGAATAGGATTAGAAGTTAAATTACGATTTAGATTTGGAAGTTGTAATTAAGTTTACAAAATTGTATTAGAAGCTATATATATATATATATATATACACACAATACAGAAATTAAAGCTGACAATCGATTTATGATTGTTAGAATTTATAATCAATACAAGTAATTGTTTATGAATTTGTCTTGTTCTTGTTCTTTATTTTTATTTTCTGTAAATTATATTAAAGAACAGTAATTTGAAAAAGATTTCAAGAACTTATATTCAACCCTCCCCCTCTACAAGTTCTAAATTGTCTGACCGGGACTACAACCTATGAAATCTTGAGGCTACAGCTTTGATTCAAATCTAGGACTTTGCAGGTCTCTTTTATGAATATTTTTACATAGCCTGGTAAAGATTTGTTGTTTCTCGATCTTTAAAACATACACTAATATTTTTCATGGGAACATGGCTAATAGGATATCTTATCTAATCAAACTTATTAATTTAGAGGAAATTCAACCCCTTGAGTACATACTCTTACATAATTTGTTCGTTGAATAGTGGGACTGCAACCCTATAAATCATCTTTCTCTTTTGTAATTACTCACGTTTTAATATAAATCTTTTGGAGAGTATTAGGATGGAACTACGTACCTTTGAAATCTTTCAAAGTCTTGATGGAGATCTCTTTCTCTAGTTTTCTCTGAAGTCTTTCTATTTGTTATAAGCTCTTGCACTATTATGTATTTTTGTGATTACCTTTCCATCTTAGTTGTAATGGATCTTATGCGTACATCCATGAATATAGATCTTGCACCCTCAAGTGGTGAGGACAGTTGAAACTCTTGTCGCCTCCTTATTTTGGAAAGTTTTTTTGCTTATTTCCCATAGATGGCATCAATTTGATGTGTCAACTTAACTCACCTGAAAATTAAAATTTTGGTCAACCGAAAATCTTCTAGAATATTGATTGTGAATTCGTCTTTCTGCTACCTTGATAATCAAACTTGAAAGGAAAATCCCTCAATGGGTGGGACAACAGAGCTTGGAAGACCCTCTGCTGTATGAATTACTATAATTTTAGGAAAGAAACAACTGCGTGCAAGAGAGATTGTGAACCTGATAATGGGGGTGGAGACCCCTATTTATAGTGATAATAATATTAAAGTCCTTATTGGATTCATAAGAGAGTCTAATCCTTCATAAGATCCATTATCTTAGAATTCAAGTTTGTCACTAGGTTCATTGAACTTAGTCTCTTGTAGTGTCTTTCGGAATATTGTTGGTCCTTAATTATCAAGTCGGGTTTTCTAACATTATTTAACTTGGGATTATTCTATCCTTAATATCTAAGAATTTATTTTACTTTGTTATAATTATAAAAATACCTTTAGTCAGGTTTATTCTCACACCACCCACTCAAATAATTATAGTCTATATATAAGTACATAATATTGACAACTCTTAGAATTTTAATTTATTATGTAGATAAATATCACTAATAATATTTGTTATGATCTATATTTATGTATTATAATCTTAACTATTATGTTGCGTTTAATTTGATTGAATGAAATTACATATATGAGAATTAAATGAATTTTATATTATTTTCTAGATAATTAATTAATATGTAAGGTCCATTCTTTCCTCCATTGTTTTTCACAAGGTCATGTATATTTTAAAACTCAACCTCTTATATAGAGATTGTTTATTCACAACCAATATTTTATATACAATCTACCATTTTTACATTCATATACTATTAGATCTAAATGATGATGATGATGATGTATTTATTTTGTAGTTCTCTTAATAATTGTGCACTTGTAAATACTCAAAATTGTTGTCAAAACTTAGTATATTTGCACGAACAAGTATTCACCAATGGATAACTTAGTCCATCAGGGAATAATAGGCAAAGCACTAGGCAAGTCATCAATGTATATCTTAAGGACTTGATAGTATCAAGAAAAGTCTGATAGTACTTAAGAAGTCAAGTATTCTACACATCAGACATTCAAGATAAAGCTAGCAAAGTATCAGTTATCAAATATGTTAGTATACAAAAAGGCATCAGGGAACAACTTAACCGTCAAGGGAACCCATTAGGGGATAGCCTGACTATTAGGGGATATCATCAGGAAACAACTTGATCGTCAGGGGAACCCATCAGGGGATATCTTGACCGTTAAGAGAAACCATCAGTGATATCTTACTAATCAAGGAAAACTGTCAGGGAATAGTCTGACCATCAAGGAAAACCGTCAAGGGATAGTCTATACACTATATCAGTGGATAACATCAATGGTCAACATTGGGTCTTTATATCATGGGAACATGAAGCATTGATCAAGTCTACATCAGAGCTTGACATTAGTGGATAATGAAGCATTGATCAAATCAATATCAGAGCTTGTCATCAATGGATACTGAAGCACTGATCAAATCTACATCAAGATTTGTTATCAAGGGTTCCAGAAGCACTGATCAAGTCAACATTAAAACTTGTCATCAGGGGATAATAAAGACCTAACACCACATGTCATCAAGGTTTAAAAGAACAAACACTGATATTTGGCATGGAAGCAAGGGGGTATAACTGGGAAGATACACTTTGAAGTATGGTAGTCCAATAGCAACCTTTTCACCAGAAACGCATGGAGAACTAGTACAGAAACTGAAGCAACAAGAGATTATAGCAGTTTGACATGTGTAACTTAGAAAAGAATATGATAGGACATACTGCAACTACGTTGAAAAAGAAGCATGTCTTGCACATGGGTTCTATATCTGTTCTCCTACATATAGAATGGTGGATACACGAAACTTCCGAGAAGTAGACGAAGCTAAAAGAGAGAAAATTATAAGAAGTAGAAAATCAAATATCTCAATCAGAAATTTACAACACACTAGAGAGAAGTTTTATAATAGTTCTTGAGAGAAATATTCAAAAAGAAACACGTAGCTAGTGTGTGAGAAAAGTAGTTGTATATCTTTACAGAATTGTAGCTATTTAACCACTTTGTGATTATAACATATTCCTAGAAAGAAAAAAAACACAAGTTATAAAACAACTATTTTAACTTGAATCTATGTGTGTTCATAGCAAATATCTTTACTATTTTTTTGGATTTTGTAGTTTTTCCAGTTTGTATTTGTCAAGCATTCAAAAAATGAAAAAGTTGTGGTTTTTGTATTCAACTCCTCCTTCTACAAACACTTTAAACTTATTTTTTCCTAACACATGCTCTCATCATAATTTTGTGGTCTTTGTCTTTGACCTCTATTTTTTTTACTATCTACCAATTTCACTATCATGTTATTTCGTTTTATCCAAACAAATGCAACTTAATTCTTATCTCTAATACTAACCAATGGAGTTGTATAAAGACACTAAATAACATGAGAATGGATTTTTATATTATTTGTTCGATCATTTACATGTAAGTTTCGTTTCATATGTCATTCATTCCCACAAAACTATTGTAGTTTAAAACTCACCCTACTACATGCATGCAATTTCTTAATTTCATTACAACCAAAACTTTATTGACGATACGTTATTTTTTTTCATTTTCGTATTCTTCTTATAAATTTCTCATGTCTTTCAACTCATATCTTTTGTAGTTATAATCTTTTTAGTACATGTAAATATATTTATCTATGTCTTATCCATACATAATTTTTATTTTTGTTTTAATTGTCTTTTAAATATTTTTAGAATTTTAACATGTTTTGCTTTATTGTTTCTTTGTGTATTATAATTTTAAGTTGAAGTAAAAATCGTTTAAAGTCAAAATTAAATATCATTTGGATTTAAAATAACTAAAATTATTTTAACAATAGAAAAAACAATTCAATTGAAACAATAAAATAACTCAACTAAGAAATTATGTCTCTCAAACAAAACTTGTCGATTAATGTAATAATACAAAATAATAAATTTTCAAAGTTACACTTCGTAGAAAAAGGACTTGTCAATTTAGTACATAGTAGACGCTAGACAGTAACGGATTAAGTTTATCAAACACATTAACTCTTAGCCACCAATATGCTTATGAATTTAAATACTTCCTCCATTCATAACAAACAAGTGACGTTTGATTTTTGTTTTTCAGGTATGTTCATGAAAACGAAAAATCAAACTTGACTTATTACGAAAGACAGAGAGTATAAGTGTGAGTTCTTCCACACGAGAACTTTATTTGGCAAATAATGAAGAAAAATGGTAGAATACGATGAGCAATAAATGCTTGGTAAATAATTAAATAGCGGACCCTGCAGTGTAGGTTAATATACGTAAAAAGTGGTAACTTCCTAGTTGAACGTCGGAAGCTTGAAAATGAATATTAATTGCCGAAATCGTTGTCGTCGTCGGTTTGGTTGTTGTCGGTTTGGTTGCCGTCGGTTTGGTTGGTTTTCTTCTTCTTTGCTGTACGCTTTTGGTGCACTGTAGCGTGGTGTGGAAGGGTAGAATCATAATCATCAGCGACTTCCAAATGCACACCAGGATCGTTGGTGGAGTAACTACCACCGAGCATCAGCGAATTATTGATAGCTTGGAAATTGCTGTTGACAAAAGCAGTCATCGACTCGTCATCAGTTTCGTCATAGTCATTATTTTTCCAACTCTCATCCAGATCTTGCATCTCACCGCCGCCTCGCAGGGTTGCTCCTACGTTGCTACCAGAGAGCGTGATCATTCTAAAGTCATGATCAGCCTGCTGCGCATCATGATGATCTGATTTGTTACGCGGCGGCGCCCCGCTGCAGCTGCTGCTGCTTGAACCTCCAGCTGATCCAAATGGTTTGTGGACATATTGGAGGTCTGCGAGCCGACGAGTCAGGACTGAGATCATGCCTCTGATCTCATGATCAAGTAACTGTTTTTGCTTATCTCCCTCCTGCATTAAATTGTTTTAACAATCAAACTTTTTCTAATGCATGCACGTACCGTACTATTAGTGGAGTACGTACGTAGCTCTATACATATATGATATTAGTGATAACTAGCTAACTCACATATATATATATATATATATATATATATAGGTATATATGTGCATGCTTGCATTAATTAATGCAACAATATATTGGGGTGGTTGGGATGTTAGATTTAAAGGGCTAGCTAGGTAGTCGGTGCCTTTACGTACATCACAAGACACGCACTAATTCTCTTTTTATGTTATGCGCACTTATTTTGCCACAACAATGAAGGAAAGGATTCCTTGATCACTACTTCATCCTTCATTCCGGCTTAATTCTTTAGAAAATGTAACTCTTTATTATATATTATAATCAATCTTATCAAAACTGGACCGATCGGTTTAAATACGAACCGATCATCAGTCCAGTCGATTTAATCAAAATTAATAGTTTAAGAGAAAATGGAGAAAAAACTGGTCGAACTGGTGAATCGTGTTTTCTCCTTATTCTTTTTTTTACTAAATGGGTTTTTTCTTTTTGTTTTTTAAAACTGTTTTGTTCTTTTGTGAATCGGGTTAATGAATTTTTATAATATTTGATAAAGTTATATATATATATATATATATATATATATATATATATATATTAGGGGACTGATCCATAACTAACGTTAGTTGTGGAGTCTTTCATAGCTAACACATTTATAATCGTCCATCGGATAATCCAACGTTGGAGATTAAACTAAAAAAAAAATTGGCTCTTTCCGCCTATGAGACTGGCGGAAGGGACCAAATTTTTTTTTTTATTTTCCCATTCTGCCAGTCTCACTGGCAGAAGGAGAAAAAAAATTTCTTTTTTTTTCTCATAATATTATTTAACTCATATTAGATTATTAATTATTATTATGATTATATTGTAATTATGATTAACATTATATTTAACTCATAGTATTATAATATTTTATTATAATCATAGTATTTTATTATAATTCATAGTTTTATTTTAAAATACTTTGAGTTATAATAAAATACTATAATTATAATATATTGCACTTGTTACTTTCAAGCATAAGACTGGCGGAAGGGAAAAAAAATTGGCCCCTTCCACCAGTCTCACTAGCGGAAGGAGAAAAAATAAAATTTCTCCTTCCGTTAGTCTCATTGGCGGAAGGTGAAAAAAAAAAATTTGGCGCCTTCTGCCAGTGAGACTGGCAGAAATGGCCAAATTTTTTTTTTTTAATTTGATCTCCAGCGTTAGATTATCCAATCGACGGTTATAAATGTGTTAGTTACGAAAGACTCCACAGTTAACGTTAGCTATGGATCGGCCCCCTATATATTATTTTATTAAATATTTATAATTTAGTAACTGTGATATAATTAATATATTTCAAAATAAAATTTTATTAAAATTCATCGATTTGTTAAGAGAAACTTATTACTTGTTTCATATATTTGCGGAATTATATTATAAACATACACTAAATTTAAGATAAATTCAAATTTTAACAATAGTTAATTTGTTCTAATTATTCATTAGAATTTGTACTATTTGGTTGTATGAATACGTATTTTATTTTGTTTTATCTTAGTTTTTTGTTTCGATTTTAAATTCTATATAAAATAAGTATATACTTGGTAAAAAAATCATTGATACAATTGATTTGAGAATTGTAACATAAAATTGTTATCGTTCTTTCTAGAAACAACTTTGGTAAGAATTGTAATAAACTTGAATAATTGATTTTCTAAATTCCCTCAACAAAATTTATAATTGAAAACAAATTTTGGGCTTAGATTTGTGGCTTACTGAGTTGATTCAGTAATTAACCATCGCGTGTAGTTTCCCGCAAATATCACTTAACTTCCTATGGTTTAAAGTCGAGCAAATAAACTGTCTTTGGATAAACTTACAAATTACCACTTTATCTGTTAGCTATATCGGTTACAAATTCATCTCTGGTAGATCAATAGCCATCTAGGTGGTAACTTGCAAGATTTTTTAACCATGGACAGTTGCTAACTTTTAAACCATAGATAGTTGAGCAAATTTCAATATAAACTACAAGTGATAAGTTAGAAATTTACTCTTAAAAAGAAGTATTTGTACTAACCTTGTTCCTAACATCAATCACTATGAAAAAAAAATAATTATAATTAATCATACTAATAAAAGACAATGATTCACTTAATCTCACAGCTGCAAAACCTTCATTACTCCTTACCAACCCAATCATCGTAATACATCTATACAAAGATATAAAATTGTAGCATGGAGAGCCCTCCCCTGTTCCAATCTCTGTTCCCACCTTCCTACATAACAAACGCGACCAGAAACAACGTTACAGTAAACCTCAGTCCTACTTTAATTACTGGCAGCAGTAAATGATGGTAAGGATGAACGGCACATCTTCTATGTCAAGAGCTCGATACCAAGTTACCAACAAAGACTGTCTTCAAATAATTGACAGAACTACAGATCATAGTCATCATAGTCATCATAGACTTGCACGGATAAAGTAATAGGACCCCAGAATACTGATTCATCTGATAGAAATTCAAAACTTAAACAATTTGTGAACCTTTGATACTACTCGACTGGTCAACGAGATCCTGTTGGTGGTTCTCTGAATACTACAGAATTCTCCACTTGTCTCTTCATCTGGAGACCCTTGATACTTCCTAATTAGACCAACGTTCACAACCTGAAAGTGAACAATACATCTATATCAGGGGTCAGGGGATTTTAACCATCAAAACACACCCACAACCAATGATCATTTTTTTTCCCATCATATATCAGAATATCAAATAAAGTTATAGACTTGCTGAGCACATTAGTTGCTTTTCTTACCCCATTGCAGCGCTGCATGGGGCAATCTTTTATACCATGCAAATAATCTGAGGGGAAAAATGAAAAGGAAAATAGAAATAAGAACAATATGTTCAAAAGCAAGTCAAATGGAGAGTAAAGTGAAATCGAAGAGCAGTTTTAGTAACTACCTGAATATGCATTGTCTTTGAATATGAGTAAACTCCTAGGCATCAATGCAACGGAGAATGGACGGTAGTTTTCTACATGATTGCCATCTTGATCTCCTCCATCCCAAGCTTTGTCTTCTATGTTGTCTGACAAAGGATTTGCACATGATGCTAAACCTGAATGGGGGATGAAGTCCATAACAACAGGTGATCCAAGAGAAACAATAGCCACTACCGGAAAGTAAGCAGGGCCATCTTGGTGAGGCTGGATCAGAGAAATATAGGTTAGAGAGAATCAGAGAGAGGGCTAATGCTTGTCGTGTCCATTTATATCATTGGTTAGAGAGAGAATCAAAAAGAGGGTTAATTTCTATTTGACATTGGTTGCGAACTTGCGATCAATGATCTTTCTCTCTTATGCTGCTGGAAACCCTAGGGATAGCGGTTCTTTTGTGATTGAACCAACCTACTTTTATCTTTTCTTGTTAATTTTCTAGTTTCTATTCAATATTATGTTAATTTAATTATTTTACCCTGCATCAGTAAGGAAACTTGCTCGAAAAGAAAATTAATGCTAAACTATATTTCTCTCATCGTTGACCCAACATAGATCAGAATAACTACATAGTATTCTCCTTATAATCCATTCTTTTCCTGCCTGACATCTCTTTACGAGCGAGCTGTCTCAAAATTAATTATGGACAAGTTTTGAGTACCACCTTACCAAGTGATTTACACAAATAATATTAAAAAGTGAGAAGAGAACATCAAGAAAATAAGGGGGAAAACAAAGTTAGAACATGAGAAGCTTCGTACCATAATTCCTTGGTTAGGAAGGTATTCATTGATAAGCACATGATTAATTGCTGAAGGAAACAGCATGGATTCCTTGGATATTTTCTCTGTAAGTCTTGTTAACCAAATAGGCACTGGAGGGAAGAAAGAGACCATTAAGATGTGACTTTTCAATAATTTATTTCTTTCATGAAATACCAAATAAATTTAAATTCAATAAATTAGCTAATAGTATGACAAGCATCTCAAGATGTTACATATGAAGAGTAAATCCTAATATAGACAAAGACATAATGACCAAAAAACCATCTACTTGGTTTTTAACACCTTGTCCTAAAGCTGAAGCTGGTCTTTAACACCTAACCTAAAGCTTGTTGTGTGTGTGCGTGTGTACAGTAAGGGTGTGCATTGGCAAAAAACCGTACCGATTACCGATTACCGATATAGCTTAATACTGGATAACGATCCTGGAACCGAAAGACTAGTTTACGATAACAGTAGGTATTGGGAACAGAACCTATTTTGTAACGGTTAGTTAATAGACAAAAAAAAATGAAACAAAATTGTATACTTCACACGTTGACATCAAAACCAGAAGCCACCATGCCATTCATGTGTCTTATATACTCATTCAGAGCTATAACACCTTCTGATGTAGGACTAGGCTGAATTTGGAGAACTAATTGTAAAGTAACAGATAATTAAACAATAATTGAGGATCTAGGGAGATCCACTTATAGAAGAATCTCTACCCCTACAGTTTCCTAACTGCAGAAAGGAGAAAACTATTGATCGAGACTAATATAATATGCTGAAAATTTAATAATAGTCAAGTGTGTTGTACGTAGCCATTACAACGATATAAATAAGAAAAGAGCAAAATCCTAAGCCCAATAACAAGTGGGCCTCTAAATAAAAGAAAGAAGTCCAATACTAATAAGTCCACACTAAAAAAAAAATTACCATCACTAAACAATAAAATATATAATAAACTCGACGACGACAATGATGTTGCATGGACCGATCCCTATCACCTTCGTAACTAAATTTTCATAACTAACAGGTAATACCATAATATAAGTTGTGAGTTACATAATAATTATAATAATATCGTATAATGGTAATATACTTATTAACTTGGAGTTAGATAACTATTATAGAGTATAATAATTATATACTTATTAATTTAATTTTTAGTAACATAATTATAAATATTTATTATTGAGATATATAAATTGCCTAAAATGGTGATGGTCAATAATAATGTTCTCTTGCAAAAATGTGGCGTAACAATATTTGGTTGTAGAGATGGAGACCATGCATCTTTGATTTGCAGCCAGGTTTGAAATTTTTAGACTTTGAAATGGTAGATGATCTAAGACTTGTGGTTAAGAAGCATGGATTTGGGTTCGCCATTTTTATCCCAAAATTAGAGATATGTATTTTTTGGTTGTTCCAAAATTAGAGATACATTTTTATTTTTAGACTGTTCATGAAATTCCTTAAATGCTATTTTATTATTCCACTACTCTAACTAGCTTCACTATCTCCACTATTTGGTGGTCCCTACTCTAACTACCACGACTATTACTTCAAATAACATGATAATAGAGATATATTTGAAGCATAAAAATTATCATTAAAAAACCGTCGTTTTAGAAGTGTATCTCAATTTTTGGAATGGAGGGAGTATTTCTTACTTTAGAATAAGGGATAATATGAGAGATATTTTCAATTATTCCTCTTGCAATTCTAAATGGTGGAACAATGAAGTCGACGTCAACATTTTAAAATCATTTGAGACTTAAAAGATAATAAATTAGGATGCATATTTATTCATATATATTATTACAAAACTTGAGATAATATAAAATGTAATAGAAAGTACAAAAATGACTCGGTGAGTTAATTTTACTAAGTCAACTCACTAAATCACAAATCCAGGTCGAAAAAGATTTTAATTACAAACTTTGTTGAGCCGTTTCAGGAAATCAACTGTATTAGGCAACTAATAAACTTCTCTTTATGTTAAGAAATTTTTTTAATTTCAGAGCATACTAATTGTATCACAATTACTAAACTATAAATATTTAAAATATGTATAAGTATTCACCGAGCACAGAAGCTACATAATTGAGGAAGAACTTCCTAATTTTCTGGTGAAGATTGTGCCTTAACTACTCTTTGTCAATAGTTGCTCATAGCTATGTTGGGTGGTACAAAGGCTTCACGAATATCCAATTAGAGCTTCGCGCATGGATTCAAAACCTCCTATCCCATTTGGTGTCCCATTTTGTATCCCATCCGCTTTAGGGTTGTCATCCACTCTAAGGTTGCTATGTCATCTTAGGAATTCAAATCTTTCAATTAAAAAACAATTAAAAAGAGCTGTGTGTCAATATGTCAATTATAGGGAATGATGGGACATAAGATTCAACACTAAATGAGACAAAAGATATAGACTCACACATATGGTTAAGGGGGCAGAGATTTAATAATAGAATTAAGTGGAATGTGCCGTTTAGGATAATTGGGAGAATAAGAAGTCACACAAATTAGGCTCATTTCGTGCCAAGAGAACTGCTCAAGAATCTCGCAGCTGACTTGTGTGATTTATTTAGCAGTCATTTAAATTTTTGGTTCCCAGTAATTGGTAAATTTTATTAGAAATTACCATCTATCTATTACTATATATTAATTGATAAGTCCTCCATTAGAGACTGAGTCAACTCCCCCAGTCTGTTTGTAGACTCAGTTCCCTATTGTTGCTAAAAATATTTGACTAGTTTAAATCCAACGACTACTTGGTTTTGACTTTAAATGGTTCCTAATTTAACTTAAAATTGGAATGCATAAAAGGATAAATAGAACCAAAGCATGTTAATCTTCCAAAAATATTTTTAAAAAATACACCGAAAAACAAAAATACAACTAAAACAATAAATAGAAGTTGTATATACATAAAACATATATACTAAAACAATTACAACTTAAAAAAAAATTAAAAATATGCTTTACCTTACATAAAGTAAAAATATATATAATTTATACATATATAAAAGAAATACAAATATCTGAATTTCTTAATATTATCAAAAATAAAAAAATGACCTGCACAAGTATGAAGACTAGTATCAGTTACTTGACTAGGATACAACAGCTAGTTACAATGAATTGTAAATGGTTGGACCAAGTTATCAAGTTGTGAGAAACTCTCTTTAAACTTATGGATACAAAGGAAAACCCCTTGTGACTTCAAAGACGTTAAGGTTGAAACAAGGTTGTGGTTAACTCCTGCGGTTAGAGGACACTCCCTATGACCTTGAGGTCAAAGGATCAAACCTCATCATGGTAAGAATTGGGTTAGTTGTAGTTAGTTCATGTGATTAGAGCACACTCCCTATGACTTTGAGGTCAAAGGATCAAAAAAACATAAACATTAAGGTTGAAGCCTTATGCTTCTTCTAGCTATTTGCTGAATTACAAACTTGGCTACCCAGTTCAGTTGAGAAACAACCTAAAACTGGCCCCTCAAAAGTCCACGTTAACAATCCCAGACACAAATTAAATTAATAAAAAACAGCAAGTATTTAACATGAGATAATAATAATAATAATAAGGGTTAATCACAAAAAAAAAAAACCAACTAATTTTAGCCCGTTTTCTATTTTACCATCTTTCAATATGTTACTTAAAAACAAGTCGATAAATTGTGTCATTTTAACTAAATTATGCCATTTTAACAAATATATTTATTGTCTCCGAATAGCTTGCTTTGGTTAAAATGACATAATTTGTCATAGTTGTTTTTAAGTGAAAGATGGTTGGTTAAAGTAGAAACCGGACTAAAGTTAGTTGGTTCTTTTTGTGATTAACCCTAATATAACAATAATAAGTTATAATCAAACTTACATTCTTGGGCTAATAGACCCTTTTCATGGACAATCCCTCCTGTCAATATCATTGAACGCGCAAACAAAAAATTCATCAATGGCCAAAATCGTTTCCAAACCCATACACATGACGTCAAACCCTGACCAAAAACCTTTAGAATCAGAATTAACATACCCCAGTTTTGCAGTCTCCTATTCTTTAGGGATTTCCACTTCGATTTTGGGGCTTGGTAGATCTGTGCAAATAAGAAAAAAAATACTCCGTAATTAATATCTATCTTGGTCATCCATTCAAAAACTAAAAAGATGGAAAATAACGCCAGAACTCATTGGAAAGAAAATAAATGAATTTAAGAATATGTGTATCTGAAAAAACAAACATTTGTGAGGAGCTGCTCTTCTTCCTTATCTGTGACGAAATCCGGGAGGTAATACAATGTTGGCACAGATCCAACTACAAAGTTCCTCAGATTCTCCCCAGCTATATTCATTCTTCTACCTAAACTCTTCAAGAACACTGAAACTAACAACACAAACCCTGCTCGGTAGCGTTCGTTTACTACTTTTTAAGTTTTTTGTTCGGTCAAAAGTCCTTTTTAGCCAAAAACTCATTTTAGAGCATATGTTTCCAACCCTTTTTATTGGTCCAACATTTAACTTTTACTCGTAATCAAAAGAAGTAAAAAAATTTACCACCAATGTGTATTGACTTAAATAAAAACAATTTGAGTTTACTTAATCACATATGTCAGTTTCAATGTAAAATACACTATTGAGAGTATTGTCTTTAAATCATGAGACTATAAAATATACCGTAGAATGTAAATTATATCGTTGAGAATACTGTTTTCGAATAACGAGAATCTAAAATATACTATTGAGATAATCTCCGAAAGGATGCGATCTAGATTAATCGAGATAATTCGGACATTGGATAAGAAGTACCAAAAAAAAAAGTAAAAATTTTTCCTTTCTAAAAACATGGATTTTGACCTTTCTAGAAAAATATGTTTAACCAAATGTAAAGACAATACTACTATTGAATAAAAATTACAATTTATTTGGTAGTATCTATTTTAATAATCTTATAATTTATTTTAATAATCTTATAATTCTCGAATGAACACTTTCTAACTGAACTTCTAACTTTAAATAAAAGTTAATACCGAATATTTCTTAATTTAAATTTCTGTTAATTTCTAACTTTTAGTCATAAACTAAATTTGAACTAAAAATTATAATAAAAAAGTGAAAAAGAATGCCCCCTCAGCTTTTAATTGGCCAAAGAAAAGAGTATGATGGAAATATTGATTTCTTATTCAGTTTTAATATTTGCGACTATATTATTCACACTTTGTTGGTAAATTTCTATTTTTCGACGATTAAAATGTAAAATTGTTGATTTATGGGTCATTTGTAAAATTATTTTTTAATAATATTTTTGTAAAATCATTCTATCATATCATCAAAACTAACATGATTTAACTTTTTATCAAAAAAACCGATGAAAGTCAATTATAATTATAAGATCTATCAAATGTTATGGTAATAAACTCATTTAAATACTTCAAAATAAAAAGAAAAGAAAAACATAACGCTCATAACTATTTAAATAACTTTTTTACCCTCATATTTTTTATGCATTTTTAATTGGAAATGCTGTGTTTTCTTTCATTTTTATGTTTAACTATTTATATGGTCGTTGTATCCTCACAATTAATACATCATATGATTATTATTAACTTCTATCATTTTTTTTGATAAAAAATTAAATAAGTTAGTTTTAAAAGAAATTTGGTGAGATAGGGAATAGTTTTTCAAAAATATTACTTAGAGAAAAAGTTTTGAAAATGATCCATAAATTTTAAGAAATAATTTCGCATTTTAGTCAAATTTTGAATGACAAAAAATAATTTTGAAAATAGAATAGAATAGAATACTATTGACTTAAAAAAAAAAAGATAAAAGAAGTTTAAATACGATTAGCTTACTTATGAGTTTTTAAAGAAAAAAATTGGCAATTTTAGGGCTTGTTCGAGAGCAATTTTTTTCATTTGCTTTTTAGTTTTAAGTAATTTAATATTGTTGAGGAGTTTGTTTGCAACCATTTTTCTACTTAAAAATTAACTTAAAGTAAAAAAAAAACAGAGAGTAAAGACGGATTGTTTTTAGATTGAAGTTGAAAAGTTAAAATTTGACTTAAAGTTCAAATTTGCAGAATTAGCTTGCGAATATGACCTTAAATTTTCAAAGTGTTTTGTTGCATTTTTCAAATTAATATTATCTTTTGAAATAGTGGAAATTTTTAATTTTGAAATTAATAAAATGAAAATAATTTGTGCCTGGCACATGCTGAAAAACTAGTTGATATGATTTAACTCTCAACTGTTGTAAAAATTATCGAGCAAATATTCATAAATAATTCATAAACAGTTTAAATTCAATCGAAAATAGAACCGCATATGAGTATTCAAAATTTCCCTTTATAAATATCCACGTACAAAAAGATTAATTTGAGGAAAATCTTAAAGCAATTCGACCACTAATGAAGTACTTCCAAAAGTAGATATGGAAAACACATATTTGTCGGCATCTCATTCTTATATTAACGGGATTTCTCATATAATTTGGACAATACTTTAGAAAAAAATTTACTTCTTCTGAGTTTTTGATCGAAAAAATCAATAAACTTTTTATTTTTTATCAATTTAACAAATTAACTAAATTTTTATTACATAAAACCTTAATCTTTTATCTGAATTTTCATAATGATCAATATTTAAGTTAGATTACTAACCATAATTAAAAAATATCTGACGTAGTCGTTAATGTGTAAAATAAAATTAATTTTTAATTACGTGAATTTTACATTTCTCCCAAAAGACACATACATTATTTTTTTTTTTTTCTAATTTGTGCAAGGCACGTGGTTAGATATGGCAGCAAAATATCACGTGGGGAAGCTTAAAAGATAGTGATATATTCTTTGGGGTTCGAGAATGTATGATCGATTATGTACTAAACTTGAAAGATCAGCGTTTCTAGCTCTTAAAAGGTTCGATTCTAGTCCATATTGTTCTTCGATTCTGTGTTGTGATAATTTTCTAAAAACCCTAATTTTAATTTCGTCTCTTTTTTGTTTCACTACATTGATTCCGTGCAGAATGATTGATAATATAAACTTTGAGTTTCATTTTGATGAAAGATTTAGAGATAAGCCTTTCAGATATGGAGGAAAGGCTCGTTGTCTAAAAAATATGGATGTTGATTATGTATCTTATTTTGAGCTCTATTCAATAGTCAGAGAGCTTGCTGATAAAAAGGTAAATAAATTATGTGATTAAGTTCCTAATGTATCTATGAGATTAGGAAGGGTTTATCTATCAAATGATAATAAAAAAAAAATGGAGCTACAAGTATTTTGGAAATACATGTTGAACATGATGAAGCTAGTGGGGGATGAGTAATGAAATTGGGAATGGGAATGGGAATGGGGAAAAGGGATAATGAAATTGAAGGAGAAGAGGACAATGAAACTGGGAATGGATCTGAACATAAAGAGGGTGCAATTAGGAACGAGAATATGATAGGGAAATGAAGATGAGATTCCTGAAGATTATGACGTGGACAGTAAGAACGAATATGAAAGTGATGCTGCCTAGCTTAGATCACTTCGGTGATAATGATGATGAGGTACTGTTTGTACCTAAAATTTGAAATTGGATAACTGGTATGGAGATGAGTTGGCAAAGTATGCTTAACTGGTTAAAGCTATAAGACTCTTATGATCTCAGTTAACTAAAGAGAGTTATCTCAAACGTCGAGGTTGGTACATAATTACTCAAATATAGGGAACTATAGCAACGCCATAGATAATTATAAAACCATTGGCATGAAAGGAGTTAGGTATAATATAGAATTAAACCACTAGATCACAGTTAACTAAAGAGCAGTAGAACAAGCTAACTTTGTGTTAGGAATTATAGCATTATATCATTTGATAATAATGTATAATATTTAAAAATGTTAGATCTAAAATTGTATTAGAATTTACTGACGTGTTATATAAACATCAATAGGTAAATTGTAGTTAGCTGGTTTTGTCTAAGTATTATCTTCCGACAGTGTAAATTGTCCATCAGTAGATAATAGACAAATCAGTAGATATTATAAGATAAACATATATCTTCAGAAACAATCATCAACAGATATTGTTCTTTAGATGATAAAACTATACATCAGAGCATAAACACTTATCAACAGTTGCGTTACAACAAATGACAAATTGTCTATCAGTAGATATTTTGCAGTAGTGCATAAGTTGTTCATCAGAGGTTAGGTCATCACCGAATAAATGGTCATCAAATGATAAAAGTTTTTCATCAGCACATAAATGTTAATTGGTAGATAATCTGCATCAGTGGACGATAAATTTTTCATCAGCAGATAATTTGTACTAGAGGTCATCAGCAGATAATGACCATCAGTGAGGTCATCAACAGACAATGACCATCAGTGGATATTGAAAATGACATATAACTTACTGCAGTAGACCCCTAATTTGGTTAGGGCTCTAAAATTAGAATAAGGAAACTGGTCCAATAAACAAAGATTGGTAGAAATTACGTAAAAGAGAAATTATGTAATATAGTTGCAATTACTGAAAAATTTTGAGATATTTTTCAAAAAGACTGCTTGAAGAAGGAAGCTGTGTCTATAAATAGATATACAGACCAGAGAAGAATAACAAATCTCAGAAAATCTTGGGAAATATCTCTACATCTCATAACATCTCTATACATCTCATATACATATCATGCGAAAAAATTTAATTGAGAGAGAGCAGCTATATCATTTCATATAGAGCAACTATATTAAGAGATAGAGACTTAAATATTGAGAGAGATACAAAATAATAAGTTTGTAGAACTTTAGAGGTTAGGATTTATATTGTAGAGCAGAAGCTTGTGCTATTTACCATATTGAAGATATAAATTATTTTCTAGGGTTGCAATTGTTCATCACTGAACAGATTCAATAAGCTGGTATCAACAGTTTTGATTACCATGTTGAAATACAAATTCAAATATCAATAAAAAAAAGTATTTATTGATTGATATAATTTTGTTTCTATACACTGTATTCTTGAGATTTTTTATAATTCTGCAAGTTTATTTATTACTTTTAAAGAATCAAAAGAAGTTACAGTGTTTGTTTATTTGTATTCAATCCTTTTCTACAAATTCTTAAACTATTTGAGATACTAGTAACACTTTCCAATGGACATGTAATGCAGATGGGCTAGCGAGGCAGGAGTGAGTTAACCAACACGAATGGGATTCACAACACACACCACCAAAGTCGGAGATCATAGATCATGACCCACAGATATTCGTGGACGGTTACAAGATAAGACAGACCATGACTATGTAATCAGGAGACAGTTGACACGACTTAGAAATAGTTAGCACATGACAGAGGCAGTTAACAACAGATATATTGCACGAACTACTATAAATGCTTGTATTTAGAATAAACATAATATTAAAAGATAAATTAACCTTTAAGAAAAAGTCACATGAGAAACATATGTCTATTTATTTTTTTATTTAGTAATATTGAACTAGAGGACTTAAGTGAAGGCTTATGAATAAATGAAGAGCTAAAGTGACAAAATTGATTGAAGGAGGATCATATTGAAAGTTGAAATAATATCCGAACAACATTTTACAAATTGGACTAAATAAACTTCTTATAAGTAAAAAAAAACACAAAAAGTTTAAGCTCCATTAATTTTAGTCGCTTAGGTCTTGTCTTGGAGTTTTTAATTAGAAAAAAAGAAAAGAGTAGAAGTAAATATAGGAGAACTAATTTCTTTTCTTTTGTATTTGATTTAGTTAGAGGAAAGAAAAATTTAGAGGACGTAGATGGAAGTACATTTGTTATTAAGAAAAATATTAAGGAAAATTTTGTTATAAAGAAAAGTTAAAAATAGGTAAATAAAATTCTCTTCAAATATTCTCATTTTTTGAGAGAAAATTTTAAGGAGAAAAATTGGATTTTTTTTCTCTTATGTTTTTTCAATTTCTCTATTAAAAAACTTCAACAAACAAGATAGCTCAAAATTAAAATGTTCTTCCACTTTTTTTTTTCTTTTCGTTTCCCTCTTTAACCCTTGCTTGTGAGTTTTAAATCGGTGGAAAAAGAAAAGAATTAAAAAAAAACTATTTCTCTCCAATTCTCGTACTTGTGAGTTTTATCATTAAAAAAAAGATTTGATAGGAAAACTTTGGCACTTTTCCTTTTAAACATTTTAATCCACAAATGGCAGAATTAATTAGATGGAAATTAAATTAATATGTCTAATATTTTGAAATATTTAGAGTGTCCTTAATCACAAATACAACAAAATCAAATAAAACAATAAAATAACAAAATACATTTAAAGTTAAAGTTAAATTTTCTTTTATTTTAAAACTAACGAGCAACTTAAAGGAAAACTTATTTTAAATTTCATTCTTGTTTTTTTTCCTTTTAAAATTAATTTTTCTATTCTTTTCTTTTTCATGGTGTTAATAATCAAATTAGTTTATTGGACACATACTAATGTGTATGTATTTTTTTTTTTCTATTTTTAGTTAAATTTCTAAATGCATTTTTAAATATTAAATTTATTACTAAATGTTAATTGACAAATCATATTTCAGCGAGATACAATCGATTTTACTGAGTCAATTATTAATTCGTTCAATTTCATTATTCTTTTCTTTTCCTATTGTTACTAAATTAATTTCAAATATTATTTAGTTTTATTTTGCATGAATTTATATTTTAATAAATATTGTTTAGTTTAGACTTTGAATGAGTTTATAGTTAAAAAAAATATTACCTTATACATAAAATTACATATATAATATATTAGAAATAAAAAAAATCTAAACAACTTTAATTTTCTTAATATTTCCTTAAAAAACAAAAATACTCGTGCTATGCACGGACATACAAATTAGTTATTTTTAATTGAGAAGTTGATAGTTAATATAGTGGTGAAAAATTAATTATAGAAAGTTAGGGATTTGTGGATAAACTCTTTTAAATAAATAATAATAACACAAAATGACGATGAGTGGTTATTCTAACCCTAAACCTTTATGCTTTGTTTGGTTTAATGGAACGAAATGATACAAGAATTAAATGATTTTACACTATTTGGTAGATCATTGATTTGTAAGGTTCATTCATTTTTTATTCCTTCCTACGATATTATGTGTATTATTAAACATATCTTCTTAGATGGAGATTGTCCATTTTATCACAACTAAATTTTATAAACAATCTACCATTTCTTAATTCCAATATTTTTCTTATAATTTTGTGATTTTTTTCTTTCACATATATTTTTCTTTTATCTACCTATTTTATTCAAGTGTCATTCAATTTCATTCGACCAACCACAACCTTCATATAATAGGTAGATAAGCTCTTCCTCCATTAAAAGGCTATTTGGGAAAGGGGAAAAAAAGAAAGAGAGAAATAACGACAAATGAGTGTCCGAGTGTTTTTTTTAGGAAAGAAAAAAGTTTAACTTTTCTTTCCAAATATTTTTCCAAAGTTAGAAAAAATTCGAGAGAAATAAAGTTTAGAGGCAAAACTTCACTTATTTTCTTCTATTTTTCAGTGAATTTTCAATATGATTCTCATCTTTTTATTTTTTATCTCTTCAACTCTACATCTATCTATAAGCGTTCACTTAAGTCCTTTATTTAATATTGCTTACAAAATATACATGTGCTCCTTATGTGACTTATTCTTAAGGATAAACTTATCTTTTCATTTTATGTTTATTTGAAGAAAAGAAAGACATCAATCTAACATGTGAGGGCTGAAAAAAATAAAGTAAAACCACCAAGATGTATTGATTTAATGTCATTTTCTTTTCTTTCTTTTTTCTTAAAATAAATGTAATATGAAAAAGACAAGTTTGTCCTTGAGAAAAAATCATATGAAGAGTATATGCCTATATTTTAGCAATATTGAATGAGAGGATTAAGTGAAACTTATAGATAGATGGATGATTGAAGTGACGAAATTGAGAGAATAAAGACAGTTAATCAAAAGATGGAGGGACAAAAGTGAAGTTTAATTTAACTATCATAATATATTTTTTTATCACTTTAACCATTAAACTTTTACTGTTATGTAATATATATATATATATATATATATATATATATATATATATAGACATTTTACCTCTCCACCTCCCTACCTCTCCAACTTCTCCAACTTCTCCACCTCCCCACCTCTCCAATTTCTCCACTTATCCACCTCTCCACTTGTATAGCTCTTCTTCTACATTTTATTGCCTATAAATAGAGGTATTGTATAATGGTGTTGGACACATTGAAGTTGAGATATAATATAGAAATAACATTGCTCTCTCTCTCTCTTTACTTTTGCTTTATATTATAACACGTTATCAGCACGAGTTTGCTCTAGTCAAATTGCGATTGGATTTTGTTTTGAGAAGAAGAAAAAAGAATATGATTGGAGGCTCAAGAAAAGCTATGGCAAATAGTAAAGATGAATGTTTAGTAGATAGTGGAACAACAAACTCTATACTAAAAAGTAAGAGATATTTTTCTCAATTGTCTCCTGTAGAGATACATGTTAATACAATATCTGGCATTAATAATTTAATTGAAAGCTCTGGAAGAGCTTGTATTTTATTACCTGAAGGAACAAAATTATTTATAAACGATGCATTATACTCAAGTAAATCCAGAAGAAATTTACTAAGGTTTAAGGATATTAGAAGGAATGGTTATCATCTTGAAACCATGACTGAAAATAATATTGAGTATCTTCACATTACATCTATTGAATATGGCCAGAAGATCATATTGGAAAAGTTGGAAGCTTTATCCTCTGGATTATATTGTATGAACATAAGTCCAATAGAATCAAATATGGTCAGCAACCAGAAGTCACTTGACACAAAGACATTTATTCTGTGGCATGACAGGTTAGGTCATCCAGGTAGCACTATGATGAGAAGAATAATTGAAAGTGCAAATGGGCAGCCCCTAAAGGACCAGAAGATCCTAGTATCAAAAGATTTATTATGTGCAGCATATTCTCTTGGAAAATTAATAATTAGGTCATCTTCAAATAAAATTGAAAATGAATCTCTTTCATTTTTAGAAAGAATTCAAGGAGATATTTGTGGGCCTATTTTTCCTCAATGTGGACCATTTAGATATTTTATGGTTTTAATTGATGCATCAACTCGATGGTCACATGTTTGTCTATTGACAACAAGAAATGTTGCATTTGCTAGACTATTAGCACAAATAATCCAACTGAGAGCAAATTTTCCAGATTATCAAATTAAAAGCATTAGACTTGATAATGCAGGAGAGTTTACATCCCAATCTTTTAATGATTATTGTATGTCAATTGGAATTATGACAGAACATCCGGTGCCTCATGTACATACACAAAATGGTTTAGCAGAATCATTAATTAAGAGATAACAACTGATTGCTAGACCATTACTGATGAAAAGTAATCTACCATCTTCTGCATGGGGACATGCCATTTTACATGCTGTTGCACTTATTAGATTAAGACCAATTGCATATCATAAATTTTCTCCATTACAATTGGTTTCCGGAAGAGAACCAAACTTGTCTCATCTTAAAATTTTTGGTTGTGTTGTGTATGTTCCAATTTCTCCACCACAACGTACCAAAATGGGACCACAAAGAAGATTGAGAATTTATATTGGTTTTAACTCTCCATTAATTATTAAATATTTGGAACCAAAAACTGGAGATGTTTTTACAGCACGTTTTGCTGACTGTCAATTTAATGAGACAATATTCCCAATCTTAGGGGGAGAAAAAGAAAAGCTGGAACAACAAGAAGTAAATTGGAATGCATCATCATTATCTTATCTTGATCCCCGAAGTAGTCAATGTGAACTAGAAGTTCAAAAGATTATACATTTACAAAGAATAACAAATGAATTACCAGATGCATTTGTAGATACAAAAAGGGTTACTAAATCACATGTACCAGCTTTAAATGCACCTGCTCGAATTGATGTAATCCCAGCAGAGGTTTCTATACAAAGAAAACGTGGAAGACCAATTGGTTCCAAAGATCGAAATCCACGGAAAAGGAAAGAACAGAATAGAGTAGTTGGTGTAACCTCAGAAGAGGTTATCGATAAAACCCCAGAAGAGGTCGATAAAACCCCAGAAGAGGTTGATGAAGTTCTAGAAGAAACTCAGGTACCTAATGATTATGAGATCTTAATAAACTATGTACAAAATAGTACAATATGGAACCGCAATGAAACACGTGTTGATCAAATTTTTGCATATGCTATAGCAACTGATGTATTAAATGAGAATGATTATGTACCAAAAACTCTTGAAGAGTGTAGCATCGAAATGATTGGCCAAAATGAAAAGATGCCCTGAAGTCTGAATTAGATTCACTTGAAAAACGCAATGTTTTTGGACCTGTAGTCCTAACTCCCAAAGATGTTAACCCTGTAGGTTATAAGTGGGTATTTACAATAAAAAGGAATGAGAAAAATGAGATTGTGAGATATAAAGAAAGGCTTGTGGCACAAGGTTTTACACAAATACCAGGAGTTGATTATGAAGGAACGTATTCACCTGTAGTGGATGCAATAACTCTCAGATTCCTAATTAGTCTCACAATCACTGAAAAACTTCAAATGCGTCTCATGGATGTAGTCATAGCCTATTTATATGGATCACTTGATAATGATATCTATATGAAAGTCCCTGAAGGACTAAAAATGCCTGAAGCACTTAAATCAAAACCTCGAGAAATGTATTCTATAAAGTTACGGAGATCTTTATATGGACTAAAACAGTCGGGTCGAATGTGGTATAATCGACTAAGTGAATATCTCATAAAAGTGGGATATAAATCTAATGAAATTAGTTCATGTGTTTTTATTAAAAGAACAATCTGGGCTTTTACAATTATTGCAGTATATGTTGATGATTTGAATATCATTGGGTCTCTTGGAGAGATCGAAAAGACTGCAAATTTATTAAAGAAAGAATTTGAAATGAAAGATCTTGGTTTAACAAAATTATGTCTTGGTCTACAGATCGAATATTTGAATAATGGTATTTTTGTCCATCAATAGAATTACATCCAGAAGATGTTAAAACGTTTTAATATGGACAAAGCTCATCCTCTAAGTACACCAATGGTTGTTCGATCACTTGACGTAGAAAATGATCCTTATCGTCCTCGAGAAAAAATGAAGAAGGTCTTGGTTTAGAAGTACGATACTTAAGTGCAATAGGGGCTTTGATGTATCTTGCTAATAATACAAGACCTGATATTGCATTTTCTGTCAATGTATTGACAAGATATAGCTCTAATCCAACACACCGACATTGGAACGGAATTAAACATGTGTTTTGTTACCTTTGTGGGACAAGTGATATGGGACTATTTTACCAAAAGAATAAAAAATCCAAATTAGTTGGATATGCAGATGCAGGGTATTTATCAGATCCACATAAAGATCGGGCACAATCTGGATATGTATTTACATATGGTGATACTGCAATTTCATGGCGATCAACAAAACAGACACTGACAGCGATATCATCAAATCATGCCGAATTAATTGCTCTATATGATGCTAGACGAGAATGTGTATGGTTGAGATCAGTGATTCGACACATCCAGGAGGAATGTGGACTCGAGTCAATCAAAGGAAACCCAACTATGATATATGAAGACAATGCAACATGTATTGCTCAAATCAAAGAATGATATATTAAAGGTGATAGAATCAAACACATCTCACCAAAATTCTTCTCAACACATGATCTACAGAAGGATGGTTTGATAAATGTTTGTCAAATTAGGTCAAGTGATAATTTGGCAGATCTATTCACAAAATCATTGCTGAGAAAAGTTTTTGAACAACTTACATAGAAGATTGGTATCCGTCGTTTCAGAGATATACATTAAAATGAGGGGGAGTATTATACACGTTGTACTCTTTTTCCTTCACTAAGTTTTATCCCACTGGGTTTTCTTAGTAAGGTTTTAATGAGACAACATAACTGATCCAGAAGTATCAGTTAATTTTTGGTCCTGACGTACCTAATTTATAATTTGTCTTGCAGAACATATTAATTGTGTATAATATAAGGTAAAATGTCTAAGGGGGAGTGTTATGTAATATATATATAGACATTTTACCTCTCCACCTCCCCACCTCTTCAACTTCTCCACCTCCCCACCTCTCCAACTTCTCCACTTATCCACCTCTCCACTTGTATAGCTCTTCTTGTACATTTTATTGCCTATAAATAGAGGCATTGTATAATGGTGTTGGACACATTAAAGTTGAGATATAATATAGAAATAACATTGCTCTCTCTCTTTTTACTTTTGTTTTATATTATAGCATTTACCTTGTTTTAGAAAAAGACCAATGTATGAGTTATATAGTATGGATATTGGTCTTTTTACAAACTTGAATAAAAGTTCAATAAATAAAGTGATAAAAAAAATAATTCGATGGTTAAATTGAAAATTTCCAAAAAATTTAATGACCTCTTTGGTCTAAGTTTGCCAATTTTACTCTTTTAACTTGATAATAGAATATATATTTTTATTCATGTCCTATCGATTTTCTTTTTCATCCAAAAATTCCCAAATAAAGATTTTTTTCCCCACATATTTCTTTTCTCTTGCACTTCATTCGTTCCTTTTCTTTTTCTTCTAGTTAAAAACCCTCAAATACTATGTAAAAGGAGAGATTAAAGAAAGAAAAAACAGGAAAGAAAAAGAAAGGAAGTTAGGAAAGAAGGCAAACCAAAAAAGGAATATCACGCAACAAGAATCGCGAGAAACAGAAAGGGGGTTCGTCCGTCTGGTATATGGGCACTCGTTCTATCTCTAATTCAAAATACAATATCGTAGACGATGCTATTGCCTATTATTATTCACTTCATTCTCTGATGTTAAAAAACACAAACAACAAACCAGAGGAATTCTTTCAGATTGTTGAATTCGCCTCTCCCTCCGTCCCTCCCTCTTTCACCCTTGCTTTCGTTTCAATGTAGGGAAGGCATTTCCATCTTCGTCTGCTTACTCTCTCTCTCTCTCTCTCTCTCTCCATATATGTATGGTTTTCAAATCAAAACCCCTTGATTCTGAAACCGGGGAAGAAGTTGGGAATTGGGTTAGTTGATTAGAAATCGAAGAGAGATTTATATGATGCTTAGTTGTTGTTGTTTGAGCTGTTGTGATTCAAACATATCGACGGGTGCACAATCGTGGCTTCGCGATTATGACAGGATTCAATCCCTTGCTGTCATTCTCATCTATGTCCAAGTAAGGAGGTTTCGCTCTTCTTTATTTTCTTCATTGCTACTACTTCATTGCTGCATAGATGTCTGTGCAGTGCAGTGCTGTTCACCCATTTTTCAGTGAGATTCCATTTCACTTCAATTTTTAGTGTTTCCCCTTTTTCTAAATTGAAATCGATCACAACTTGGTTTTCAGAAAGCCACTAAGGTTATTACTGTATTATTATTATTATTATTATTAGTTTTGTATGTATATTCCATTTCCTGTTTAAGATACTTTACGAGCAGCATTTTCTTCCCCTTTTTCTAATGTTAATTTTGTTTTCTTCTTCCTCCTGTTGGTTGTATATCTTGGAAATGAATGTGATGGGTCTTAAAAGATTGGTTGCGCTCTGACTGGATCACTGGGAGCATTGTACAACGGAGTGTCGCTGATAAATTTGGGGATTGCGTTATTTGCGCTTGTAGCGATCGAGAGTAGCAGTCAGAGTCTTGGTCGAACCTATGCTGTACTTCTTCTTAGTGCAATCTTGCTTGACATTTGCTGGTTCCTTCTCTTTAGCCATGAAATCTGGTTCGTGTTTCCCATTCATTGTCTCCTCTAATCTCCACAAAAAATTCGGTAATTAATTTACTTCTATTTTTGGTCAACTTTCATGGTTAATATTCTGACTGAATTACAGTCAACAATAAGTGATTGATGATATGTTGTGAATGTAGCAGAGCCCTTACTATTAATAAGGCAAAGATCACTCTCAGTTTGCCCACTAGAAATCATCCGAGTGTGCTTCCCGAATTAAGTTGATTAATTTGATGAGTATTTGAGGGATTATTGCATTGATTTGCAAATGTTTTAGAAAGAATTTTGTGCAAGTACTACATAGCTTTTACGAAGATGAATTATAAACTGTTCACTGTTTAGCTCTGTTAGTTAGTGGAAGATCAGCAATTGACTTCGTCAAATAAGGTAATCAGATATTTAGATCCCTTCAAAATTCTTGAGAAATGCTAGTAAAAAAGACAATGGGACATGTTAATGTCTCAAACATGATTCAATTAAGTTTCGGGAATCTTGATATCCTGAAGTCAGTTTTATCCATTTATCTTGGTAGGAAATATGATTATATGAGATATAAATAGTTACTTCAGGCAACATTTAATCTTTCTAGTACACCTTATTTAAAAAAAACTCTGTTTATGCTTTCTGTATTTAAGCATCTTCTAATAATTATTTATCAATAACAGTAACATTATTGTTTAGGTATGTATGTATGTGATTCTTTCTCCCTCCCTCTCTCTCTCTCTATATATATATATGTGTGTGTGTATACTGCCTCAATTGTGAGGTGTTATGTTGAAACCAAAAGAATCTATTTAACCCAACATTGCAATAAGAGCGAGGGAGAGAAACAGTGTATTTACGCTCACAACAATATGGAGTATCTCTTTTCTTTACTCCTCAACCCCATTCTTGAAGCTGTTTAGATTGTAACCACCCTTTGAGGATAGAGGCTTAAAATTGAGAAAAGCATTCCCAAAATTTTCCCAGAGTATCCAATTTTTGAATTGTCATATAATACCTCCTTTTTGTTCAGGTGTCGGTTTTCTTCAAACTTTAAATTAAATGACAAGTATGAAATATTAATGTTTAACCCAAAAAAACCAACAAATCTGTTGGCTCGCATATGTGTTCCTTAGGATATTAGATATATATTAAGCGCCCGGGGCTTAGAATAACTGCCCTGGGTATTTTTATGCCAGAAAAATACGAAAAAAAGGGAGAAAAGAACGTGTGCTAGAGAGAAGAAAAACAGCCCCAGGCAAAGGAATTACTCATGTCTATTGGAAGTTAAGAGATAGAGATTCGTGTGGCTATATTGTTTAAGAGTGTTCAAAATTCTGATTAATTACCTACTCCATCTATCTACCAAAAAAAAAAACTCCAAATAGTCTAATTCTTTTTTGAGTCAATCTTATCTACTTATAACCTATACCAGAAAGTGACAAAATATATTCCACCACCATCATAAAAAAAGAACTGATGCACTGCCAATAATATAGCATTCTAAAACCAGCAATGTTGGTTCAATTCTTTATATTCATAAAACATCACATCATCTTGCTTTCTTTATGGGTAAGCCAACAGGTCACTCTTCGTTCATGTGTATATTTTCATATTTCACTTGCACCTATACCTATTAATTTATACAGCATTTTGTTTTTCAAACCTACACAACTTTATTTTAATCTAAATTATGAAGTTCTTGATCTAATAAAACAAAGCAAGCACATGCATTAAGTGTGCCACAATGCTTAGTTATTATTATTCTAATTGTAATATTAATCTTATCATTTTTATTCCCAACATACTTTTCCATGTATTTGGTCCACGCTTTTTATGAGCCATGCAATCTCTACCGAGTTTCACTTAAATATAAGGCATAGCCTAATCATTAACTTTTGGTCGTTCTTATTCTATGTGAGGCGTATTAGTCATTTTGGAGAACACTACCTATCTCTTCATTGTTACCTTCCTAATCTGTTCTTATTTCGACCTTTACAAGAAAATTATGTTGGTTTGTATCCATTTTCAGTCCACTGGACCAGAATGAGATGAGTAAGGGATCCTTTTAAATTTAATAAACATTATATCCATCTTAATTCTCAAGAAAGTGGTATATCTGTTGATCGGTTGCTGCTATGAAGATGAAATATAATCCTGGAAGCAGGGATTCGGCCACAACCCATCGTACTGGCGAGGCGGTTCTTCAGGGATTCGGTGGAGACCGAATTCCCGAATTGTTGACCGTATATGGACTTGCAATTCGATTCAAGTGGGAGGGATTTACGAACTGGTTTGTTTTTGTTATTCGGTTTTGGGGCAGAGATGTAATTTGAGGTGAAAAAGGCCAAAATGACCTAGTATAAGTAGGAGACTGTTAGACAGCTATCTTGGAAACCCTTAACTTTGTGATCGAGAGAAATTGTGAGAGGCTACTTCACAGTTGTCCTCTCTGAGAAATTCGAAGTCTACCGTCTACTTCATTGCATCTGTGTGACCATCAACTTCATTGCATCTGTCTGTTTCCTTCTTCCTCGCGTTGACTTCTTTGTCTCTGTCCGTCTCTCATCGATCTCCTCTGTGACTGTCTGCTCCTATATTTCCCACTATTTCATAAGCTCGTTCTAATGCCCTCTTTGCTTATAAAGCTATTATATATATTGTATATGTAAAGTTATCACTTATTAAATATCAATTGTTAAATATTAACTATTAATTTATTACAAAAAAGTACCAGACTACCAATACCACCATCTGTGTACTTTGTTTTAGTTGAATACTTGGTTGTGAATTACTATTGGATTATTATTGTGTACACATGTTTTTACATTTTAGAAATATAAATCTTTTTTTTAAAAAAGTAATTACATATATGTGCCGAATTCCCAAATCACCAAAATTTGAGATTTTTCGAGTTGATGAATTCCCATATGGCGAACCCGAATCCCCACACCCAAATCCATGCTTCTTAGAATATAATACAGCAGGCATTAATATTGCAAATCATATTTGTTAGATCACTTTAAAGCCAAGCGAGTTTCCGCATGCTATGAGGTAAGGATCAAAGGAGAGAGATTGTACAAGGAATTCATGAATTGTAGACTCTATAGTTGTTAGATCCACTTTTCATATGTCGCGCCTGTATATTTCCTTGAAAATAGAATTCAGTAACCAATGTCTTCTTAATCATTGAGATCATTGCCAGTATAATCGTTATTTATTGCAATCTGCAAAATTGGTAGCATTGTTTCAAACTGAAATTGTGTTAGAGGGACTTAGATGCCTTGTGCATTGCATATGGGTAGTGCTATTCATGTCACTTTCCATTGATTATACTGATTTAGTCCATTGGTGCCTTCTCAAGCTCCACGAAATAATTTTGACAATAACTACCTAGAAACTAAACATTTTCTGAAGAACACCTATAAATTTTTCGTACTGACTTTCTTTCTGGATAAATACAACATGGAATACTTGCAAAAAAAATGATATTTCAGATAATAGCTTTGCTCATTCGGAGTTGTCGGACAAATCTTATTCCTTAAAACAAGATTGTTCCTAACTACCTGTGATATGGGGATTTCAGTCCATCTTCCTTGATCAACTTGTATTGTTCCCATTAAACTTCCTTGGCCCAAATTCTGTTATACATAGTCAACCACTGGTATGTTGCAGGGGGGTGACTTAATTTCTAGTAGGTTTAGAAGTTGGATTTGTTTTCGTCAATAGTAGCATACCCCTATGTAACTGTCTAAAAATTAAAATCTGTATTTGAAGATTCAGTTAACATATACAGAACGATGAACTTTCAGTTCATCTTTCTCTCCGACATTTGTAGTCCTAGCGTATCTGTTGCTCATGATCATCTTTCAGTTGTTTCAAGAACCAATCACATGGCTCACAAACATGTTTACTATTAGCTGCATATTATCCAATTATATACTTCAAGTGCACAGTATCCAATTAAAATACTGAGCAAGTACAGGTTAAAGTATCCAATTATATATGTTCTCTTATGTTCCTTAGATTTGATCCAGCATATTAAAGACTTAAAGATGAAGAAGATGATTAACTGATAAAGTGATATTATTGTAACAACAATCGAGTAGTGTACATAACGTCTAGGAATCTGAGTCCACTTAGCAATAATTATGGTAAATCATCTTAGCTTCTTCTATAACTTTTTCCTCCATCCCCATCCATTTGCAACTTATGTTTGATAAAGCGAGGCATGAACTTTAAGACATTATGAGACTATTTTTTTTAGATATAATATTTTTACAAGTTTTGATATACTTCAATGTCAAGTGTATTATTAAAATATAATAAATATAATATTTAAATATAGCTTTTACTTAAAATCCGTGCTGAATCTAAAAAAATGTGTTGCAAATGGACTGAGATAGGTGTATTATAATTTTAATCTCATGTCAATAATAACCCATTAAAACTTCATGAACCAGCATGGATCATGCTTAGCTGGTTTTGGCTCTTCTTCACTAACGAGAGTTGATTCAGCTGGTAAATGTTTGAATATCTTGCTTGTATGGCTTGGCACAAATAGCTCTGCTAGTAGTTTCTCTTTATAGTCAGTGGAGGCATGCTTGACCTTGAAATACCGTAGTGTCCCCGTACCTTAAACTTTTGTTACCATAAGATTGAAAGAAGGAAAAATGTTAGTTTTTCATCAATATAAATTCACATTAATATTATGCACGAAGGTAATTCATAACAAAACATGATGTAGAAAATAATTTTAGTATCACAAGTAAAGATGATGAAACCATGTTTTATGATATCACTTAACTTATCATCATCATCATCCTAGACCTTAAAATTAACTAAACATAAAAATTAAGCACGAAAATAAACAAATTAAGCAATACAATTTGAATAAAATTAATCGAAGACTTAATCACCCTAGAGCATAAATTTACATAAATAGCTAATTGGTTATGTTACTTATATTTGTTACCTATAGTGAATTCTATGGAAATCTTCGTGAAGTGAGAAGAAAGAGGGAATTTCTTGATTGGTTGGATGACATACTACTCCCTCTTTCCACTTCATTTGCAGCACACACATTTTAGGCTATTCTAAAAATGTGGATAAATTAAATATTTTACAATATATATATATTGATGTTATGCTTTTAAAGTATTATGAACATCTGAAAAAGTATAGTTCTTCTAAATATCTTGACTACTATGGACCAAATTTAAAAAATAGGCTGCAACCTATTTTTTGTTTTCATATATGGGGAAAAAGGATATGCCAAACTTTACGTAGGATAACGTATATCCAACCCTATGGGTGAAAAGAACATCAAAATATGTGAATGTGTTAATTTTCATATGTTTTGTCCAGATCAGTTCTTTTTTGAATAAATGTTAATTTGTTGGGACCTATAGATCAACTGACCAACTTTGATAAAATTTCTCTACATCTAATTATTATTACTAATAGATATAATATAGATATACATCTAATTATTATTTTTAATCTTTCATATTATTTAGACTGTGATTGTGGAGATTGAGTTTATAGGTTTTAGTTTAGAGGCTTTTGAGTGAAGTTACTTGTCCCTTTTACCTTTTTGGCTCCTCTGTCATACATAACATGAAGGAAAATGTTAAAAGATAAGAAAAGAAATGATTCAATTTAGTAGATTATGTATTTATGCTTAGTGGCCTAAAAGGGAGGCTTATCTGCGGCTAAGTGTAGAATGGATCTCCTTATGTACGTATGCATGCATGCTTGCCATGTATTTGTCACAAAAAAAAAAGGAGAAAATATATACATCAACTAGGAAGAAGTTATTTTCAGATTGACAAAGTCACATTTTGCCTATGTGTTTTTTGTTGGGATATTTTATCAATTATAATTTTCAAAATTTGTCAAATAATGGAATTGAGTCAATTGACACACCAACCTTTTCCATCATGGTCTTTTACATTGTAAGACAAAATCATGATGCCCAAACCAAATAGAGTGCAAACTGCATTAACAATATGGGGAAGCATATGCTACTGGGAAGACTAGAGATCAAAACTTTAATACCATAATCAAGTCGTCAGTTGCTATACGTTCTGATATTTGGTGGTGAAACATTCTTTAATTATTATAATATATTGATTGTGTATGCAGGAATATTTCTTCAGAGACTTATGGAAAGTTGGTTATCTTTTCTCTGAAACTTACCCTATCAATGCAAATTGTTGGATTCTCTGTGAGGTTATCCTCATCATTATTGTGGATTCAGATGTACAGATTGGGTGTTTCACATGTTGACAGTAGAAATAACCGAGATGCAGATCTTGATTTGAGTAATAGTTTCATAAATCCTGCAACTCCTGTTATTGTCAGGCAGCCCTCTGGTTCTGATGATGTTTTGGGAGGCTCCATATATGATCCAGCCTACTACTCATCTCTTTTTGAGGATGGTAAAGAAGATGGATATTCTTTTGGGGTAAGGTATTCTTCACTGCCACGTGTTTGGGCTCTATTAGGCATTTGTTTAGATTTTTTTCTGACAATTTCTTTGTCAATTTGTTTTTTGTTTTCAAAGTATCTCGGCTTTTTTCCTAATTTGTTCATTGACCATGGACCGCAACTAGTTTGGGATAAAGCATTTTTGATGTTGAATATCAAGACTATGATTTTACTGGTGTATCAGCATCAAGATTTACATTTTACCACCCACCAATTTCCTATTGAAGTTCTCTTTTTCTTTTTCTTGGAAAATAGTCTTTTTCAAAACCCATTACTGGTGGGGTTATTCATAAGCTCTCGACATAAATGCATAACTACCAATATGAATGTCATCATATGTGATGGATGAGGAAAGTAGGAAACAGCTAGGATGTTTGATTTTTCAATCTGAGATGTCGATTAAATCTAGCCACTTAGTGACTTAGACCGAGTGATACTTGCAAAACTTACTTGCCCACCACCCCCAGTTTTTCCAACCACCAGTACGCTGCCCACACGCCGCCAGCCTCTGTCCGGGAATTGTTTTATGGTACTGTTGTGGACCGATCTTCATCCAGTAAGAATTTTTTTTCCTCAGAGTTTTGTTCTCTGTTGCTGAGTTTCAGCTTCCGTTGTTGTGTTCTACTTCTGTCTGCCCTTGATTTGAATTCCCTGTATCAATTTCTGGTGGCTGCTCCCTCATCACTGTTTAGCCATTAAAAGGTGCTATATTCCTTGTTGAGTTCTTTGACCTCAGATATTTTGTGCATCTATTTGCTGCAACAGAAAATACTGGTAATAGTAATCCTGGAATGGGGTATCAGGCTGTTCAAAGCCATCATTTGAAATCACTGTTGGTTCTAAGTCCTTCCAAGTTGGATGGAACCAACTACCTTGCTTAGCCCCAGGCTTGTCGCTTGTCAATTAAACCAAATTGAATGCAAAAGTTTATTAGCTGGATGTTCGTCATGTCTAAGGATGTCTTGGAACAGGAGGAATGAAACTATGTTAATTCCATGGTGAAAATGTGGATCTTCAACTCCATAGAAGCTGGCATGACTAGTTACATGTTTGTAGAACTTCATGAGGCTAGTATGAGTAGTTACATGTTTGTGGATAGAACCTATGACCTATGTTACATGGACACTTACAAATAAGGAAAGTTAACATTTATATTTAGGACAACCTATTATGGAAATTAGAGCTTTAATATGGGATGGAGTACTACATCATTAAAAGACCTCAAGCAATCTATATTACAAATAGAAAATTAAAAAGCACTTGATTCTCGACAGGATTAATGGGCCTGTTTTTCAATTGGATCTGACACAAAAAGTTCATATATTTTTCTTTTAATTAGTTATATTTATTAAACTTTTATATATATTTGATATTTTAATAAGGTCAGAAGTTTAAATTTTAAAAAACACAAATAATTCAAGGGTGTTATTGGATGAATATAGGAAAAGTGATTTCAAATAAGGAGAATTAACATTTATATTTAGGTAGGAAAAATTGGAACTTTATTAGGTAGGAAAAATTGGAATTTGTTGCAAAGGTTTGTTGAACGGGTGCTTTGAGATATTATACTACATTTCAGAGTGAGACATGCTTGGAGTATGTTTCTTCTATTCAAGCATTGCTTTAAGACCCTTACAAATGAATTTATCATTTGTAGTAAAGCGGGCGTTATTTATTATTGCACAAATTATCTCTGGTGATGCACAAGAGTTGTTTCTTGATTTATTGGAGAAGGTGTTTTTGGTTACAAATTTTATTAATATTGGCTTAAGCTTATAATTGTGTACTACAACTACTCTTCTGGTGCGTTGGGTTTGATGGAATGGAATGACGTGGAAATAAAATAAATTTTATACTATTTTGTTAGATAATTCATGTGTAAGATTCATTCCTTACGTCATTCTTTCCCATAAAATTATGTGTAGCTCTAGTCCCAGCCTCCTACATGGAGTTTTGATAGGGATCTGATAGGGATCAGTACATGAGACAATGTCGTCGTCGCTAGTTTATTATTTATTTTATTGTTTAATGATGTTATTTATTGTTATTGGTATGGAGCTTCTTATTTCTTTTATCTAGAGGCCCACTTGTTATTGGGCTTAGGGTTTCTTATTTCTCCTTTTTTATAACGTTGTAAAGACTATGTTCTCGGCACTTGACTGTCGGTCATGAACCTCGTCAATGATCGTATCTCGTCGTCAACAGATCTCCGATATGCCAGTCCTTGTTTCACTGCTACTGCTACTGCTACATACCTTAAAGAAAAGGTGAAAGAAGATAGAGTGATCAGTTTTTATTGTTGGAATACTATTTGCTGAGGCGGAGAGCCCATCACCATTGATGGGAGCACTCTCATGGCCGCTGCTGCTGCTCACTGCTTCTTTATACGCTGTTGTAGTGATGACCAGATAGTCCGGAATCGTAGTTCAGACGGAGTCTGGCTAGTGACCAGCCCAAAAGAGAGTGGTCCGTTAAGTGACCGGCCCAAAAGAGAGTGGTCCGTTAAGGGACCAGTCTGGTCTTAGACTGGTTTGCGAAGTGTTTAAAGTCTGCAATATTAAGATGAAAGACTGGTTTGACCTGACATGTATGTAATAACAAAAAGATTAGCTCGAGACTGGGACTATAACATGACTAGGACTGGGACCGGACCGGGACCAAACTAGCACCGGGATTGGACTTGTTAAAATTTTCATACCCTCACAATTTATTATTTTTTCTCAATTTATTATTATTTTCTCAATAATTCAAATATATTTTAGTTTTCCATACAAAATTGGAAATCTTATATTAATAAAATAGTTCTAAAGTTATTATAAATTGTTGGTTTTTATTTAAAATTTTTACATTTTCAATAGAAAATTAGTTTGTAGTAATTATAATTGTAGCAGTTTGATCAAAAACTGGAAAAGTTAGATTTTACTATTTTATTTTCAAAAATAAGTTAAATTTATGTTTAAAAAAAAAGAAAAAGGACTGCAATTGGGACCGGGATCAGTCCAAAACTGGTTGGACTTGAAGTCCTCAATGGTCCTCATTTTATGAATTAGGACTGGTTTGGCCTGACCTGGTCAACTTCAGGACCGGTTTAAAACTGAATTGGTCAACGCCAAATTTTTTTAAAGACTGGTTCAGTGTAGAGCGATCAATCAGTTTGTTCATCTCTATGCTGTTGTTTATGATTTTATGAAAAGGGGTAACTCTAGACCATTTATTTATTTCCTTCGGCGCACACTTTTTTCCCTCAAAAACTAGTACCCTTTACTAGTACCCTTTTATCGGTGTCTTAAGTAATTTAGATTAATTCAGCACGCTTGTAGGTCCATTAAAAGAAAAAAAATCATTGACTAGCACGATTTTAATATTTATATTACTTGTGAATTCTTTCGTTCATTGGTGCTAAAATTTTTAAAATTTTAAGAACTTGTTTTGGATTTATTCTTCTAAAATTGCATATAATTCTGTTTTAGTTGAATATCATTTTATTATTCTTGTTAGCTTTTGATATTGCGATTGCATTAACATAGCTTTATAATTTAATTGGTCTAATTAGATCTCTAAATTATCTCAGCACTGCATCTTGCATTTTAAGCTAGACTTGCATCATTGCATCATGACTATTCGCTAGGGAACCCATTATGGTCCAATTACGACAGAGGTGACCTTAGCCTAGTTAGTTGCGTACGTACGATTATCCTAGAGACTATACTAAGAAAGTTAAATTGATGCCCCATATTTTGATGGTCATTCTGGCCCTAATGTGTTCCTTGATTGGGTTTTTATCATGTTTTTTTTATCATGTTTAGATTCTTTGAGTGGCATGAAATGTCCGATGAAAGTATGGTTTGTTTTGCCAAGATGAAGGTGGTCCATATGTCGTTAGATGAGAATGATAGGACTTTGTCTTGATTGAAGATCAGGTTGTGACATGAGATTAAGCGTGAGACTATGTCTTATCGAATGTTGTCTTTAGAGGATGTTTACCAACACGCCATTGAGCATGAGTGTCAATTGAGAGATACTCCTTGGAGAGCATCTTTGTACTTGGCCAACCCAAGACAAGTTAGTAATCGCACCATTTCACTAAGTAGGAATTTTTCCTCGTCACATACTTCCTGGGCTAGTAACATAGTCCGAAGTTACGGTCCAAGATCCCAATAGATATCCATTAAGGGCAAGGGCCCAACATCTTCTTCTTAATCCAGGAACATGAACACGTATTTCACATGTCATCTGGTGGACCACAAATTCTTGGAGTGTCCCACTAAATGACGCATGGGAGTTTCGATGAGTGATTATAGGGACGATTTTTAGAGCCCATATGAGCTCAAGACGAGGAGGCTTACGAGCACCTTAAGGAGATTGGAAATCAGGTGGAAGTGATGAGATGTGTTTTGGCTAGTTTGAAGACAGAAGATAATTGGAGGATCACCATTTTTCAAACTTACAGTAGAGTGGGTGGAATTTCCTTGAGACTGATTATTGTGTGGTAGTTGTTTAAATGTGGTCGCGAAGTCCGCTTAGCCACGAATGAAGCTAAAGGCATAGTCACACCCCAGTCTTATAGTGACACCTGGGTCAAAAAGACATCTATTTTTGCGTCGAGAAGGTGTCTAGTTTTGATTCATTTCCAGAGTTACAAGAAGAGTATATGGTGTGATGTCCTTTCATGGATGTTATCTTGCACATATCCTGTTAGGGCCACCTTGGCTATATGACAAGATAATAAGGTGGCTCATTATAGAGGACTAATACATGTATTTGAACATAAGGGGTACATGGGGCCCAAAAGATATCTCTGCAACCTGTGAGACCTCGAGTGTCTTCCAAGAGTTAGCTTAGAGTTAGCTTAGAGAGTTCAATGCACCTACTAAGCCTATTAAACATCTCCACATTTTTAATAGGAAAGGAAAAAGTTTGAGGGGAGTGTTTTAGATGCACATAGGGGTACTAGTCGCTAAGGAGGTGAGGGATATCCCGGAGAATCTTAGTGAGATTCCTAATGATGTGAGGCAAATCCTTGAGTTTTCTAGTGTTATGCCTAACAAGTTGTCTGATGGGCTACCACATCTTAGAGACAACCTCAGTAGAGGTCTTCTTTGCTTGACCTGCCACACTATAGGATGCACCCCACCTACAGAGATGAAATGATAGGTAGGCAAGTTGTTGAAGAACGATTTTGTGAGAGTCTTAGCCCTTGTGTCTATTTAGCCTTGTTTATTTACCCCTAAGGTTGACGTGACGAGTGTGAGGATGTGTTGTGATAGTCGACCCATTAATAAGATGACCATCAAGTTTAGGTTTTACATTCCTAGACTTGATGATATGTTAAATGTGATGACCGAAGTTCGATGTTTCACCAAGGTAGATTTATAGAGTGGATACTACCAGATTTACATATGAGAAGGATATACAACGGAAAACTACCTTTAAGACGGATGATGGATTTTATCGGTGGTTAGTTTTACCTTTTGGATTAACCAATGCACCCAACACATTTATGAGAGTTATGAAGTGCTACGTCCCTCGATAGACAAGTTTGTTGTAGCCTACTTTGATGACATCCTCATTTTTAGTAAAACTTGTGAGAAACACTTATTTGACTTGAGAGGTTTTAGCAGTTCTCTTTCGTGAGAAACTCTACATTAATGCGAAGAAGTATTCTTTTGTACAAAGTGTTATTTTTCTCGGGTTTGTGATCTCTGGAGATGGGTTTCTGCTGACCTTGAGAAAGTAAAGATTATTCGTGAGTGGTTAAAGCCTTCTAATATTCACAAAGTTAGGAGCTTTCATGACTACCTACGTTTCATAGAAGGTTCATTAGGGGATTTAGTACCATTATGGCTTTTGTCACAGATTGTTTGAAAAAATGGTGTTCCATTGATCTGATTTAGATTGCCAAAGCCTTTATAGAGATCAATGATAGGTTGACACGTGCATTTGTCCTTGCGCTGGCCAACATTAGTAAAAATTTTGAGTAGATTATGATGCTTCAGGATAGGGATTGATGGAATATTAAGTCAGGAGGACCATCCTACAACATTTTTTAGTGAGAAATTGAATAAGGCTCGACAAAGGTACTTTAATTATGATAGAGAGTTTTATGCGGTTGTCCAGTCACTTAGGTACTGGTGTCATTATTTGTTACATATGGAGTTTATTGTTTACTCTGATCATTAGGCACTCTAGTATCTTAGCTCCTAAAAGAAGCTAACTCATTGACATGCTAGGTGGGTAGAGTTTGTTCAGGAGTATTATTTTGTCCGTAGGCAAAGCAACACTAAATATGGTTATTGTTGTGTTGGGTAGAGTTTTCATTCTAGTTCACTCATTGAGGGTGAAAGTTGTGGGATTTGAGCTCATGTTTGTTGAGACTTTAGTGAGATCTATGCTGCCCTATAGGATCCTAGTTGCCCATCGTCTGGTGATTATCATATCAATGATGTTTATAAGGGCACCCATTTGTGTATTCGTAGTACTTCTATGCATGATTATTTATTGTGGAAGTTACATGTGTGAGGATTAGCTGGACACTTTAGTTTCGATAAGATCATTGCCTTTGTTAAGGATAGTTTTTTCTGGCCTGGCCTCAGAAATATGTAGTTCATGTTGTTTTCAATTGTCACACATGTCAGACGGCTAAGAGTAGGATACAGAACACTGGTATATACACTTCACTTCCGGTACCTTGTGAACCTTGGGCGGATCTTAGTATTGAATTATTTTTTGGGTCACCGAGGTCCTAAAGGGGTATGATTCAGGTTTTGTTGTTGTGGATTATTCCACTAAAAATGGCACGCTTTATTCCGTGCAGAAAAATTGGTAATACTTCACAAATCGCCATGTTATTCTTTAGTGAGGTCAAGAGATTGCGTGATTCACCATTGGCTATAGTTTCTGACACAAATGTAAAATTTAAGTTATTTTTGGAGGACTCTAGAAGAAACTTAACACCACACTTAAATTTGAGTTATTTGATTCGTTCGTGATGTCACTTCTTGTGACATGGTTTTGTCTATGGCTTAGTTTGCATATAATAGCTTAGTTAACTGTACGATAGGAGTGAGTCCTTTACAGGCTTACAATGGTTACCAATCTTGGAAACCTATTGATCTATCTCCTCTTCTAACTGCATATAGGTCTGGTGAGTCTGCAGAGTATTTTAGGCGTCACATTCATGATTTGGACGTTGAGGTAAGACAGAAAATTGATTTGAGCAATGATAATTATAAATGTGCTGCATGTGTTCATCACAGGTATCAGGAATTTAGCAAGGGTTATTGAGTAATATTGTGATACTGCGCTGAGCACATGGAAGGGAGTGCATGCTAAGAGGATGGGGCCATTATGAGTTTGTAAGGTGGTTAGTGCTAATGCAGATGAGTTAGGTCTTTTGAGTGATATGGGATTGGTTATGTATTCAATGTGGAAGACCTTACTACTTACCATGGGCCTTCTGATGATTCTATTACTTCCACTCTTTCTGCATGTACCTTACCTGCTTCGTCCACACCTTTGTCCACACCTGTTGTGCTCATAGATTCCACCTACATTTCCTTTTGTTCCTACATTGCGGACAACAAATGTCGTTGAGGATATTTTGGATGAGGGAGTTGTGTCGTTACTATCCGTTCTTGGTGAAGTGGCATGACAGGCTTGTGGATGATTGTACTTGGATTACTAAGGAGTTTCGTTTGCTTGATCCTGATCTTTTGGAGTGTTATGAGGCTTTCACTTTCTTGGATGCTTCGCTTTCACAGCCGAGGAGAGATGATTGGGATTGGTCCATGAGACGACCTCGTTGCTAGTTTATTATTTATTCTATTTTTCAGTGGTGCTATTTATTTTTAGTATTGGACTTCTTATTCTTTTTAGGATAAAATGCATTACACTACCTGTTGTTTAGAAACCCTACATGTGGTTTAAAAAAATTAGCAGATTACCACCTAAAATTGTAGCACCATAGATGGTAATCCGCTAGAATTTTAAAACTACGGGTGGCTATTTGGGGTTTTCAAACCACATGTGGTGCAATATAAAATGAGGTGGTGCAATATAAAATGGGTTAAACCACAAGTGGTGTAATGCATTTTATCCTTCTTTTTATTTCCATAGGTGATGCAATATAAAATGAGGTGGTGCAATATAAAATGAGTCAAACCACAAATGGTATAATGCATTTTACCCTTCTTTTTATTTAGAGGCCACTTGTTATTGGGCTTAGGGATTCTTATTTATGCTATTTATATCATTGTAAATATTACGTTCTCTACGCTTGACTGTTATTGATTTCTCAGCATAATAATATTTGTTGCGATCAATGTTTCTCCTTCCGGTGGTTGGAAAAATCTAGGGGTAGAGATTCTTCACTGGCTGATCCTCCCTTCACTTTTCCATTTAATATTCTGTTATTCTCTACTATTTGTTCAAATCCAGCCTTGCCCCACATCAAGCTTACCCGTTCCATCACAATCATATTTTACACATAATCCTTCTTCCGTTTCATTCCCAACGCTCCCTTCATAATTTTCTCATTATTCTCTTCCACCTCTATTTCTTGTTTGCCATTTATTTTGTTTACACGTAATTTCATTCCATCAAATCAAACACACAATATTAATTCAGGTCTTCGGGATAACTAGCAGTATTGAGTTGATTTGCTTAGGGCATGTTTTGACATTTGATTATTATTATTTTTTTTTTGGCAAAATCAATCTTCACAAAAGATAATTTAGGCAAAGATCATAATTATGTATGGACAAGGGAATATGTTGCTGTGCAATATTTGTACTTGGTGTTTAGGGCTGAATCTAGTACATTCATTGATGGTATATATTGCACTATCTTATTAACATTAATGACATTTCCCACTATTAGTGATCAACATCTAAACTTAGTTGTCACGGAGCAACATATTCACTTTTCCCGTAATATATTTAAGCATGGGCAACTCAGGAAAAGAATGTCCAAGAATATGATGCACTAATGTTTTACTCGAGTGGATTGATTTTTTTAGGTTGCAAAATTTCTAAATTCTAATATCAAAGCGGCCTTCCTCAATTCTACCTTTAGATGAGCTAATCTGTTATAACTCGATGTGAATGTGTTTCTTTTTTAGTCTCTTTTGCATCATATATTCTTGTCATGAAGTTATAGATGGTTATATATCAAATTTTTATTGATTATTATCTTCTATTGGTAGAGTCACAACCAAAGCTTTGGTGAGGGTGGATCTTTGCCGGCTGTTGGTGCTTCTCTGCTCAAGCCATCTGTAAGCAGATCTTTTCAGGCTGTACATGTAAGCTTGTCATAGTTATCACAGAAAAAAAAAAATTTAAATTTCGTAATGTATCATTTATCTTCTCTTTTGCTACTTGAATTATAGTTTCTGAATTTGTGCAAAAAATATCAAAGATTTTGAGAGAGTTTTAATGAGAATAAGCTTCATGTGAATTCAACTTTATCATGACATTTTAAGTTGTTCTATCCATGCTGATTTGTTTCATATATTTTCTTGTCAGTTGTCATTATATATGTATATATGTATTTTTTTTCCTTTTTGCAGGATGCGAATGTAACAAACAAGCTACAGAGCGTATGAATTGGATTATATTGTCGAACAAATTGTTTTGCTTGGTATCAGTTTCCCAGATTTTTTTGGAGGATTGTATCCTTGCACAATTTGTCTGGGTTGTGTTGGGAGTGAGCATTGTACAGATGCCCATTTATATATTGTTTTTTGAGGATTGACATGAGCTTTGCCCTACTAATGATTATGATAATGTCGAACAATTCAGTGATCCTCTGGTATGAGCATGTCAATCACTCAGCAAACCTGCTCTGGATGTGACCCTGTACATCAGCTGCATGCAACTTGCATCTTGTTTTAGAATGCAGTACCCAATAAGTTGCATCAAGAAGGCACGCACCTTAAAAGAGGGCAGATTCAATTTCACAGACAGATTTTGTTAGATAATTTTAGCTTCAAATTATACACTAATCTGCTTCACAGAATGCTGTAACCCAGTTATGGAATGTGTAACAGCTGATGTAGATGTAATGAAACTGCACTTGATTACCATATAGAATTGGAGATAATCCGGTTCCATTTTGAACTTTACTTGCATAAACTTCTGCAGCTACATGATAAATATACACATTTATCATTACCACGAGAATGTAGCAAGGGAAAAAATTAAGCAGGTTGTAATTTCTTTTGGAAAGTTTCCTAAATCAGTGCCTCAACGTTTTTGGGCTGAGTTCTGGCTTGCCAATTGGGTTATCCTTGTATGTTTTGTTCCTTGCTAGGACTGGATTGTCTTCATTTTATTATATCATTACGAATGATATAGTTCATAATATACAGTAACATTAATATCATTGGTTTTGATTGGTGATGGGTCATGATGTTTGTCTCACCGATCGATGTTAATCTTCCATACAAAGAACATGACGACGAATTGATGGTTGACATTACATTTATGCAACAAAATTCAAGTTCAGTGTTTATTAATTTAGGTCAATTGTACCTTCCAATTGTAACTGAATTTTCGAAACAAAAAATTGGTTATTAGAAATATTGTTAAATTTATTCATGGTCGACCGACACAAGTTTGAATTTTGCCGATGCTTTGTTGTTTAAATAAATGTTATATTCCTTTAACTTAGTTACTGATCGTTTTTACTTTTTATGGTTGTAAGGCCTTAAATAACCGCCTTTAGGGGCCTTGGTATAATAGCGTTAAAAAAAAAGAAGTTTGAGGCAAATGGCATGTTGACTTTGTTTGTTCAGTATGTGATACCATAGACAACATTTGAAAATTCGGAATATGATTTTCGGGATTGACTATTCTCAAGGGTGTGTTCTTTGTATAATGAAGCAAAACATTGGATCCTCCGTTCATTTTTCTGTGTTGCGTTACTACCTAACACAGATGTCTAAGATAATTGTGTCGTTCTTTACCTAAATGATTATGACATTATTTATTGGTGATCGTATGGTCTTTAATCTCACATGTTGCATTCACATTCACATTCACATTCTTGGCAATTTCAAATTTTGATATTTCTTTTCTCACGTAAACTACTCATCATAGTGGTGATATTGTCTATGTGATCAATTACCAGTTTTAGATGGTGTACTCAATTCATGGTTATGCCCATCATCAAATACACCTACATGCCAAAAACCATTTGCCTGGTTTAAAGTAATTCTCTTACTTGCTTCATAACAAACTCTTGTTTCTCGCCTTTGTTTAATCTCTATGGCCTCTCCACCTTTTGTTGGTTGTTTATGTTCCTTGTCACAAAGGTAAGTTTTCCTAATGACCAAGTATCTTTCCTAGATTTATAAATTGAATCTTCAATTTTTTTGCATCTTGCATAAGTAGTAAGATATGCCAAATTTCCAACATGTGTTGGCTCAAATAAAAATAACTTGAGTTTATTTAACTAGATATCTCAGTTTCAAACCCTAAAAATGTATAGTTTTGACAACCCCTGTTTTTGGCTGTAAATTGGAGTTGTTAGTTTGTTACCAACTAAGGCAATTCTGGTTTTCAGCGGAATATCGAACAATCAATGAGACATAAATAAACAACCTTACATTTATAGTACGAGCTGGAACATAGTATAACCAACAATTATTACAATTATTGTGTCAAAAGGTTCTATCAGCAGATAACATAATAGGTTCTCTACTACAATACCAAAACCGGATTCGTACTTATGAACCCTTAACAACTAGTCCTACTGGTACATTTTTTTCTTATCCTTGAAACTTTCACTTTTCTCGCGTTTAACTGAAAGAGAATCAAAACAAGTATAAGTGATAAATGCTCAGCAAATAATATACTATAAGGCAAGTGAGAAAAATAAAAGTTCTGTAGCTACTTTAAGTAAGCCATTTCATGGTAACATTAAAAATATGAACAAACGAAAGAGTTCATATAAGGGATTCTTGACGTAGATGGGGTGAATCCATAATCTCAAATGAGGGAAGATTGACAATTATTGCCTTTGAATAAAATTTCACATAAGCATTTTGATGTCTTTCTGTCCATGACTTGCTAGATCGCCTTAACTCTGTTTAGCACTAAGACTTATTGGAGTACTTATTACCATTTGACGATAGTAGGCCAACGCTATCTCAATATGGTTTGCGGTATAGACACATATGACACTTAAAGTAGATATAATTTCATCTACATGGCCCGACATAATAAAATAAATTATTTTCAATTTCGGGGTGTTCCCTCATCGACTTATGTAGTAGATTAGTAGATTAATTGTTATTCCCGGATGAGTAATTGTTGGGGGCGAGGGAGGGGGGGGGGGGGGGGGGGGGGGGGGGGGGATTGAATACAATTCACAAATTTATTCCCAAATGTAAAGATCACAATACAATCTGAAAGTATATTGTAGAAATGAAGACACAACAGATTGTATTGATCAATAAAGAATAGATAGATTTTGGAATCTAAAATTACAATATGGTTATCAAAGTTGATACCAGTTTCTGAAATCTGTTTAAGTATGAACAACTGTTATCTAGAAATGAATTTCTAGCTTCTCAAGGTATGAAAAAACTTATTTTTCAAATTTTATGAATTTGTTGCGTTTTATAGAGTGAATATCTGAATTCTTTCTATCTCTGTTTTTCGTCTCTTTTGTGTTGTGTATATATTGTGACTTGTATATTTTCCACACAGTTTCCTTTTCTGATCTTTTTTGTTTTTTAACAACTATTCTGATCAATTAGAGCAACTTGTCTTTATTAGTAGTTGTAACAACTTTGTTACCTAACATCTCTGTTAAGTCACATCACTATTACGAAATATCTTAGTTTTCATAGATCAGCTTCCCAACCTTGCAAATCCAAATGTAACTTTGTTATGGATCTTTGGTCGGCTTCTAGTTTATTGAGGAACTCTGGAAGATGTGTGATGTGACAAGCCATTTATCCTTTGATGTGACGTTGTTCATCAGTGGATGTGTATCCCCTAATATGAATTTGTTCATCAGTGAATATTTATCCCTTGATGACTTTGTTCATTAGTGGATATTTATTCCTTGACGACTTGTCCCCTGATGACTTGTTCACTTATAGCTTATCCCCTGACCAACTTCGTGGCTTCAATGCATTAGAGAGTTTTTGCCTTAGTCTCTAATAGCTTCAACAATAGTCTCCGATAATGAAATCCTTATTCTCCGATTGGCTAGTACTTAGTTTTCGATAGGTTAAACGTTTGTCTCCCATAGGCCAAAAACTTAATCTCTAATAGACTAATCCTTAGCCTCCGATGGGCTAAATATTAGTTTCCGATAGGGCAAATTGCTTGACTAACTTCAACTTTGTTGAACTCTCCCAATACATTTCTGGTAGTCTCTAATGTGACCTGCAGTCTCTGATGATAGTCTCTAATAGTACATTACTGCAGGTTCTAGTACAATACCAAGTTCTAACAATTCTAAATACTATACATCAATATCAAATGTTATAATTCCTAACATTAGTCCTGACACCTTAACGAGGGTCATTGTATAAAAAGATAGATGATTTCATAAGAATGCAAAAGTATAACATTAGAAGAGCTAAACTGAATCAAATAATTCAATATATCACATATTGTCATGAAATAGACATGATGCTTGCAACTGGATACAAGTAATCAAACATTTAACAATAACATCTTAGCTCAAGTTGAATAAATAACTTCATCCTCTATCAGTACGTATACGAAACAATCATGTATACATAAGAAGAAATGTTTTAAGCATTTGCATATAACATGTGGTTATGCAGATCGAATCAATTGATCATGCATTTAATTGCAATAAGCATCAGATTTCATATATGCTTGTAAAGAAAACTATGCTATATGTTGATAGAATAATAAATATATTATTTGCCTTGATCAGAGTGATAACTTACATTTGGTTCAAGGGCTTCAGCGAGCTGTTTTTGATCCATAAATGATCAAAAGTTAGAACTATAGCTATTTTTAAGGCAATAAGACTCGTATGTAATGTCTATCAGATTGTGTATTATGTAATTTATTAAGAGTGTCTTATTTTAGTTGTTATGTATTTCTATATTGGGGAATGTCTGAATTTAGTCTATTCAACTTAGAACAACAAGATATTCATTATTAATCAACTGGTGTGCAATGGCTGTAAATATGAATAGTTACTGCAGAATTTCTCATTTGAGTTAAATGAAACTTTTTAGTTTATAACTATCACTCTTGAATGTATCTTATGGTGATGCATATACATGAAATTGTTAGATTTGTTATTGTACAGTAGCTACTGATGTGTTTTATAACATCAGTAGAATGGTTTTTAAAAAGTGAATTATTTTCAAGTATTATTATCAGCTGATTAGTTATTTGCTCATTAGTAATAGTTAGGTTTAGTGGATATTGTGTTTCAGGGGATAATCACACATCAGAGGATAAATTATGCATCAGTGGTTACTGTGCATCAGAGGATAAAATATGTATTAGGGGATAAATTACACATCAATGGATAAATTATGCATCAGTAGTTATTGTGCATCAGGGGATAAGTTTTACTCATCAGGGAATAAGTTTTTGTTCATTAGGGAATAAGTTTTTGGTCATCAGAGAACAATATCCTTAGTGGATTTATTATTAGAGGATAAATTTAGCCATTAGGGGATACTTTCATTCATCAGAGGGTAAAAATTGGTCATCAGAGGATGATTTTAGTCATCAGTGGATAATATCATCGGGGGATAATTTTATTCATCAAGAGATAATAGCATCAGGGGATAATTTTATTCATCAGGGGATGAATTTTATTCATCGCTAAACTCTGAACAATAACGCCAAAGTTGTCGCTAAGCCACTTGACTATCGCCAAAGTCACTTGACTAGCGCCAAAGTCATAAGAAAAATTATCATAAGCGCCAAAGTCCCAAAAAAAGGTTGCGCCAAAGTATACCTCATCAGTGGATAAAATGACTCAACACCAACGTATGCGTTATTAGTGGATAATATGTTTGTTAAGCCTATCAGAGACTAAAAGTTTTAACGTGTCGGAAATTAGGAAATTTTGAACTGTTAAAGACTAACATTTTGAACTGTTAGAGGCTAACATAAAGCTATTCTCTAATACATTGAAGAGTCGTGATTCAAAAGTAAGCAGAAGCTTTCCAACATGACAAGGTTTTCAGAAAAAAGGAAAATGATTCAATTTACAGCAGTGGTTAAAATTGGTTAGAAGTTAAATATCCTTCTCAATTGTATAGTTGAATATTTACCATTTTAGTTGATAGAAACTATAAACAATAAGGAATAACATAGTACAATATATCCATGTTGAATATATAGAAAAACTCTTTGAGTATTTTGAAAAAACATAGGTTATCTATGTGGTTTATCATTATGGTGGGATTATATTGAAGGAAATATATTTTAATTAACCAAGGTATTTAACAAATTTTCACTCTAGCTAAATGATCAGGCAAACACAAACTTTATCTCTCATGTTTCTCAGTCAAATTAAATAACCAGTTAATGCTATAAAAATTATCTTACAAACCTTTCAATCTGCAGCAAACACTGCATGAATATTATTTTTGATTTTTGAGAGTATTTAGAAAGGAAGAGTAGTAAGACGAGGACATTTTTTATATGGAATATTATTTTTGAGTTTTGAGAGTGTTTAGAAAAGAAGAGTAATAAGACAAGGGCCTTCTTTATATAGGTGAGTCTGAAAACAAGTATGTCTGGCGTAGGGTGTTTCACATCTTAATTTAACATAAGACGTGAAATTAACTAAACCACTAACTCATTAAATATAACAAACAATTATTTGATCACTCAACATACACATATGTGTGTACTTCTCTCAGGTGTCGTACAGTAGTAATCTGTAGTACTAATAACTCATTAGATTACTTGCTTACTCTCCGGTGGGAGTCAAACTGACAAATTGCTTATTAATCCCCTTTCTTTTGTAACAGTGACATAACAAATCTCATTAATTCTATTACTATTACTGTTTATGGTAATAATAGTATCTTAAACTGAAATTTGGTCCCTTCAACATTCATAGGAGAATCTTTGAACACAATTGCAAATACATAATCTTAATTAAATAAAATTTATTTAATTAGTACTTTCAATATTATAATAATATTTACAAAAGTCTGAGACTTCACAATAGTATACTGCTAGGAGTATTCTCTCAAAAGGACACGAGAGAAGTGTGGTCTAGATTAATCCACAATAACTCAAATATTAGACAAAAAATACTAAAAAAAGATATGGCAAATTAGCCTCATAAATAAAGTCAAACCTAGTAACTTTGACAATACTACAATTCCAAATAAGTTTCGGCTTCTTCTTCATTATTAACCTTCAACTATTCACTTTCTTGTAGTTCAGGCGTTGTTTGTGCAATCGCCGTCCCTTTAGTGAATTTTGCAAAATCTTCATTTGTTGATTTTCTTTAAATCAATGAATCAGCAATGACACTATTTATCTCTTTAAGGCAGCGTTTGAATTGAATGAATGGAATGAGAAAGGGAATAGATCAAAAAATTAGAAAGAATTTAGTGAAAATTAGTGGTAAAAAAGGTGATGAGGAGAGATGAGAAGGAGAATTACAATGAAAAAAAAGAATGGTTCATTCCATCACTATCTCTCGTCGGGATCATAAAATTTTATGGTTTATAATAATTACATGTAGATCAAATTCCTTTTCTCTCTTATTCAATTATCTCAATCCAAGTGGAATTTACATGGATTGTCCTTGCGGTTTCTCTTTTCCCTTTCCCCTAGTTTTTTTGAACGCCAACTTAAAATTAAGAGGGCTAACCTCTTAGTATACTAGATGTATTATGCGTTGATGAATTTCATTTTAGCAACTTTTGTGAGCCGAAGAGAGATGACATATATTGATGACCTTAATTTGTGGGTGGAATGTGTAAAAATAAATTTGTTGAAATCCAAGGAATCCTTAGTTGAGAGAATAAAAAAGATAATTAGAAGAAAAGTAGGAAATGTGATATTTCATTTTAGTTACTGCTGAACTAACTGCTATAAACATTCACTATGATTTACGTTTGCACGAAGTTTAAAAATAGATTGAAGTAAAATTTGCACCGTATACTTTACTCAGAATTTCTAGTTGCAGTCAAACTTAAATAAGAACAAAAAAATACCTCATATTTTGTTTTCAACAACTAAAAGCACTCCAATATTGATTTTTTGAGTTTTTTTTTTTAATTATATGCGTACGAGGTGTTCTTTTGTTAGTCATTACAAAATGTAGGGTGTATTTAGTTCAAATTAAGTATGCAGATGTATTTAGTTCAAATTAAGCATGCGGTGCAAATTGAAATTTGGACCTTAAAATATCAAAGCTATTGAATACCGGAGAAATGTTTGTGATCCTGGAATTCAGAACGTAAAAGAAGAAATTTGAGATTTGAAGTCCTTGTTGAGTAGAGTAGATTGCTAGTAACCAACTCTTCTCTTCAGTGCCTGACCCCAGCTTTTCAACTTGATTGAAGAACGTAGAAAATATTGATTTAAGATTTAGCTTGTTGTTGAGTACATAGTTGCAGCAATGATCCAACGTCCATAACTTTGATCTTCGACTTGTGTGTAGGCTGTATATAATTGATGATTCATGATTGACTCAGTTACTAAACTCAGTTTTAAAGAGTGAAAAAGTTGTGTTGTTTGTATTCGACCCCTTCTACAAACACGTTAGTTTATTTTGTTTTAACAACTCAGTTACTAACAATAATAAACGTTACCACTTGAAATAATAGCAGCAACAAATATAATATTAGTGTTTAATCAATGCTTTTCTTTTCTCTCCTTTTGTTTGTTGATGTCGTGTTGTTTTAAAGCAGTATCCCCTAAATAAATATTACATGAAGGAAGGAGTATATCTTATGCATCTGATATATCTTTATCACCATACTATACTCCTTGCTGCAATAATTCCTTCATGTTATCTAGGGTATGATGTTTGTATTATCTGTTCCTGTATTGTCTGCAACAATTCCCTCGTACATGTATTATCTGCAATAAATTTGTCCATAATTCGTTAAATGCATATACCATTTTTAATATTAATTCCTAAGGGATTTTTGTCGCAATTTTTGAATAAGTCAATTAAACTTTTAAAATCTCATAATAGCCCATTAAACTTACAGCAAGTATTATAATAGATGATTCCGTTAGATCCTCACAGTTTCTGTCAATTAATTAATGACATGGCGTCATTAAAATAAAATAAATTTACGTGGCAATCTACGTGTAATGTTTTTTAAATTTCCTTTTTTCACCTAATGACATGACTAGCATACAAAAAATGTAAGATTTAATTTTAATTTAATATGATATGTAAAAAAATTTTATTCTACAAATTAATTAAAAAATATGTTCATTTTGTTGTAATTTTTTTAATAAATAATAGATATTTCAATTTTTTAATATGAAATAATTTAAACATAAATAAATATTAATGTAATTATACTACTTTAAAGAAACATGCGCGGATACACATATAGGAAAGAGAATTTAAGACAGCCTTAGCTAAGAGAAACACGTGTGCACACACATATTAATGTCGTTTTGCTATTCTAGTAATTAATTTTTAATTAAATTAGTTCTCTTACAATTGTTATCTTAATTTAATCCCTAACTATTCTGTTTATCGTGGTCGTCATAGACTTCTCTCCGTGTGATGAAATTATTTTAGAAGGTTCAAGACTTTTGATTTGATTAATTTGATAAATAGAAGTATTTGTATTTGCACATTAGTCAATTAAAGAATAGTAAATTCTAAATAAGAGAAGATAGATGAATCGGCGCATTGAGGTTAATATATCCCAATTCCTTTGATGGTCCCTCAACATAAATGAAATCATTAAATTTTGGACAACGTATTAACATAAAAATATTATATTTCAAGATATAAATTAATTATTCACACAGATTGAAAATTAATCCTTTATACAAAATATAAATGAATAAATTATCCATTCATCATAGACTAATTTTGTTTTCGGATCCTCATAGATGGGACTTAGGAGCACAATCCCGACCTTTGTCCCATCATACATAATGGTCGAGCCCCGAACCCAACCCTCCACATCATTGGCATGCTTGCTGCCACCAACCCACCTAAAAAATCCTCAGACATGTGCAAAACACATGCCAATCCTCCTATAAATAGAAAATTTCACCACCTTTACAAGAAAATGACACTTTATCTATTTAAACAATATATCTCACTAGAACTTTTTATCAGTATACTCATTCTTGCATCAGAGACGCCTTGAGTAAACTCACCAGCTACCCTCTAATCTTGTTATTGTGTAGGTTTTACATAGTTGATCAAGAATTCAAGTTTTTTAGTCCTTGTCATGGATTCTCATATCAACAATTAGAAAATTAATTTAATCTACCATACCCAAAAATTCTTACTACAATATTTTCTTTGTGGTATAAATTTCTTGAAATTGTGTACCAATTGTGACAATGATGGTCTGGAATTGATTCTAAATTTTCATATGAAAGCAAAAGAGGGATTTCGCCAAAACTTTTGCATATCTGGGTTCATAGAGATGAAGTATGAGATGAAGAGACGAGATGATAAAGTTAAAATTGGGTATCTAAAAATTTTGAGATTTGAAAATATAAAATTCATTTTAAACCATGAAATGAAACCTGGGCTTAATTATTTACCTTTAATTTTTAACTGTTTTGTATGAAATCAACATGAAGATTTTAGGATGGGATAAATATGTTATTGGAAAAATATGAAGAATTATGAAGCACCGGTTCATATTCCTTTTTTTTTTACATAAAGCGTATAGAAATTTACCAAGTAAGTTTTTGTAATTTTTTGGTGTTAATTAACTAGTTTATATTTAAATTATGAATTTCTTTTAATTTAGTTTCTTTCACTAGATAAAGTATTTAATTAATTTTTTTTCATTAAAAATGCTAATTGGATATAAACAGAGTTGGAATTGATTGGTTGAAGTCTATAAAAAAGTGTCCAAGTCATATTCATGTAATTTTTTATTTAATAAAATTAATCCACATTGACAATCATAGGATGGAAACAGTCCAAAATTGACAGTATGACCAATCATAAAATTTAAGTTGAGTTTAGTGATCTAATATGAGATTTTAAACGTGTATTGGAGTAAATAAAAAAAAACATAACAAATACAATGACCTGAAACATATTTTTGTCAAATAACATATATCTAAAGATAAAATAGGGAAAATTTATTTAATATGGATAAGATTTAGTTATGATTAAACGAATTAAACGAATCAAATTGAGTCAAATTTAAATCGAAGTTATTTAATTTTTTCTGCTAATCGAGTCGAGTCAAATTGAATATATTTTTAATAATTAATAAAAATTTGTGTTACAATCAAATTGTTTAAATAATCTAACTTTGAAGATGAGCTAAGCCAAACACTTATAAATAAGTCGAGTTTATTTGATTTATTGAATTTAAAGGTAATAAGGTTGAGTCTAATCTTTTAAACAAACAAAATATTATGATGAAGATTAATTTACTTAAATAAAAGAATTGAGATTTTAAAATGAGTCAAACTGAATCAAATAACATCATTTATGTTTTAAATAGTGTGAAAAAGAAAAAGAAAGAGAAAGGCACAACAGGATATCTGGAAAAATTAAAATTCTTAAAATGTGGAGAAACTATAATTGGGAGGTTCACTATTTTAGAACTCTTGGAGAATTTAGATAATAAATAATTAATCAAAAGTCAATTAAGGAGGTAAATTATTTCCTAAACCATTAATTTTTCATCTTTAAGAAATTGAAATTCTAGGGGGGGGGGGGAGAGAGAGAGAGACCGAAAGTAGGTGAAATCAATATCTTCGTCTTGAGGGAGGGAAGGAACTAAGGAATCATCTCTCTCTCTCTCTAAAATTTGTATTGCTAGTCTGGGTTCCTGCCTGCACGGTAATCGTAATCGCTCTCTTTGTATTGTTCTCTGTCTTTGACTTTGGAATAATAAAAAATGAATATCATCATGAATTGAAATTCTGAGGCTGGGGCTGGCTGAGTTTGACTTGGGAAGGATTTGCGTGTCAAATGTATTTCTTGTTTATAATAAATTTCAAACTCTTCTAGACTACTCATCTTCTTCTTCTTCATTCTTTGTTGATTGTTTCAGCCTTTCCCCTCCTCCTGTATTTCTGTAAGATCTATATACACCTAGCATATTATATAGATCGATCGATTTATAGAAATTAGTATGCGTATCGTCAATCTGGAATTTTTTTGATTAACTCCCCATCTGCTTCCTTTCTTACAACAAGAAGGTAACTGAGCTCAATCTTCCTTTTTCTTGATCATCCATCCGGATCATTTTACACCATTTTAATCAATTTTAAATGTGTGTGTGTGTGTTTATATTCCACCCTTTTAATCAATTTTATCTATGTCATACATGTAATTACATCTAGGTGCTGCCTTCTTACTTGCTATGATAATTCTTTCCGATTCTTCGTCCAAGTGAATTAACTGTGGGTTTTGTTGGATTTGTTTTTTCTTTACTTCAACTTGTTTTTGTTGGATCGGCTCCGGTCAATTTGTAGCTTAAGGCTAATTTCTTAAATCTTTTCCTTCTTACCAAGTTGAGCTTGTAGATTTACCAATTCAATGGTTATATTTTGTTGAAATCAATTCTTTGTTTTGATGTTATTATCACTTTTCTTTTGCCACAACAGAATCCGACAAGGGCTTTTGAGATATTTTTGAAGGGAGAAACAGATTATGGATGACACCAGAGAGGCAACAGGTTATTGGTGTCATATGTGTAACCAAATGGTTGAACCAATTGTGGAGTTTGAGAGCGTTAATTGTCCCTTCTGTCTTGGTGGGTTCGTGGAGGAAATGGAAACTGCCCCTGTCACTGCTGCATCCCAAACCCTTAGTCACCATGACCGCCGCTATTCAAATGAATTTGAAGGAGAAACTTTTGATTCAGATCGGTCACTCTCTCTCTGGGCGCCTATTCTTCTCGGCATGATGAGTAATCCTCGTCGCAGGCATAGAGTTAGAAGATTGGAATTTTCTAGGGATAATGATGAGGAAGATCAAGTTGAACAAAACGAAGATAACAACCATCACTATCGCCATCACCATCACCACCATGAAGGGGAGTCTGAACTAGATCGAGAACTGGAATCCATCATCCGCAGAAGGCGGAGGAGCTCAGCAACTATTCTTCAACTCCTTCAAGGCATTCGGACTGGACTACAATCATCAGAAAGTGCTTCCGAATCTGATACTAATGATAGAAATGAAAATAGTAATAATAGGGACAGGGAGCGTGTGATTCTAATCAATCCCTTCAATCAGACCATCATCGTCCAGAGTTCCTCTGGCTTAGGCAACAACTCTGAATACCAGAATCAGAATGCAAACGGATCGCTGGGGGATTATTTCATGGGCCCCGGGTTAGACTTGCTTCTACAGCATTTGGCAGAGAATGATCCCAATAGGTATGGCACCCCACCAGCAGACAATGAAGCTGTGGAAGCATTACCTACTGTAACAATTGAGGACAATTTGCAGTGTTCTGTTTGTTTGGAGGACTTGGAAATTGGGGCTGAAGCAAAAGAGATGCCCTGTAAACATAGGTTCCACAGCGGGTGTATCTTGCCATGGCTAGAGCTGCACAGTTCGTGTCCTGTTTGCAGGTATCAGTTACCTACTGAAGAATCCAAGCTTAATTCCGAGGGATTGAGGAGTAATAACATTAGCAGCCATATCACCGGTGATGCCATCAATGGGAACAATAGCACTAGTAGAGGTGAAGAGGGGGATGTGGATGGGAGAAATGGAAATGGAAGACGGTTTTCTGTACTGATCCCTTAGCCCTTCAGTAATTTGTTTTCATCCTCAGGGTCTCCAACTCCTATTACAAATTCATCAGCCACCGGGTCTTCTGCAGGTGCATCTGAAAATTCATCTCAAATTGACGAGAACTAAGATTGAGTGTTACAATATCTGCCTGTTTTGTTTTCTTTATGTTTTTGCTTTCTTGTAGATAATTTGCTATCAGGTGCCGTATCATGAACTTTCTATTTGTCATGCGCATTTACTTTTAAAGCGCTGGCCTTGTTAGCAGTCGGTCACTGCTTGTGCAACACTGCGTCTCTTCTTTATGGTATGCATAGAATTTATCCACTTCCTGAAATACTCTACGTCAGCAGTCAGTCACTTGTTGGATTGTTTTTATGACTTATGGATGATATGCGATTGTCACAAGAACTTTGAGAGGGTGCAGCCTTTAGGTTGGTCAATCAATTCCCGAGCATGATTAGTCATTACTCATTAAAGATTTCAATACACTGATTGCAATTTTCCGAAGATCTACACAGACTGCTTTCATTGTTTTATCATGTATATGTTTGGCCCATTTTTCAATTAAAAAAGCAATGACAAAGTAAAGCCCAACATTTTTCTCCACTCCGTCTTGTACTCCTTGCATACGAAGGTTCAACTTCAAGTTCATCGACAATTCTTTTGAGTTGTTCAGTGGAGGAAGAGTTGCTCACGTATCCTTCATTTTAATTGGAAGTATATTCTAAAGGTTCTGCATCTTTTGTTTCCTTGATGGTATATCCTCTATAATGATTTGTCTCGTCTTTAACTTGCCACAAATCTGCAGGCAGTATGTTACAAAATCACTTTCATCATACTTGGCTTTTGACGATACTGCCTAGTTTATTGTTCTATCACAATCATATTCATGAAAAGAGATTTATCATTCACTCCAGTAAGCCATGTTTGAAGCTATTTAATTGTAACTGATTAAGTGGGTGTACTACATGTCATTTATGTAAAGAACGTCTTATTCATTTCCTGATCATAATGAGTTGCAGAAGGTTTGATTTGCTTATAATAATACAATAGGACAATGCTCGGTGGAATAACATGGCAATAAGAGAATCTTAAATGACGGCATGATCTTGTTTTCCTTCATTAGAAGTGGTAGTACTGGTGGTGATGGTGTTGACACACACAACCAAAGGACTTCTAACAAAATGGAAACCATCAGACCAAATAATTTCACCAAAATCATATCTCCCTTGAGACTTCTTCTTTGGCGTGAGAGTGACGTAGTACGTGACTTCTTCCTTAAAGCATGAGAAAAACAAGATTCTGGGCCAAACAGAAACATGAACACCATTAGGAGGATTGACAACGACAAAGTAGATAGCCGTCTTCTTGATTCCCACGTTACGAACATTCCTTTTGATGGTTATTGTAGATTCCAGATTCGATATCATGATAGCTGGGTAGTTGATATTACTGATCATATTCTTATTATAATTATCTGGGGAACTGGTGGATTTTGGGCATAGCGGGGAGGTGGCCTTGGAACTAGTAGTTATTATTCGAATTTGATCTTCGGTGTAACCAATGCTACAGAGATAGAGGATGTAATCGTTGGTTTTCATGTCGTAGACTAGACCAGGATCCATAGCTTTCAAGGGGTTTATGTGACCGGCACCAATGTCAAAGGCATCTGAGACCTTGCTAGAGCCACCTGCCAAAATGGTGTCGTGGGGGGTGTCGGTGTTGTATGCTGTAGTCATCAGAGCAGATTTAATGGCTGCAGGAGACCAATCTCGATGGAAGGACTTAATAAGAGAGACGACACCGGAGACATGAGGGCAGGACATTGATGTCCCCGACTGAAAGTTCCATTCCACAGAGCGTCCATCCCCCTGAGGGAACAAAGTTGGAGAAGTATCCGGAGGCCATGCTGCTAATATATTCATGCCTGGTGCACTTATGTCTGGCTGCAACACATTTATGGTGCAAGCGCCCAGCAGTAAGCACTTAGAATATATAATATTATAATACTGATTTGATTTCATCATGAATTAATGCTACTTTCTAGCTAGCATTAATTAATGTTCTTCCCGTTCTATAAAATAAGTTACATTTGACTTTTTACGGATATTAATATTACATATTTGATTAAGAATTATATAATTATAAGTTGTCTTTTTTTTTTTTCCTTCTGAAATTTGTAATAAGTATTTAATAAAAGATAAAAATAGAAGAATATAGTGACGAATTTTAGAAAATATGATATTATAATTAAAAAGATGCAAATATAACTTTTTTGTGGAGCAAATTTCATGTTCAAATGTAACTTTTTTTGGGAATGGGAATGGGAACGGAATCGGAGAGATTATATGATAACTACATATGATATATCATCAAGATGAATTTGAATTTGATATCTTTAGTCCTCGTGTATAGTTTAATTGTATCACTATACGCGAGCATGCATATTATGTGCTCTTATGTGTTTTTCTATTTTTATTCGTATTTCTCTACTTACAACGTACCAGACAAATGGTTTAGCCAACGATTCATATATAACACTTTCTTATTAAATGTTTATCTATTACCCGTTTAACGGCTCATTTGCCAAAACTAATAAAGAGCGAGCAAATCAGCATAAATGTATACTATATACCTTGAGAATGTCAGAGGTTATTGAGCTGGGACCTCTGGAAGAGAAGTATGCAACTGTTGGTGCTGGTGACTTGTTGATTACTGTCGTACCCGCTGAAATCTGGATCGTAGGCAGCCTTCAATTCGATTTACATGCATTCAAATGTCAAATCACTCGGTTCGTGTCCGTCAATTTGTATGTAGGAGTAAATGAGCATATATATATATATATATATATAGGCCGGGAAGGCAAGCATTGGACGTACGTACCTCATAGATTGAGCAAGATATTGAGCGATCTTAGTCCCTTGAAAAATGTCAACGTGGACGGTAGGGATGAAATCAATATCAGCACTCTGAAACGTTGGAGGCTGCACGAATATCAATCCCGTAGCATTGGCCGTCCAAGCTGCTACTGCTGCATCCCCGCTCGTAACTGCACCCCCTATGTTCCAGAAGCATATGATTACCTTTCCTGCTGCTGTTTTGTTCTTTTTCAACTTTTCCCGCTTGCAATCTCTGTATACATGGCATGCATGTACAAAAATGAATTGGTGGGTGTGCGCCCCGAATGTATGTATAGAGAATTAGTTAGTTCGATTACCCATCATCAAAATATCTTCTAGCTGGAGCCAATTTGGCTGTTATTTGTTTGGAATTTAAGCTTTCGCCCTGTACATAGAAATTAATTAATTGAATAGCTAGCTAGTAGTATAAAGATAGCTAGTTTATTATGCGCGAGTATTTCTTATATGCGTATGTGCATGAGATGATGGAGGGCGAGGGGGATCATCAAAATTAGCATACCATGAAAAAGTTATTAACATCATCATTCAATACTATGCGCGTAGGAAAAGTGCGATCGATGGAAGAAGCGGCGACGCAAATGCTCCAGGGAGAAACATTTTGCACCGAAGCTGGAGTGGGTCCGTCATTGCCTGCGGAGAAAACCACAGTCACCCCTCGTTGCATGGCATGAAATGAACCAATATCAGCATGTGATGCGAAGAATGGATTCAAAGGCGGTGAATGTCCGAATGAGGCGGAGATGACATCGACTCCGTCGTGCAATGCAACATCAAATGCCGCCAATATATCAGTCTCGGTGCAAATTGCATCAAGTTCATAGCTCCAACATACTTTGTACACAGCCAGTCTAGCTCTAGGATTTCCTCCCCTAGCTGTGCCTTGCCCAAAACCACCTACGAAACTTGCATTTTCAACAATGGAGCCAACCGCGGTGGAAGCTGTATGAGTCCCGTGGCCTAGGTAGTCGCGAATCGACCGATATTCAGATTTGCACCTGAGCTGCCCATACTCCTCCTCAAACCCTTTAACGTAGTAACGCGCCCCTATTACTTTCTTATTGCATGATTCTCTGGCCTCAAACTTCTCTCCGTCCTCACATTTTCCTTTCCATCTTCTGGGAACCGGTAGCATACAATCTTCTTCCTTGAAACTATGAGATTCTGGCCAAATACCTTCGTATATGCAGTACATCATCAGTAAAAATAATTACTTCTAGCTAGCTTGCTTGTCCTACGAGTGCAATGGTCATGCTTTATCTATATTCAATTGTTAATAATCTATTCTACCGCTACCCTTCTACTCCCTCTCTGCAGTAATAGGTGTATTGTTAATAAGCACATTAATTGAGGTTAGAATAGGAAAATTGTACTGTATTAGTTTATTCTTGAAAACAATGAGACTACACGTATATTTTTTGCCGCAACCATCATTATTCTTCTAGGCGAACGCAAAAGACAGAGTAACACCGTCAAAAGGTTTCAACCACAGGCCGTAAACTTCATGGCGTTTTGCTCTGAACAATTTTTTTTTCATAATTAGAAATATAATTTTTTTTATAATTTTACTTGTTTTATAAAAATATCATATTTTTCATAAAATAATATATTTTCAGATATTTAACTTCAAATTTATTAAAAATAAAAAATTTCACTTTAATTTTGAATTTTAAGATTTTGCAAATCTATTTTTAATCATGTTCGCAAATACATACGAAATCAATGTTGGCCCTCTCTAATAAATCGCCAATGTCATCGACATGGAACTTATCATCAATAACAATGCCATTACATACTCTAAGGAATATGAAAATATTAGACACACATATAAAAGGAATATGAAAAAATCTATTTTTTTAATCTAGACCGTAGTTAATTACATTATAATTAATTTGTAATTTTTTTTGAAAATTAAATAGTGTGAATGAAAATAATATTGAAAAATAAATGAGTGCAAATTTTCACTTTTTTTTATGATATGTATCGTGATTTTTATAATCATACAATTTGAGTAAGTTTTCAAGAGTAAATTCTTAATTTTATAATTTCATGCATGTACTTATAAAAAACTAGGCAACTTTAATGCTAGTTTACTATAAAGTTTGAAATTCCGTAGCTGTGCATATCTTGACTCTTCTCTAGCAGTGCTTTTTAACGTTGAAATATCTATATTATCCCTATATTTTTATCAGCAGTGTTACTATGTATTAAACATTATTGTTTTCATGTTACTATTTTTTAGCGTTAATACGTGAGAGAATGATATTCGATTAATAAAAAAACACGCTAACATACTTCAAACAAAGGATAAAAAAGATGATGTAAAAGATTAAAAAAGTTAATATTAATGGTAACTGTGTTCATCCTAATATTTTAGATACTGATACTATTTATATTACTACTTAGTCTTCCCTATTTAGTAAAGCTACGTTAACTTGATTCAAATAATTCTAAATCATTTTTCCAAATTAAACAGGATAAAAAAAAAAAAGAGTTCAACAGTAACTTCAAAATTGACAAAAATAATAACATTTATAATCAATTTTACTATTTCCTTATTTGATATTACTATTCTAATAAATTAATTGATAACTGAAAGAATGAAACAAGAGTGACAAACAAATCCAAACAGATTTCAAAAAGATGAATAAAGATGACATTCAATTAATTAAAAACAATATAAACATATTTCATGGAAGAAAATAAGGATAAAAAGCTAATAGTTATAGTAACATTCATATTAGTATTAATCGTGTATGCTAACATACTCATGTTACTATTGTCATCGATATCACTCTTCAATAGTTGATTCAATTACTCAAAACATACTCTTTCGGTTCATATTTACACGTGGTTTGATTTTTTATAGCACATAATTTTAGATACATTTTTATATGTATTAAATATTCTATTTAATATAAATATTTTATTCATAATAATCCTCATTTAAAATATTTTCACTTTTAAATTATTTGAAAATAAAATAAAATATTTAACACATATAAAATGCACCCAAAATTACATATAAAAAAGTCAAATGACATGTAAATAAAAACATATGGAGCATAATTTTTAAAAAATAAAAGATATACTTTGTAGATAATTTAAAAAAGAAAAATGAAGTGAAAAAAGATTTCAACAATAAAGTCAGAATTGACAAAAACAGCAACATTAATATCAAATGTTACTATTAACTAAAAAATGAAAAAACAAAAAAGGGAAACGCAAATATGATATTAATAGATTTGAAAAGTAACACAATAAACTAATAGAAAAAGTGATGTTTGGCCAAGAAAAGATATGTCATTAGATCTGGTAACGCAGTTGTGGTGGATATAGTCATGGTGATGAGATATTTGGTGGTGGTGGTGGTGGTGGTGAATTGCAATAAAGGAATAGGATGAAAGAGATGGCTATAACGATGATAAATGAACTGGATGTTGGTGGTAACAGTGGTAGTGGGTAAAAATGATAGAGAAGGAGGCATCAAAAGAGGACATGAGTTGGAGATGGTGGGCACAAAACAATATATTATCTCGGTGATTGAAGAAGAATAGATGAATGATACGTTTGGTAATAAATTTAAAATATCACTTGTTGAGAAGATTTAGAAAGTAAGGTCACCGTTGTGAAATTTTGGACTTTAAAGGAGATCAGACGTGCATTATCTCTAAAAATTAATTTATACGTCACCAAAAGTTATGAATTTATAAGTTAAAATTTAATATTTTTGAATGTCCGATCTTATAGCACAACCCATATTTTTTTTTAAAAAACTCCCGTCTATTTCTTGTTTTGGCCTCCACACCATGTGATTAAGGAAATTACAAAACCTGGCATATAAACTATCAATATATTTGACGATTCTATTTTTTTCATAATTTACATGCTCAGGCAGTATTTGTTTAATTTTTAATACATCATAATAAATTAAAAATTTGAGTGTGTTCAAATATTATATCGTTCGGACCATTTAGCTTACCACTTATCTATTAAAAGATTTAGTTTATCTAAATCCAACAACCTATAAAAATGAAACTAAATGAATTAATACTTAAATAGATTAATTCAGATATTTAATACAAAATATTAAACAAATAATTAAATCTCTCTTTAGATTCAAATATAAATACTTAACAATTCAATAAATTCATATATAAATCTATTAATAGATTCAGATACTTAATTAAATAAACGTAGCCTTATAAAAATGATGTAATGATGTGACAAAAAGTTATAAAAATTGATCACTCTCATATATTTTTTTAACATCAATTTTTAGTTATACGAAATATGATCTATAAAAACTTTAATCCCCTTGACATGAAAATTTTCATGTCAAATTTGACACCTCTCTTAATCACCATATACACACACATACATAGGGAGATGATCCATTAAGAGGGCTGGTTTTATCCAGCTTGATCTTAACCATACAAGCACAAAATGAATGGCACACATACATAGGGACATGATCCATTAAGAGAGCTGTTTTTATCCAACCATACAAGCACAAAATGAATGGCTGAGATGAGAAAAGAGAGTATTCTACGTCCGTTATAATTTGTGGCAGACAATGTCATAATTTATGGCGGATGTAAAAAACATGTAAAATAATATTGTTGTCTATTGCTTAAATTATATATATAGAATTTTTTGTCCACCACAATTCGTAGTGGATGAGTAAAAATTTAAAACATTGGTCTGCTACAAATTGTGACGAACGAAACTCTTAATTTTTTACCTATCCGCTACAATTTATAGCGGACGAAAGGTTGTATATATAAAATTTGGATAAGAGGCAACAATGTTATTTTACATAATTTTTACGTCCGTCACAAATCGTGGCACCGTCTGCCACAAATTGTAGCGGGAGACCTTCCTAACTAATCTATGCATTGGTTTGATACTTGGAAGGTTGAGATCTAGATAGATAAAAAATGTTCTTATGTAACTCTCTCAATAGATCATATCCTATATATATATAAATGTAGATGTAGAGACCACCATCAAAAAAATTCTCGAAAGTGAACCTGTATCAAAGATGCCAACGATAACATCATAATCACCGTAGTGAGTTAAGTGCTGCGGTTGACCGCTGCTTCTTCTTGTTAGTTCATAAGGAGGTGGGCTCAATATCGTAAGACCCATGAAATCCCAGCTTCGGGTCGTATGCAACCGCATTGTCTTGCTCTTGAACACCGATATCACCCCTTCAATCTCTGCACGCATGTATACAAACAGTTTGATGGATGAGGAAATCTCTATATATCTGCTTGCTTAGTTATCAATCAATTAACTAATTAATCTAGCTCAGCTCGATTTTAATTAATGCTCCCTTAAGTAATTAATTAGGAAATACCACATGCAAGTATGTATCTGATATATTCTAAACAGGTTTAGGATCATATATATGCATGTCTATATATTTTGTCTATTACCTTTTAAGTTTGTTGCTTGCGTTGAATTAAGCTTAGCTGAAAACCCTGAGAAACTGTGCTTGTAGCTATACAACAACGATTGCTTTGCCTCCTCCTTGCTGTTTTATATATATATATATATATATTCATATAATGGAAAATTTGTATTGTTCAATTAATTTGTCTAGCTAGTTAGACACGTACTTGCCTTTATATGGTTACAAAACACACAATACAACTATACAAAGCCAAGTGATCTATTAGCTATCTAGTTAGACCTTAATTGCAAAATATATTAATTAATTGACAAAGGAGTATAATTGTAACACTTGACCCATTTGCAACTCATGATTTTGCACAATTATTAAGAAAAAAATGAAGTTATGATTAAAATGCACATATTATTTTTAAAAATGAATGGTGGAGAATTAATTAATTTGAAATGAGTAAAAAGTAGTGAAAAAATAAATAATTGAAATAGAATGATGTGACATAAAGTAGACGATGAAAGAATAATTTGGATTTAAAAATAAAATTTTCTACAAAAGACAATGTTGTTATGATCAAGACATTCAATTTTTTTTTTGAATAGTATTGCAAATAGATCAGAACCAAGGAAATAATAACCAGGTATGATGTGTGTGTTTGAATGATTAACCTTGCAAAGAGATTGGAAAGGAGTTGAAGATGATACTCTGAAGTAAGTAAAGGATCATTATGTTTGATAAGCCCTAGATAGACTATATAAACCTGCATGCATAATATGGAACCAATTAAGTTAATATGAACTCCATTATTATAGGTTAATTAATAATTAAGACGAGAGAAAATAATTGTGTTTATGCATGGGACCATTATATATACATATATAATATGAAATAGAAATATGTGTCTAGGCACGTACATAAGCTTTTTTATTGGTCCCCATATAATTTTTTTTGAACTTTGTAGGTTTGATAGTTTTTTTTCTTTCAAAATGTGTAGAATTAAGTACTCGATTTAGAAAGATCTCATTTCCTTAATTCTTTTAATTATAAATACACCATATTTGGTGTCTATTTTAGACATTTATATATCTTTTGCATAAATGAGCAAGGTATATATATAGCTAGTCCAAGCAAAAGCTACGAATTAAGAAGGGAAAAAGAAAAACATGTATTTTAGATATATATATATATATATATATATATATATATATATATATATATATAGGTAGAGAAGTTGCGGTTGGTTAGTTACAGAGGGGGAAGTGGATGCAGCAGAGTGAAATATATAATGTGAGAGCGAGAATGCCAAGCCCCAAAGACGACATCGAAAAGCAGTGCCCATTAATATAGATACGTCTCCCGGCCAGCTGATGAAGAAAAACCAGTTGTGGCGTGGGGGTTTATATACACACAAACACGTATATACACACACATGTGTACGTCTGTCTGTGTATACATATATAGCTAGAAGGTATATGTATATATATACATATAGGAGTAGCCGAGTAGCAAACTAGGGTTGCTGATGCTCTTCATTTCTATGATAGAATCTACTCCGCTAGGCGATGGCGTGGAGATCTATGGAGGATTCGTGCTTTTCAAGGTTCATTTGTATATTCACTTATATATGTATCCTGACAATTAAGTAACTAACTCTGACATGCTTCCATTTATTCTCCCTCTACCTACCTAGTACCTAGTACCTATCTCTTCTTTCATTTACTTTTGAGGTAGTATTACTTATCTCGCATCATCCCTTTCGCATGAAACATATTTTGCACAACTTAACGATGGTTCATTCTGTATGCAATTTATTAACCTAAGTTATTTATATTTTATCATATTTTAATTAGTGACAAAAATTATAATTAAGGGCAAAAAGATTTATATAATTTACGGTGATACTTTGGTTTTATAATTATGGTATACACAGTGTGTGTAGAGGCCGATCTAGAATTTAAGGTTGGTAATTAATTGGACAAGTTGAGATTTTGTTTTTTTTGTTGGGGAGGGGGAGGGGGAGGGGGAGGGGGAGGGGTTGTCTAAACCCATAAAACAAAACAAATAAAAAAATAGGTAAATAAAGAGAGCAGTCCTTCATCTCATGACATTGTCACATAAATTTTTTTTTTTTTTAATAAGGGATTGCTCTAAATGAAAAAAATTAGTTACACTACCCACACATGCAATTCAAAAAGTAAGGAATTTGCACGCCTGTTTTTTTTTTTTTCCATTTAATCGACAAAATCTGCACACATGTTTATTGCATAAATTATTTATTTGTCTATTGTTCGGTGAGATATATTCTAATACTATCAAAATTTTCATCATATGAGATCTCAACCCCAACCTCAAACCGCTATTGATATTTTGGTTAAAATGATTAGTAGAAAGAATCAAATAATTCCCTTACCTATTATTAAAATATATTTATAATTTTAAAATTAACAAATATTTAATTTAGACAATACAATTTTAATGTTTATCAGTGCTATACTTTAAAAAAATAAAAAATCCCCTTCAAAAAGACAGCATAAGCTATTGCCTACACTTACAATTAAGTAAATCCGCCATAATAATATCGTCCAAAGGTGGATAACCTTGTCTCTCTCAATTTTTCTCGCTCACAAATATGGATGTAAATTTGTTTATGTGTTTTTATTATCGGTAAAAAAGCTTTATCAATATCTCACCAAAAAATACAAGTCATGTATGCATTATTTTCATAGTTTTATATACTTAAAATTTTCCATATTTTCATGCCTTGTTCATTTGCGTTGCTCTTATTTATATTTATTACTTTTCTTGTTCGGAGTTATGTTTGATGTTTTGTAGGAAATCACGAGCATTGGAACATGGATTTCACCACTTATAGATCATGTGTGGATTCGAATGAAGGAGTATATTTGGAAAGCGTGAGGTGCAAGTTAAAGATGGCCGAGTACGCGAAGCACCACGAGGACATGAAGCGAAATAAAAAAAGAACCAGCAGACTAGCTAGGAGCTGTTGCGGGCCGTGATAGTAGTCATTGGCCGCGACAGCAAGCTAGAAAAAGGAAGTGCGCCCCAAGTCGTGGGACACGACCAGAGTCGCCGGCTGCAACTCTCCTGTGCACATTGTCGCTGGACACGACAATGGTCACCGGCCACGATCCTTTTTTGTTCTAGAAATAATAATCTTTAGTCACAGCCCGCGACTCCTGTCACAGCCTGCGACACAGACGATTCTCAACTGCGGGTCTTTTGTTATCTTTACTATTTTAACTTGATTTTTGTTCTTATTTATCCAAAACATTATAGGATTGTTATGTAACTATAAAAACACTCTTTTTAGTTATTTTAGGGTTACACATTACTGGTTTTGGATCAAAAGTTTGTTTGACGCTTTCAATTGTGGAGATTAATTTGAAATATAGAGGTCTTTTCTTCTCTTTAGTTCTTTATTGTTGTTTGCTTATGTTTTATTGTCCAATGTCTTGTTTTTTAGCTGTGTGTCTAAATCCTTAATTATAGGATTCTGGAGATCCAATGGATATTTTAATGATCCAGCATTGTTTTATTTTTTATGGTGCTTGTTATACTTTTGATTTAATTCTAGTGTGTTTAATGTTTGTAAACTTGACCTTAGTTTGCTTGTTCTAAGATATTAGGTGAAAAACTGAAATGTCAAACTTAATATTGAAAATCTAAAATTAAATTGAATGTTATTTGCCTACGAAGGTGGAATTCTCTTGAGGAAACATGATTGTCATATAACTTAATGGGTTTTGCATAAATTTCAACGAACGAAAGTAATAGTTTAATTAGTTTAAATACAATTATTGTGCGTCGAAAAATAATAATAAATATAATTGGATAAGTCTCCTTCAAAAGTTAATAATCATCTCAAGAACAGACAAGTGTGAATTCACTGAACTCAATTGTGGTGAACCGAACGTCCTAGAAATTTTATTAACCTTAATTTACACATTTATTTACTTACTTTTCAACAAACCATTAGCTTAATTTAAATAAAAATTCTAATATTTTTTTTATATTTGTCTAATTTATTTGTGTAATGAATTGGCGTATTAAATTTCTTGTTTGTAAAAGCTTGATTCGAAATTTGTTAGCAAAATTATGTCCAGAGGTAGTGTACGGTCTGACCGTGCGAAAACGGGCGTGCAATATTGAGTCTGGGAAGAAATTGGTTTTCTGGTATGATGCATAGCTTCGTTGTGTAATAATGCACGACCTTATATCGGGAAATCCAAAAATTGAGACGTTTTCTTTTCTGTTTCGACTTGATTTCTTAGTGTAATTTGATCAATGGTTAAATTATATGGTTCTTATTCTGATTTGGATTAATTTTGTAACTTGTATAAATAGACATTGATATGTTCATTTAATTAAGAGAGAGGTATTATTAAAAATGTCAAAGGAATTCATCTCTGTATTATGAGATTGAGTTATTTTCTCTCTTGGTAGCAATTGTGCGGGTAATCGAGAACTTGGTATCATCTTGTAAATTATCCAATTTTTATAGTGATAATATTCTTCTTGTGCCCGTAATTTTTTTTCATTTTGAATTTTTCACATTAAATCTTGTTAATTGTGTGTTTGTTGATTTTGCTTCCGTTGTGGTGTCTTATGGTATATTTCATAACAATTTACAAAATAAATTTAACTAAGTTATTGTGAGAACGATATCTCTTAACTATTACATGATAAACTGTGTGTTTGCGATAGATTGCATTTTAGTATCAACAAGTTGCTCAAATGATTTAGATAAAGAAAAATAAAAGAATGATTTGAATAAAGAAACAAGAACCAAGCTCACCAAAAACCAGAAAAATAAGAAACACCAAAATCTCCTAAAAAATACACTTACAACCAACCTTAACACCAAAAAGAAAAACCTAAACAAATTAAACACCTAGATTAGGTAGTTGGATAAAAGAATCGACAACCTTATTTGAAAAAAACACCCTACAACCGTAGGTCAGAAATATATTCTCTTTGTCCCGGCCAATTTGTTTGCATCATATTCCTTTTTGGACAGTTTCATAATATTTTGACATTTTCTATTTTAGTAGTCCGTAGTGAATGAATTGACAAAATCAACTTTTTTTTCTTTTTTACTTTCTTTAAATGGTCTCACTTGTTAGTTATTATCATCTTAATATATATTACATTTTTAAAACTCTCTTTCATACTTTTCCCATGCAACTAGAGGGGAAGCAATTGTGCATTAATAGTATAAGATTACTAAGTAGTGTAGAAAGAAAGAAGGAGAAAAAAAAAGTAACACTAACGAAAACCGTCAAACGACTCTCAAATTTTAGTTATTTGATTTCTCTTGCATGCATAAGCTTTAATTTCACTAAAGAAAAAAAAAGGCTTAAACAAAAACATTCTTATCAACTAACTTGCATTTTATTAAAATAATCGTAATGTTTGAGTAAAAGTAGATTTCATCTCAAGAAGTTTTGTTTAAGATCAACATTAAAATTTGGAATAATTATTGGTTGGTTTACCGTGAAATTCAGAATTCTCTAAAACTTTATTTTCTACAAGTATATTTCTTATAAGTGTAATTTTGTAAATTTAGTAACTTATAAAGAGTAACTTACAAAATACATTAAAAACATACTATTCCCTCTATTTCATAATAACTGACATTCTAGAGTCTAATATTTTTTTTCTTCACAATAACTGACATTTTATATATTTCTAAATTATCATTTAATAAATTAATATATTTCATTATATTTTTTTGTGTCACACAACGCACTCTCTCTCTTCTTGACATAGTATTATATTAATTAATGATGGGGTAAAATTATTAAACTATCAAAATGTTATCATATATTTTAGTTTCCTCAATATATGTGTAAATAGCTAAAATGTCAGTTATTGTAAAATGAATGGAATAAAATTTAGTAATTTGAAAATAGTAACTTACAAAAAAAAAATCATTTATACAAAATTATTTTAATATTTTAAAAAATTTCAAACTTTGCATGTATCAACCCAAAATTTGCCTTAAAATCTTTATTCTTATATTTGTTTAGTAAGTTTAAAAATCTTGTCTAGCACTTAAGCCTGGAGTTGTATAAGTTTTAGTGGATTCTCTCCAGGCCAAAGCGGAATAATTGGATAAGAAACGAACCAATATAAAAAACTGCATTGGTCTTTAATTACACTTCAATACTTTCTTTCTGCATTATATTTCCCTGCGTTTATTTTTTTGTATATCTGCACAAACTGTTAGCTTACCAGCACTTTTCAACAAACTAATCTTTGGATTTTTTTTAGCATACCTAAAAGGGTGTTTTTCTTTAAATTATTTTCCGCTGCTTAAAATTTTTCAAATCGTTTAAAAATCTTATTGACCTCACTTTTAGTATTTTCTGCGGACTTTGGGGATCTAATACAATATATTATCATTTCTCATGGTACAAAAACAATTAGAACTCAACTTTCCAGTACCACAATTATTTTTTTAAAAAAAATAAACAAAATACGACCTTATTTTAACAAAACTAAAACTTTTTGACAAATTTTCATGTAAAAAGACAACGAAACACAACTCTATTTAGCTTTTGTGATTAAATTTAACTACTTGTAGGTTGTATATCTATAATACTCCATTTGTTCCATATAAAAAGCGACATTTAGAATTTTTGACAAATATTAATTTTTCATCTTTGATTAACAACTGTATGTACAAAGAATAAGTTTTTCTCATAAAATTTGTTATGAATATTCAATTAAATATAAGATTAAGAGATTGTAATTATAAATTTTAAAAATATAGCATTATAATAAAAAATTAGACTAATATTGGTTTTCTTAAATCGGATACAATTCACTATTATATATAGGAATTGGAGTGTGAATTATAATGTCAATATATATATATATATTTCTCTTTAATACTCTGTAGATATTAAATACAAACTAAAAGATTTAATTTAATTTTGTAATATATTTAAAGACGTGAATTTTTGTGTGTGTTTGTGTATATCTGTGTATACTTATATAGTTACATTTCTATACATATGTACGGATTATTAAATATATGTTATTAATAACGTTAAAGGAAGTGTTACATGCGTGTAGTAGTATTTTAATTTATTTGCGAAAAAATTTTAAGCTCATAATTATATTTCAGAAATTTGAGCTCTAACCACCTCAGCTAACAACTTGAGTGTGCTCAACATTTTTGTATTTGGGTTAATTTTCAATAATGTTTTTTTCTTTTTCTTGATTAAAAAAAACAGTAACGTACTTTTTAATTAATTAAACCTCCTAAATACTATGATCCTTTTATTCTAATAAAAACATGCTACATATGTTCGAACATACACACACACACTCTCCAACATTGTGTTGTAAGTTAACTAAATTCAGTTCAAGTCCAGATCTCCTTTTTTCCTGACGTTAAGAAACCAAATACGCAGAACTACTTACAATACATTATAAATTAAAATTAAAAAGACGTAGCTGACTATTAAGTGATTAAGTTATATTATGGCTTATAAAAATTTATTAAAGTTATTATTAAATGAAAAGTGAATATTTAAGATATCATTAATTATAAATTTTATCATGGTAAATTTATAAAAGCTACATTATTGTAACCAGAAAAAAAAAACTACGTCAATGTAAATTAAATGAGACAATTTAATATAAATATACATAAAAAAGTACTCCATATCTTATTTTGAACTAGTATAGTTCTATTTGAAGATGTAATATGACAATTTACACTCAAGTGGTTAGTTCGTTGTGGTTAATTCAAGTGTTTAGAGTATATTTTCTATGATCTTGAGGTCAAGTGATCAAATCTTGTTAGGATGAAAATTGAGTAAATTAGGTAAAAATTTGGTTAATTTTAGGGACAGTTTTGTCGATCACAAAGAAAAACAATGTCCAAGAGATTAAGACCAAATTCACCCCAAAATCAGAAAAAAGCAGCAGCTCTTCGCCCGACTGACCTCGATTTGAAAGAAAACAATAAATGAAAACCTTGATAAGCATGTCACTGTTGTATTTTTATTTTTTATTTTTGTTGCACAATTCATTAAGTAGATTGGTTTTGGAAGTGTGGTTATATTTTCTCTTATATTTAGTTCACAAGAAGAAGCAATTTATTCTTTCGCAAGTTTATATATTAAATTATGAAAGTTCTAAATTAAACTGGAGTTCAATTATTCTATACTAATTTGGATTTAGATTTAACTTCCTTATATATATATTGATTTTTAATTATTTTCTGTTTTGCATTATCTTAATATTTGAAGTTGGTAAACAATTATGTAGGTGATGTAATTACGTACGGGCATCTAACGGCCAGTGCACCAAACCGAAAATATGTACAATCTAGTTAGCCAAAGTTTTTTTGTGTATCACCCAGTTTAGATTACTATGTATAAAACTTAAAATTATCATATGAAAATTTGAAGTTAGTATCTGTAAATTTAAAATTAAAAGTCAAAACTAAATAAAATTAGAATTTAAATAAATTAAAACTCAAAACTAAATAGTATTGAAATTTGAGACAATTAAAAATAGTTTTAGCAACACTAAAGAAAAGGAAAAAATAACATAATTAACCGAGTCAATAAGTGACTCAACAAAGTCGTCTTTGTCCCTAAAACATAGTTTGTCAATTAATATATAATGATAGATGGATAGATAAATACATGATTCTAAATCAATATAACGTGACATGACAGAAAGTGATTTATACTACTCTCTTCGTTCCAATAAATACTAACATTTGAGAATAAAATTTGTTCAAAAAAAAAACAATATTTGCATATTTTTGTCATTGTAATGTCATATTTTTTAAAATTTGTCATTACAATCTTTTTAAATGATCTTTAATTGGACATTCATAACAAATTTAATGAGAAAATTTTTTATTTATACATGTAATTCTTAGTCAAATATATAAAATTAAAAATAATCAAAAGTTTAAATGTTATTTTTTTTTGTGACGGAATATATAATATATAGCTAGTATAGATGTGGCCTATCCTTCCAATCTATAATATATCTATCTAGGGTAATCCTACCGAAAAAGACCAACTTCCGTATCTCTTCAATCAATTTGCGGACAGTATGATTCTATGAGTTCAACCAAAGAGAACTACATGCGCCCTTCATCATTCTTCCAAAAGAAAAGGAAGGGTAGCATAATGTATACATGAAACCCTATTATTCTTTATTCTTTTAATGTAGAATCGAAGCCTATATATAATAAGTAACCTAAGACTACTTCATTAATGCGTACCTTCTTGGTTTTCTATATGGGCTAACACTCTTAATTTGATCAAGCTTAGAAGGTTGACTACACACACACACACACACACACACACATATATATATATTCACTACACATCAAGCTTCTTCATTGTCGGTCTTATTATATGCTTAATTCAAGGCTAGAACTGGATATGCATCCTCAATTTGGTGTGTGTGTGTGTCTATATATATATATATATATATATATATATATATATATATATATTGCACTACTGAATTCTCACGAACTTGTAATCACAAGCAAGCATCACAATATATATGAATTAAGGGATCGCAAATTAGTTCCGGCGACAGCAATAATCAATTACAATAATGAGCTACCAAGCAATCAAGCAAGCTAATTTCTACGATGCTGATAATAACTATTTATACAACTAGGAACTAAATCAACTGAATCTGATCGATCGAGAGGCTAAGGTTGTGTTTGGTCTTCTTTTTTTTTTTTCTTTTGTCGGCAAAATAACACTCTCACTATTTTAAAATTAGAAATATATTTTTAAAATAATAATTTTTAATGACAATTGTTATGTTCTAAATATATTTTTATTATCATGTTGTTTAATGGTAAAAATCACCAAATAGTGGATGTAGTGCAATTAATTGAAGTATTGAAATTGTGAAATACTATTTAATGAACTCCATTATTTTTTATAATTCAAAAATAAAAATATATCACAAATTTTGGGGAAAATATATATATATATATATATATATATATATGTATATGTATCTCTAATTTTAGAACAGATGAAGTATATTATAGAAACTCAAAAACATAAAACTACAAAGTCCATAGCTATTCCAATTAAAACATTCCGAAATCATTAAATTAAGTGGTACTTGAATTGTGTATGAAATTATTATTGTGGCGAAATTAGTAAACATGGTGATTAAAACTACACAAAATTTTGATAGCAAGAATAATAAAGCAAGGAATGAGTTTTATGAATAATCTAGCTTACAAATATTCTGTTCAGTATAAATTCAAGGATCGATTGCATAATTAATATACATGAAATTACTTACATTTAGCTGCTATTTTGTTGCATTTTTTAGTTGTTTTTCTTGGTGAGTTTAAATCAAATCTTTTTCCATGGATAAAAAAAGAAAGAGAAAAAAAGGAAACTTGCTAATTGAGCAAAATTAATTGCACGTACTGAACCATAGTTACCAGAACCGGACCGAATAAGGTCAGTCGAACTAGTTGGACCGGAAATTGGTGCATATACCGGTCTGATTCAAGTAAAATACTGGATAAGCAAAAATACCAAAGTGAACCGGACGAACTGACCAGTTTTTTCAAAATGGCCTTTTTATTTATTTTAATGCATAGTTTTTAGTCTATATCATAATTAAACATGTAATTCATTTATTAACACTACTATAAATTCATTAAAATAAAATTTAACATTTAAAATATAAATATTTTGGAATAAGTGAATAATAATGATCAAAGTTATTTATTTTATCTTGTTAAATATTGCACTAATTTATTTTGTGTAGTAAAAAAATTATAATAATGAGTTAATAGGCTCATTTATGTATGTAAAATATAGTAATACTTTAATTTTAGTATATTAAACTACAAATATTATTTATATATAATAATAATTATAATAATAATAATAATAATAATAATAATAATAATAATAATAATAATAATAATAATAATAATAATAATAATAATAATAATAAT
>CM025780.1:174315-196945 GCA_014636745.2 Centella asiatica
ATAATAATAATAATAATAATAATAATAATAATAATAATAATAATAATTCGGTTCAAACGATTTAAGTATTAATTTAATTGGTTGAACCACTAAATCGATGCTTCCACTGTGTCGATGGCCGATTCGATTTCGATAACTATGTACCGAACTACAAAGCTCTAAACTTACAAAGCCTTCCTTGCCGCATGAGAGTTGTGCGCATTATACATTAATAATGTTGGATTTGGTTAATTGAATTGAAATACAATGAATGTTTATACAATCTCTTCGATAAGTTATGCGTACTTATTTACTACATGGCTTAACCCATATATGCAACCATATATTCATTCCCAAAACACTCCATTCATTTCCCTAAATATCATATTAAAAAAAAATGAATGTGATCAACATATTAATAACTATAATTTTTATAATTGTAAATAACCTAGATAATTCTACAAACAAATTTATTTAGCAACAAACACATACAACCAAGACCAGTGGCGATCACAGATTTTATCTGGGGGGCCCAAATTTACTAACATGTAAATTTCAAAAATACACGAAGATAGATATAGTAAACTAAAAAATAATTCATTAAAATAAAAATTCATTACTAGAAATACAATAATAACTTGAGAGTTCCACAATATTCTCCTATGACTCTTCATATTCTAAAATTGTTATATGATGATAGTTTCATTTTTAACATATTGTGTCAAATTTATCTCTCAATGTACGTAACTAAACAGTCATTCATTTAGTCAATTATGCAAAGAAATCTTAACAATTTTCATTACTGTGGAACTCTTTCTACGCTAGCAGTTGCAAGAGAAAAACTAAAGCCAGCTCCACAAGTAAATAAACAAGTGGATACATTGAATGTTTTAGTGTCTCAACTATCTTTTTGACAAGTTCACTAGTTCCTCCACAAGTAAATAAACAAGTGGATACATTGAATGTTTTAGTGTCTCAACTATCTTTTTGACAAGTTCACTAGTTCCAATAAGTTCAGAAAAATCAATTATGTAAGTCTCAAGTTGTCTTTTAGTTTCATAAGTTGAGTAAGAGAAAAATTCTAAGGATACAATTTTGCAAATATATTGTATTTGAATAGTCAACTAATATGAATAACTTATAATTAATTTGTTTCAAAATTTGAGATACATTTCTAATATGATAATTTTTAAACATAATTTTTATCTTTCAAATATCTCCATATTATCACGTTATAATGGTAGTGGTTGTTAAGGTAAAAACCACTAAGTAGTGAAGATAATTGAGTTAACTGGAGTAATTGAATAGTGAAATGATATTTAAGAAATTTAATATTTTTTATAATCTAAAATTAAAAATGTATCAATAATTTTAGAACAATAAAAAAATGTGTATCTAATTTTAGAACAGAAGAAATAATATATTATTAGTGTTCTTATTATTTATTACTACTATATTATCTATATTTAATATATATATATATATATACTTTAAAAAGAAAATGTTGGAGGAGGGTCAACCAGCCCTCCTCGGTTTATGTTCCGTCTGCCCCTGACTAAGACTATATATATACACACCATCATTTTCTATGGTTTCTATATGCTATCCGATCCTTCTCTTTTACAACTATTTTTTTTTTTCTGTGTATTTTATTCCATTCAACCAACCCAACGCTACATAAGCATAGTCCCATTAAGTTTTATCTGCATATATATCTTTCCTCTTAACTGTACGTAACTTGCTACACAAAATTCTTCAAAACAGCAGATTAAATGAAGCTCATCATAGAAATAACATACTGATTGATCCACGTTGGCCACTACATTAATTCTTTATGATTCATAGTAATTAAGCTAGCTAGCTGGCTATATATTTAGATATATAATTAAGTTATTAGAGGTGCTGTTAGACGTAGAAAAGTTAATTCTTCGAGTCTGGAAATTTATGTGTGTGTATATATGTGTGTGTGCGCGCATATGTATAGATAGATAGGTATACATCAATCTTGCTGAAAACATACGTGAATTATAAATGAATCTCAAGAATTTTGTCTAGCGGAAGTGCATAATATATATATTAATTGATCAATACAAACCTAGGTAAAGAAATCTTGAGAAACACGTACTTATAGATTGTAGCTTTTCTAGCTAGGTACCTAGCTAATTGAGATGACCTTCAAATCATGACCTAGCCCGCTCGCTCGCTCTTTCAACTGTGTTGTGTGTGTGTGTGTGTTTTTATACATTCACAAGCAATCTGCGATTATTGAAAGAAATGCAAGAATAACGAAATGAAATTATTCAAAGTTGTTGATACCCTAGTTGCACCAGGTAGCTTATAAGACGCTAGGTGCTGGACGATTCCTTCTAAAGATCTTGGCTCTACGGCGTACCTAAATCCGAAGACTTATTTTATTTAATGATGATTGTCGCCCTCAGAAAAAATTAGATATTTTTATTTTTTAGGATTTTTCAAAAATACTTTAAATTTGAATTTAAAACTAGGGAGTGTGAGTTGCAAAGTTTTTATGCGATGATCAAAAGAGTTCAAGTTTAGGGGCCACCGGTCACTAAAATTTTTGAAAAAGGGATGTACCGACTCATCCACATTTTTTTAGAAATTCATTGATTGTGAATTTTTTTGATTTTAATAATTTTGTTGTCTACAAACCAAAAATTTTGAATTTGTGTTAGGCACACCTCACACTCATGGGTCTCACGGTTATTAATATTTTCTTTCATCTATTTAATAACAATTTTCAAAAGTCAATTATGTACATGTGTGCCTAAATTATTATAAGAAACTAAATAACAAAAAAAATTTAATTTTAAATTGCATGCTAAAAAAATCTAAATCTGAACTATTTATTATATGAACTAAATTGAAAGATATTTATTCACTGATGAGTTTGGCACTGAACAATTTATCCACAGATGAGTTTGGCACTGAGTTTGACACTAGCTATATAGTTGGCGACGAGTTTGGCGCTAGTCAAGTGACTTTGGTGATATTCAAATGGATTATCGAGGATTTTGACTATGAACAAAATTTATTCACTGATGGTTAATTTATCCCCTGATGGGTGAATTATCCTCTGATGGGTTATTTATCCCCTAACGGGTGAATTATCCCCTGATGGGTTATTTGTCCCCTGACGGGAAATTCATCACCTGACAAATAAATGCATCCCCTGATGGTCACCTTATCCCCTGATGACCATTCTTATACTTTAGTGACTATCCACTAATACACAATTTAGCTTTAAGGTGTAAAAGATTATCTTCTTTAATTTCTTAATATAATATTAATTAATTGATAAATCCCAACATTTCAGATGTCAAATTAAAACATTAAAGATATAAGGACATTATATATGCACATTCTCATATCTATATCCAAGGCATAAATTTCTCATGTTATGTCAATGTACATATTTAACAAAATCTTTCACTCACCAGTGATTTGATTTAGAATTAGTTAAGGACCAAGGCAAGCATATACTCACTCTGTCTTTTTCATTTAATACGTATTATTATTCATTCGATATACGTAAATATCCAGTAGTATGTTATATCTTATTCAAGTTCAATATCTTCAAAGATAAGTAATGTAAGATTTATTGATCCGATGTACATAAAAAATATTGTACTAGAATTAAGCATTTTTTGGGCGGATGTTAGCTATTGAAATTCGCTAACAGGCCAAGGTAAATCCTATACGGATATAAAAAGACTTAATTTTTCTCACCCCATACTTGTAAAGTATATCAGTGTGGGTAACTAAAGACTAGTGGGAAGTATCTGCTTGGTACCCCGGACCTAGGAATGATAGGAAACGAAAACGGAAACCAAGGCATCCGTAACCGAACCCTCGCAGATAAAAGATTTATGCTTTGACTACATATGCCATTATGATAAAGTCAGACAGTGGTCAGGCTAGCCAGCTGATATACTGTTTGATATGGAGTTCCCAAGGGCAGGTGTGCCAAACATACATGATTATAAGACGCATGTGAATTATTCAAGATTCTTTCAAGTAAAGGGTCAAATCCCTCGTTATCACTCGGGGACCCTGGAAACTATAAGTTTTTCAATTTATCAAGAGGTGTCGGCATTGTCTCTGCCCAACCTTACAAACACTTAAGCCCTATAAATTATCTATCTTTCAAAGCTCACCCAATGCATAATTATATACTTGTGAGCGTAAATCGCTCATGTGGCTATTATTAAATGTTTTGCAAATTATGGCGAGAAGGCCAAACTGTCTAATAAAAGCAAAGCAAAACTGGCATGACGAACGCTTTCTGATCACTCTCTTGTGGATGGATTTTAGAGGAAGAGTGAAGCATGAGGTTATTACAGAGATGTTTAGATTGTAAGGCCTGTATGGGCCCCTCACAGACTTTCGTTTACAATTATTTTGGATAATGTAATAGAGATTACTATTATTTCTCTTATTTCATGTTATGCATGCTTGGATGATGTTATTTTTCTGTTGTCAATTATTGACGGTGCCCGAAGTTCGGTATAGGATTTTTGGGGCCACCACAGTTATCATACCTTGGTACTCTCTTTCTTCAGTGATAGCAACATGTTGATAATGACCAAACTCTGAAGCCACTAAAGTTGGATTGTAAGTCACCATTCCCCTAATGTCAACAAGTGGAATGAAGTGATGCTTAAGTACCTGCAATCTATAGGCACTTAGGGAACAAAGACCAGTATTTATAGACACATCTCTTTTTGGTATTTTTGTAAAAAATTTACTCCATGTCTCTTTGTTGATGCAACGCTTAGGTTTGATGCCAAAATTTTGGATGTGATCCATGAAAAACCAATGAGTCATTCCATTCCTCATCTTTGGTGGAAGTAAGTAAGCAATCATCCATATGTAGAGCAAAGTTTGGCTTCTGCGAAACCATAGTCCAAATTGAATGCAAAATTGGAAAGAGACCCCAATGTTTCAGCTATCATGACTGGAATGATGGATTGACTCGCTCAAAAAAGCATGACTAGTAAGGATACTCCAATGTCAAAGTGTTTTGGCTTAGGGGAGAAGTACATCATGGAAAAATTACAAATGATTAAAGCTTTCATGCTTAGCTTTTTTCACTTTAAAGGATCAATGTTGAACTGAAATTTGGCTAAATATTGATGGAATCCTTCAATACAAGATAACCGATCCTCCAAATAAGTTAATGACAAGAGGTTTGATCCTATCAATTTAGTTCGGACTACTTTCGTTCTCAATCCCAACACATCAACAAATCAATCCAACACACTCCCCACAATTACTTAGGAAAATGGTTCATCGATCTAATCAAAGATTAGTCAAGGCTTAAAACTCTTCCAAAGTTGGCATCAATTCGTGAGAACCTATATGAAGAACTTGGCATTGCAAATCCCACCTTGAGATAAAACCTTCAACAATTCCCACATGTACACTGTCGCGTCCGGGGAAAAAAAGAAAAAGGAGTTGTATACAGGTTTTTGAAATAGGGTTTTGCCGGATTTATGCGACGAATCAACATAGTTCAATTTTATTTCAGAGCCTCCAGTTGATATTAATTTAAAGAAAATGATGTATCAACTCATCCAATTTTAATTTTGAAAATTTAACGAACTCTATTGAATGACGATCCATGTATAACTAAATAACCACGACGATTAACTTAGTAAGCACAACGATTGTATAGATATCATACATAAGATGCAGACAAACAATAATTCAAGCAAACATACTGATATTTTTAAATAATGCATGTGATGAATGTATTATTTTAATTAACAATTACTTACACAACAAAGTTGAGCTCTCGGATGGAGACACTAAAGAAAGAAACCTGCAAAATCTTAGCCAAGTTTCAAGCCAAAGACGATCTCGCTCTCTCTCCTCTTCTACGAACTAGGCCAAAATGGCAAAAGTTTAACTTAAATACACTTTTTAATAAGATTAAAGCATATGTGTCGGACAAAGAAGACAACCGACGCAAATAACATAACCATTTGCAACGGATATTTAAATCAAACGACGCAAATGTTTGAATAATTTATTTTTTAAAATTTTTAAAGCATTTGCGTCGGTTAGTCTAACAACCGACGCAAATACATGAGAGTATTGCGTCGGGTCTTTAACCGACGAAAACGCAAATGTGTTTTAACTATTTGCGTCGGTTCGTTAAACAAGCGACGCAAATGGAGAGTTTGCGTTGCATGTTTAACGAAACGACGCAAATACCGAACACTATTTGCGTCGGTTTGTTAAACACGCGACGCAAATGTAGTGTTTGCGTCGGTCCTTTAAAACAAACGACACAAATATCTAATACTATTTATGTCGGTTCGTTAAACAAGCGACGCAAATGTGTTATTAATTTATTTTTTAATTTTTTTTATAGTTTTTGCGTCGGTCCTTTAAAAGAACCGACGCAAATACAGTTTGTTTTATTTACCATAATGTCACCGTTCTACTATATGCAACAATTCTATTAAAGAACCAACACAAATTAGGCGACGCATATGTCAATTTCTATACTAGTGTCTGCGAAACCAGAAATTTAGGTTCCAGGGCTTAATTATATGAGGGGAAGGTGTTAGGCATCCCTCACATCCATGGGACCCATGGTTGCTGATTCTCTCTCCCTTATTTAATACTAAAAATAATTATTTAACAGTGAAAGAAGATGAGTTTATATTTGGAGGAAATAAAAGACAACAGAAAAGATTTTGAGGGGGATGTCTACATTATGACGGAAACTGATAAAAGCAAATAAGTTTTAAAAGCTTTGAATATTCAACCGCGTTTATATGAAAATTTAAATAGCACATAAACTCTTATACTGCAATAAGAAGACTATAATTGAATTAAAATATACCTTGATTATAAAATAAGATTACAATAATTGAGGAACACTCATTTACAATTTGCAGGGCTTTGACGTGAATTGGGAATTGCTTCTCCACTAGAAAAGAAAGAAGCAGACTGTTCAATTTATGCCTAAGGTGTGAATTTTGTGTGTATTTTTCAAGTATTTTCTTCCTTCCCTCTTTTGCAAGAATGCTTGGGTATTTATAGGAGAGCTCTTAGGGTTCTTACCAAATTGGGTCAAACTAGGAATTCCCTAATAAGATCAATTTCAGCAATTGATGGTAGCCTAGATCAGCGACCCGAAATTCCGCTGTGCAAATTTGGTAACTTGTCATTTTGTTGATAGTTGTAGCATTCTAGAATCCTTCCATTTGTATTATGGCAGTTGTATAGAAACTATAGTATGTAATCTTCCCAAATTTGCAACTTTCCTGATTATGTGCGAATCATTCCAATTTTGGACTCCCCTAATTGTGTTTCTGCAGAATAGGTGTGAAACCTTCACTTTCCAATTCAAATTATATGGCTGTAAATTTCAAATTTTGGATTTGATTGTGTAGTTGCAGATTTGCCATAATAAAATTTATCTGTTGATGAAATATTTGAATTATCCTCCGATGGATTTTTGAAGTATCCACTGATGGCTTAGAATTTATCCGCCAACGAGTTGTCTAAAATATTCCCTGATGGGCCATTTGAATTATCCCCTGACCAGCATCCCCTGACGAAGGATTTAGAATTATCTCCTGACAAACATCCACTGATGAAGAACTTAGGATTATCCCATGATGGGTTACGGTTTATCCTCCGACTAGCATCCCCTAACAAGCATCCCCTGATGAAGGACTTAGGATTATCCCCTGATGGGTTATGGTTTATCCACTGACTAGTTTCCCCTGATGAAGGCCTTGGGATTATCCCCTAATGGATCAAAATTGACAAATATCCTCTCATTGGAGGATATTTCATGAGCCAATGCAGAGTACTTCTTGACTGCTGAAAGTTGTTTCTGTGTTGCAGCTTTATCCCCATAATGGTGCAAAAATGATTTCTTTATCTGCTGCTAGTCAATTTCTGCAGATTTCAAATTTCCTTTTTCACGAAGGGCTACTTGCTGGTGGAAATGTGTTCTATGATGGATAATTGCGGATGGTTCCTTGACTGGTGCATAGTTTTCAAAGGATTATCAATAGATGGATCGCTGCATTTTATCCGCTGATGCATTATTGTTGGCAATTACAGTCCATTTGTTGTAGAGTTTTATTCTCCACTGAGATGTTCCTCTTGATGTGTAATTGCAAGCATTGTGGCCTGATGCAGAGTTATCCCTTGAATGCAGATTTATCAACTGATCAGAACTTCTAGCATGCAAAGTCTTGTTCTACAGTTTTTTTTTTATCATCTGTTGAAGATTTGCCTTAGCTGTTGTTGATGAACTGGTCTTGGTTGTTTGTCATCTAGTTATTGATTTGTTCTTCAAAAGGTGACTCTTGTCTGATGAACAATTATATCATAGCTTCCTTGACTGTGGCATTGCAACCTTGTCTTTTGATGTAATGCACAAACTCTACAACATTGCTCTGCATATGAATGACTAATTATCCATGGCTGCAAACATCTTTATCGACTAATGGCTGATTGACCCTACACTTGAATTTATCAAATGCAAACGAAATTAAATAACCGATTGGAAAAAATACTATGAATATTTTTGGTATTTTTATATTTTCCTATAATTGCAAAGAAAAATGTGTATTAGTGCAAATAAAATTAAATCTTGATAAAATGCCTAAAATAACAAAATTGCATTTACTAAATACTTAGAAAATCAATAATGATGAAATTAAAATAGAAGATGGTCACAAATGCATGAGAATTTCACTAAAATTCCCTTTTGTCATAATTTTGCTCAATCTTTATTGTAAAGCCTTAGCTTACCTATTCCATAAATACCTTAACCTACCCTACTTTTATTTAAAGCATTTAAATGATAAAAGGGTCACCCTAGGGTATAGAAATTGATTTGCCACCCTAGGGTTTTGAAATTTCGGGTGTCTACAACTACCCCTCTTTATTATAATTATTCCCTATTACGGGGAATGATTGTAATAAAGAAGTACACACCCAACTCCCTGATTTTGTAGAATTCTTCGCCGCCTTCGGGGTTGAGTTTTGAAGAATTTTGTATGGTGCGACTAATTCCCACGTCACCTGAGGTTTGTTGTTCGATGTGCGGCTGCTTCCCACGCCACCTGAGGTATTTTTTTCTTTGATTTGTGACTGAATCCCACGTCACATGAGGATTTTTGTTTGATGTGCGACTATTTCCCACATCGCCTGGGGCATTTTTTCTTTGATTTGTGACTGAATCCCACGTCACCTGAGGATTGTTGTTTGATGTATGACTGCTTCCCACGTCGCCTGAGATATTTTTTCTTTGATTTGTGATTGAATCCCACGTCACCTGAGGATTTTTGTTTGATGTGCGACTGTTTCCCACATCGCCTGGGGTATTTTTTCTTTGATTTGTGACTGAATCCCACGTCACCTGAGGATTGTTATTTGATGTATGACTGTTTCCCACGTCACCTGGGATATTTTTTCTTTGATTTGTGACTGAATCCCTCGTCACCTGAGGATTGTTGTTTAATGTGAGACTGCTTCCCACGTCACCTAGGGTTCTTTTTTTATATGAACATCAGATGTGTGGTAGGTTTTCAAGGTGGGCTTGTTATTTGTTGGTTCTCTCTTTCCTATAAGAATGATGCATATGCATGGATGCAAGTATTTGAAAGATAGAAATGGCCCCTGTTAGCCTGAAGTTTGATTTGATGCTTCTTTTTGAGGCGTAGTACTCCCTTCTCTTTTGATAAGGTTGAATACATGCAACTTGTTACGGGGTGAGTAGGAACAAATGACGCTCCTATTTTTATTTTATTTTATTTTATTATTTTATTTTATTTTTAATAAATTTTTATTTTTTATTTTTATTGGGGACATTATTGTGATGTCTCCATCCTTACTGTATTTCGGATGTTAGAAACATTTTTAAAGTTTTATGACCTGTTATGCAGATAGATGTTATTCTATAGCAAGCTTTTAACAAAAATATTTGAATCGGTTTTTCTTACTAACATAGCCTGCTTGCTTTGTCCTTCCCCCATGTGAGAATCCATGAATTAATATTTTTGACACAGATCCTTCTTTCTTGCTCTAATGAAGACCCTTTTTACTCCTTTCTAGAATTGAACTTTCTTTTGGTTATCTTAGATCTAGTATGTAGACATCCCCTTACTGTTCCAAGGCATCCAACGATCATGAGGAACTTTTGAGCGAACCGAGAATGATGATTTGAAGGATTTTGACCATTGTTGAAGGAGATTTTGATGATATTTTGGTTGGATTGGACCGAGCCATAGACAAGCTGCCTACGTACCTCCTTGAGGAGGATCAGGTCAGACGTAGTTCTTCATTCCTTTTTTTTTTTTTTAAATCGCCACTATTGCATTTGGTGCCTTTTCAGGTTTTCACCATATCCAACTTCGTCATTGTTGCACCCCACCGCCCTTTCGGATTTTCAGCAGGTCAACAATTTTGTATCTTGCCATGATCCTACATTTTTACTCATGACGCCTTTTCGGGTTTTCACCATACCCCTAGATCATGCAGCTCTTATTTTTATTTTTATTTTTCTTCATGCAAAATACTTCTTGACAGAATCAGAATTGATGGGTTGAGGGAATACCTCACCTTCCAATTCTTGCATAATCAATGCTCCTTCTGATAATACTTTTTTGACAATGAAAGGACCTTCCTAGTTTGGGGCAAATTTCCCTTTTGCTTCTTTTTGGGTTGGAAAAATCTTTTTGAGCAACAGATCATTTTCTTGAAAAGCTTGGGGGAGTAGTTTTTTGTTGTAGGCCCTAGAAATTCTTTGAAGGTATAATTGACCATGATATACTGCTTCCATTCTTTTCTCCTCAATCATAGCCAATTGATTATGTCGAGCTTGAACCCATTCGACCTCTCCTACTTCTGCATCAATTAAAGTTCATAAGGAAGGAACTTCTACTTCGATGGGTAGGACTGCTTCCAAGGGAATATGGCATCGCTCCTGTTGATGTTCCGACTGAAGTTCGATATGCTAAAAGTGCTAATGGTAGCAAGTTTGACCACCCTTTGTAATTTCATGTCATCTTTTCAATGATCTTCTTGACATTCTTGTTAGCTATTTCCACAGCCCCATTCATTTTGAGACGGTAGATGACGGAATTCAGATGCTTGATTTTGAATTTACGACATAGCTACTGCATCATTTTGTTCTTTAGATTTCTAGCATTGTTTTATATGATTATCTCAGGTTTTCCGTATCTACAGACAATGTTATTTCTAATGAAACTAGTCACTACCTCTTGGGTTATGTTTGGATAGGAATCTGCTTCTACCCATTTGGTGAAGTAGTCAATTACAACTAGAATGAACTGGTCTTGATTTGAAGCTTTTGGGTTGATTGGACCAATGACGTCCATTCCCCACATTGCAAATGGCCAAGGGGATGTTAAACAGTGTATCTCTTTAGGGGGAGCATGTAGAATATTTCCATGTATTTGGCATTGGTGGCAGGCGTTGACATGTCTTTCACAATCAACTTTGATAGTAATCCACCAGTGTCCAGTTTTGAGAATCTTTTTGGCTAGCATCTCCCCACTCATATGAGGTCCATAAACTCCACCATGGATGTCTTCCATCAATCTTCTGGCTTCCAGTTTTTCCAAGCATCGTAATGCCCCTATCCCAGGATTTTTCTTGTATAGTGTATCACCGCTCAAGAAGAACATTATTGACATTCTTTTGATTCTCTTTTGCTCTACCTTATTGGCTGAACTGGGCAATGTCTTGTCCATCAGATAATTTTTCATGTTTTGAATCCAAGAACTTTCTTCATCCTAGGTTCCTATTTCCACCGGGCAACAATAAGCTGTCTTTTCTTTGAGATCAATGCCCACAAGAGGTAGTGTCCTTCCCTTGGAGGCATGAATTAATGCTTCTATGGTAGCCAAGGCATCCGCAAAGTCATTTCTTTCCCTTGGCACATGTTGGAATGTGATCTTTTCGAATTGCTTAGCTAGTTGAGATGTGTGATGGTGATAAGGAAGCAATCTCCATTCTTTGGTGTTATATTCTCCTTTACATTATTTGATCACTATTTCAGAATCCCCAAAGACTGATAGATTTTTGATACCCATCCCTAGAGTCATGCTTAACCCAAGGATACGGGCTTCATATTCTGCAGTATTGTTGGAGACTTCAAATTGTAATTTTGCAGCAATCGGGAAATCTTTTCTAGTTATTGAAACTAGGACTACCCCTACTCCAGCTCCCGTGGCATTCATAGCTCCATCAAAGTAGAGACTCCAAAATGGGATATTCTTTTGTTTTCTTACTTAAATAACCATGAGATCTTCATCGGGGAAGTGAACCTCAAGTGGCTATAGTCCTGGTATGGGTGTTTCTGCTAATTGATCCGTTATTCCTTGCCCTTTGACTACTTTTTGGGGGACATAAACAATGTTGAATTGCTAAAGGATCAGTTGCCATTTAGACAGTCTGCAATTGAGGGTTGACTTATCTAAAACATACCTGAGTGGGTCCATCCTTGAGATCAGGTAGGTTGTGTGCCCATACAGATAATGTTGCAACCTATTTGCTGCCCAGGCCAGTGCACAGCAAGTTTTCTCAATAAATGAATATCTTTGATCACTTTGTTCGAATCGCTTGCTCAAGTAGTAAATTGTTATTTCTCTATCTTCTTCATCTTTTAGTTCCAACATATAGCCCATTGTTGTCTCAGTGATTGACAAATATAGAATTAAAGGCTTTCCCGGTCGAGGTGGTATTAGTACTATAGCTTGAAGTAATTGTTGTTTGATAGCCTCAAAGGCTCTTTGGCAGTCTTCATTCCATTTCTTTGAGATATTTTTCCTAAGGAGCTTGAAGATGGGTTCACATGTTGTGGTTAACTGAGATATAAAACGACTGATGAAGTTTATTCGTCCCAGAAATCCCCTTATTTCTTTCTCTATTTGTGGAGCAGGCATGTCTACGATGGCTTTGATCTTTTTTGGGTCTATCTTGATTCCTTTGTTACTGACCAGGAAACCCAAAAGCTTTCCAGAAGTGACCCCAAATGCACATTTGGCAGGATTTAACTTGAGGTGGTATTTTCTTAGCCTATCAAAGAGTTTCTTGAGATTGACTAAATGATTTTCTTTACTTTTTGATTTGACAATGATGTCATCAACATATACTTCGATTTCTTTGTGCATCATGTCATGAAAAATGGTCGTCATGGCTCTATTGTAGGTTGATCTTGCATTGATCATACCAAAAGGGAGCCTTTTGTAACAAAAAGTGCCCTAGAGAGTAATGAAAGTTGTTTTCTCCCTATCTTCTTTTGTGATTAGAATCTGATGATAACCCGCAAAGCAATCGACGAAGGAAAACATGTCGTGATTTGCAATATTATCAATTAGTACATGAATGAAAGGAGCCAAAAAATCGTCCTTGAGGCTGGCTTTATTTAAATCACGGTAATCGATACAAACTCTGACCTTGCCCCCTGGTTTCAGTACTGGGACCGCATTTGCCAACCATTCTGGATAGGTTGATACCACTATTATACCAGCTTGAAAATCTGCTTTTACCCATTTGTTTTCAACTTCAAATTGCTCTGATCTCTCTCTAAAAAAAACTTTCTCTCTCTAAAACTTCTGCCATAATCACCGCCCTTAAATCCTAAAACCACCACTTTTTTCGACCAAAAACACAGCAAGGATGGCAAACTGGCTTGACAAGATTGAATCTGAGTCTATCATAGACCTAGACTCCTTTGCTGATGTTCAGCAAGATGTTGCAACCGTGAAGTAATATTGCTGCTGAGGAACAGCGGGATTTGATATGTGATCTCTGCTGAGTGCGCTATTTATGAAGAGATCCTCAGGGAATTTTGTCAGAATGTACAAGTCAGGAACAACAGCATAAGTGGCAGCGTGAATGGACAGCAAGTATTAATCACAGCAGAAGCATCAGGGATACACTCTAGATGACAAATTAGGGTCTGTTGCCCCCACTTACACTAGTCCCTGCTGTACTTGAAGATCTTAGGTATGTCAAAACCTATAATACCAAGAAGAGGAAGGATTTCCTAAAGAAATGGGATTTCCTCATGGACATCCTATACAAGACCTTGTTGTGCAAGTTCACCTCCCAAGACGAGGCATCAGCAAAGGTCGTCTCTCTAGTTTCCCTGCTGAAGTCTGAGCAAGAGATTAATTGGGCCCAAATATTCTTCGATCTACTGAAAGATTTTTTCTCCAGCAAGAAGAAAATCAAGATCCGCTATGGATGAACATTGTCCCTGCTGCTAAAGGGGATTCTTGGAAACAACTTTCCAGCAGGGACCATATCCAAGAAGTTGCCAAAGAGCAAGATCATTACCCCCACCATTTTGCAGAATTATGAAAGAAACCATGCTGCCCTAGCAAGAGCAGTTGCTGAAAGGAGAACAAAGAAGTTGGCAGACCTTGCTGAGGGACAGCAGGATGTTGAACATCCTACTGAGAAACCATCTACTACTACAACAATCCATGTTGTCCAACCCAACAGAAAAGAAAGAGCTGCTGCTCAAATCCAGCGGCCGAAAAAGAAATCCAAGGCAGTTATTGCTGATGCTGAGTTTGACCCATCCACCCTCGATTCAAAGGAAAAAGAAGTGTACGACTTCTTCATGGAGTTGTACGATGAAGATGCTGCTGCTCAAGCTATTGTTGAAGGAGGTTCGAATGTTGAACCTCCCACTGACGATGAGCAGGAACCAAAATAGCAGGATATACCCTTTGTTGTTCCTATGACCACTGTATCAGCAAAGGATGATCTATTCAGGGAAATAGATGAGTATCATCTTGCTGCCTCCTCCTCAATAGTTCCTGATGATACCTGGAAGAGTTCATCTAACAAACTCTACAAAGAAATCGATGTTGTTACTGGGGCGATCATTGCTGTTGATCAACCTACCCCTACTATTGAACTATCAGCAACAAGTGATGTTGCTCCCACCGAATTGGTCAACATCATCGAAGTTCTGGAGCTTGCTGACACACCTGATAGTGTCACAGGCCCAGAAACTAAAGACGATGCTGCTGATATTGAAATCACAGGCGAACTGTAGCATACAGACATACGTCTTGCTAATCTGATCAAACCAGAGCCCATCACTGAGGAAGAATTTCACAATGATCAGACAACAGAGACTCCAGTTCTCACCACCAAACCTTCTATTGCACGAAGATTGGTTTTACCAGGTTTTGCTATTCAAGAAAATGCCCCCCCCCCCCCCCCTCCAAAAAGAAACACATTGCTGAGAAAGGGAAAGGTAAAGGAAATAAAATTAGAGAGTCAAGCAGCAGTGACTCTGACAGCTCCAATGAGATCCCTACACAAAGGCGAATGGAGCAACAATCTAAAGAACTTATCAAGGCCTTGTTGATACAAGATGCAGAGCAAGCAGGTTTGAATCCATCAACCTATCTTGCTGAACATTTATTGGAAGGATCCAATGGCTGCTCACCAACCCTAGTACTTGCTGAGGGGGAGCCTGCTAATGAATGAAGGGAACAAGAAGAGGAAATCAACATCCTCTCTGCTGATGGGGATGCTGCTAAGGGGGAGCAGGCATTAGTTGTTGAATCTGCAGAAGTAAGAATGGCCAAGGCTGTTGTTGCTGCCATCCGAATGGTTAAACGGGATCTCACAGAGGACAACAATGCTGAACTTCAAAATGACTACTGCCTCCTCCAATATGATCTAGACTTTATAGTAAGGCATTTCAGACGTGTCACGCTGAAACGTCTCAAGGAGCTGGGATTTGATGCACCAGTCAGACATACCTCCTACTATATAAGGGCAGAAAAGGAAATTGTTCTCTATGAACATTTCCTCAAGCAACTGGCCAGTGAAAGAGGGAAGGACATTCATGTTGATAACATGAGCAACATCTATAGGATGTCAGTCATCCAAAGAAGAGAACTCCAAGAAGAAATAATCCCTTCTGAAACATCAACAAGGAGCAAACTTCTATGGCTTGGCTTGAATGATGATTTCTTTTCATACATGCTCCCTGCTGACTTCCTACTCTTTCTACCTATGCTTTATGCTTACTGGTGTGGAATGGGGATGCATATCATTTTAGATTCTTTTAGAAAGGTGCCAAATTTTCTTGTGCTAATTGAAAATCCATGGCGAGCTGCTTGGAACATGATCACTTCAACTCCCTACTCAGAGTACACAACAGCCAGTTTCGCCAAAAGATTTCGCATTGATCTGAGCCAACACAAGTTTCCTTCGATCCCTACTGCAAATATCCTTGATGCTGACTACTATACTCCTCCTGCTGATCCCTCCACTGAAGACTTCTCATGTGCACGCCATCAAGTCTACATTTGCTCTAATTCTGTTGTTCCAGTAAGACTTGAAGACTCATATCCTTCTAAGCTTCCTCTTGCTGCCTCTAAGCAATCAAAGTCGGCTCGCTCGCATTCCACCAAGTCAACGAAGAAGAAGCTTGCTTAACTTGATTCTAAAATGGATATAGTATTAGCAAGTCTCAATGCCCAGCCTGCTGAGTCAGCACAGAGCTCCAAGGCACCTCCTGTTGCCTCTGATCTTGAAGACTGGATCAACAAAATGGAGCGTAAGCAAGATCAAATCTTGCTCACTCTCAACAAGCTAATTGACTTTCTCCCTTTAATGGCTGATGATATCAAAAAGGGGGAGAGAGATCATGATGCAGCATAGCAACAACAAGATCAAACAGCCTTGACTCCTGCTTCTACTCCTGCTCCTGCTGCGCCTCCTATTGTTGTGGCTAGAAGAAGAGTTCTCAAACATATTCCTAAGTCTGCGGTACAAATTCTTAATCCTTCTCCTTATATGAGACTGCAGAAGGCCCTTGAAGAAGCAGATGTGATGACGAAGAAGTCAAGGCCTGTTGAATGTCTCAAACTGCTTGCAAGCATCAAGGAGTCTGAATCTAAAATCAAGCAGTATGAGTTGGAGATGAAAAGACTCAGAGACCAGCAAAATGAAAGGGAGTATAATCGCGGGAAGAAAAGAATGGAGAGAAAAAAGCAAGAAAAGGAGGCCCTAAAAAGAGAAAGGGAGGAGGCTGAAGAAATGAGAAGACTAGAGTTGCTGAGCTTTGGAGAAGAAGAAGAAGAAGAAGGATCGAAAGGATCTACTAACATTGAAGGGAAGCAAGAATAAGTTTTGATAATTTGTTTTTAAACTTTTTAAGTGTATTTCATTTTGTTTCATTTACATTTACTCTTGTATTTCAATCTTTTTGATCAATGAAATGAAACATCTTGTTGCTTGCTGTGGTGATCAAAATAACTCGTTTTGACATCATCAATTAGGGGGAGATTGTTGATGCACCCTGCTTATATTACTCCGCTTAAAGAATTACATTTATTTATTATAAGAATTGATGATGCAATATAGTCCTTGCTTATATAATGTAAAAGGACTTAGAAAAAATGTCCAACCTGTTAGGTGGATATATTCTGCTAAATAAGCAAGGATTTTGATCACAAATGAAGACTCTGCTCATCGATCAAGAAGGATGACGAAGATGTAAAGAAAATTCCAAGGACAGTCCTGCGTAGAATGGAAATAAGCAAGGACTGACATAGCAAGAACCCTAGCTTTAATCCAAGCAAGAGCCAAACAAGAGTGTCAGAAAAATACTATCTTATGTTTTGCTTAGTCAACTCCTAGAGAGATTTTTCAAAAAGCACTAGAAGACAAAATAACGGCTATCTTTTTAAACTAAGAAAGGAACAGCTGGAAAAGTACAAGCCATTGTCAAAACAGTACAACTCCCAATGGATTTATTTTGAAATTCTCAACGAATAGATTTTTGGAATAGTATAAATAGGAGTCATAAATTTTATTTATGAGTACTGAACAACCAAGAATTGCTCTGACAATCTGACACTCAAAGATCTCAACAAGACACAATTCAAAGCTTGAACAAGTGCTATCTAATTTGCTCAATAAGGAGCTTACTGCTTAGAGATAGCAAGCAAGAAACAAGCTATTAGTCTGTGTGACTACTTGGTCTAAGTGACCCATTGTAACTTTGGACTAAGTGTCTTGTTGCTTATTGTTCTGTGTGAATATTATTAGTAAGTGCCTTTTCTAGTAAAGAGAAGAAGAGTGGAGTAGGCTTAAACAGAACCACTATAAAAATTCTCTTGCTCACTTTTCTTTGCTGCATAATCGTTTACTTTGCTTATTCCCTTTATCTCTGCTTTGTTCAGTCTCTACTAAACTCATTTAGCAAAGACTTACTGACATTGTTGTTTCAAGTCATTGGTCTAAAAACCAAAGGGTTTTTTACTATAAATTTCGCTGTTAACTCTTTTCAAAATATAAGAAAACTTTTTATTAAGCAAGAAGTGTCTTAAAATTGTAAAGTTTATACGTAAGACTTAAATTTTGAAAAACACTATTTAACCCCCCTTCTAGTATTTTTTCCTTTGGGACCTAACAAAAATGACAATAAAAAACATGATCAAATTACAACTTAACATATGTTAATCAAGTCAAGTCGTGTCAAATAAATTTTGTTTAACAAACACAAAATTATGTAAGAATCAATTCATTAAAATTTATAAATATAGTCCAATCGAATAATGTAAATTAGTTGGACTTTATTTAATTTTTGAATTTGGATTAATTTGAATTTGACTATTTAATTTGATTCATTTAATATATAAATTAAATTGAATGGAATCGAATCGAATCGAATCAAACTGAACAAAAAAATAACACGAATTCATTTTGCAATTCTAATTATAGCAAATTGGAGATACAAGGGAATAGAGGTGGACACAAAACCGAAAAAACCAACCAAATAGAATAAAACCGAGCCGAAAAGAACGAAACTGAAGAAAATCGAACACTAATAGTTTGTAATTAAAGAAAATTGATATAAGCTTGCTCGATTTTAGTTTTAAGTTTTAAAAAAAATCAAAACCGACTGTTTCAAATTTAATAAATATAAAATTGTATATATACATGTATTATACTTTTATAGTTATATTGTGTTATATCATTGATAATTTAAGTTTATAAAATTATAATAATATTTTTTTGCTATCGTATTTATTCTTTTACTTAAATAATAAACTCATACTAGTTATAATAAAAATTGTGAAGTTTTAAGTATAGACGAAAATATAACTATAAAAAGTTTATACTAGTAATATTTAGAATTATAATCATTATAAACTTGTTAAAAGTGTAAGAAACCGAATATTAAAATCGAATTATTACTATATAAAACGAAAATCGAAAAAGTCAAATAAAAATGATCGATTTTAATTTTGTTAGTTTTAAAATCGAAATATTTGATTTAATTATTTTTTTAAAAGAAAAATAGATTAAAAACCTAGCGTTGAGCACCTGTAAAGGGGAAACGCACGCTAGAAAAATTGAAAACGAGGCGAGGAGATGATGGAAAGGGATAGAGGGGGGTAATTAAAATAAGGCGGGGCGCACTACGGGAGAAAAAGAAAGGCGCACAAAGACATTTTTGAATGAAAACAGAAGCACACCAGACTCCCATAAACAACCCCACCACCTCAACACTACAGACTGCTGACTACTCCCTCATCATCATCATCATCATCATCACCACTGTCCATCATTACCCACCCACAACAACAATAGCAGCAAAACACCAATAACACTAACAAATGCATTTCTTCTTTCTTCCTCTCTCTCCTTTGTCTTTTCTTTCTCCATAGTCCACGCCCCATTCACATATACATACATTCTACTCTCTCTCTCTCTCTTCTTTGTTAATCCCAATTCTTTTCTTCGAGGGTTCCGATTCATGAGAGGATATCGCTACTAGTTTGATCAATTTTTCGGGGGTAAAATGGGTAATTGCTCCTGTAGTTTGAGACCTTCGGTTTATAGAATTTCAGCCAACACAAAATCTGGTGGGTAGCTTTCTTCTCAAATCTTCAGTTTCACCTTATTTAATTTGTTCCTACTTCTGATGCAAAGTATTTCATATTTCATATTATTAATGTGTAAAATTTGGTTGTTGTCATGGGATTCTTGTTCTGATCTCAGAAACTTGGGTTAAGAATCTGTCCCTCTTTCCGACATGTAAGAACGAAAATTTGGGGAAAAAAACTATCTTTATCCAATGATTATGATTGTAGAACTCCTGATCAATGTTTCTATCTTGTGAGCAGTAATTCAATTTAAAAGCCATTGGATTTCTGCGTTAGGTGCAGAGGGCTTTCAGTTTTTTATATTTTTTTAAGATAAAAAGTAAATTACTCTGTTTTACTTCATCTCCAACTTTATACATCTTATTCCATTTTTCTTCCCTAGGAAGGAGTAAATAGATACTAATATTCTTCTGGAACGGTGTATGCACCACAGCGGATTTACCTCTTTATAATTTCCTCTTTAATTTGTTGTATGCTGGTTCCTTTTCTGTTTCTCTGGATTCTTTCAATATCTTCAAGTCATTATTTATATATGCGTGTGTTTGTGTGTGTATCTCGTTAGCCTAAAAGAGTTGGTGTTGTTTACTTTTCTGTTTGTTTTCCTCCTCATCAATTAAAGAAGAAATGACAGACAAAATCAGATTCTTTTACCCTTGATTACATGTTTCTTTGAACCTTTTCTCCAAAATTTATGCAGATGGATACTTTCTAATCATAGCGCTACGTGGATCGCTCTTAGGTCCTCTCTGGGAGTAACTTTTTTTCTTTTGACTTTCACTTTTTCTTTGAAAATTACTCCTCGCCAGTTTTGTTTGTCCGTTTGATACGGAGTATTTTCTTCTTTTTTTCTACTTCAAAAATGACTCTTTTAGAAGCAATTTGTTACTTTTTGACATTAGGTAGCGTAGCGTGACAACTAAAAATTAACTTAATTGTCACAAGTTTAGAAGTAGCTCCCAGACAGGCCTTTAACCTATTCTTGTCCTTCAACTTGTCAAATTAAGTGCTAGACTCATTGATATATTTTCAAATTTATTTCTCCGAAGCAGTCCCTTTCTTTTATTACTGATAATATCAAAAGACACAATGTTCTCCCTCAAACTGCATTATCTTGCCAATAATATTCAATTAGTCACTCATTAGATTTATGGATATATATGGAAGTAATGTATAACCTTATATGTTTGTGACATTTTCAAATGGAATTTCTTTTGTTGGAACTGAGGGAGCACAACTCTGCTGCAAATGTGTTGTTAGGGCTACAGAGAGTACATGAAATGTTCTTTATAGTATCGAATGATTGATTATTAAAGAAATATCATTTGAGTTATGTGAACAATTTCTTCTTCAGAGACTCCAAAAGATCAGAGCCCATCTGTACAGAAAGCACGGAATGATGAAAGTAAGCTACCAACAAATCCTGAAGAAGTGGAACACCTACGGCGCAGTTCAGCAACAAATCCGTTAATTGTATTTACGTATGATGAGCTGAAGAAAATCACCGGAAACTTTAGACAAGATCACATGTTGGGTGGCGGAGGATTCGGAAGTGTTTACAAAGGGTTTATTTCTGATGAAATGAAGGAACTTGAGCCCATTCCAGTGGCTGTTAAGGTCCATGACGGCGACAATAGCCATCAAGGGCATAGAGAATGGCTGGTAACTGCTTATGTCCTGACACAGATCCCTCGCATTATGCTCTTGTTATTCTGATTTTATGATTTTTTATATATTCTTGATTGCCTGCCTTGTGTTAATTATTTTACTTTTTGTCCTTAGTTTGGTCTACTTAGTGATTTCAACTGATAGCATTCTTGATTATTAGGCTGAAGTCATATTTTTGGGGCAACTTTCACATCCGAATTTGGTGAAATTGATTGGGTACTGCTGCGAAGATGACTACCGTGTTCTAATATATGAGTACATGGCTCGGGGTAGTGTGGAAAACAATTTATTTTCAAGTGAGTGGATCATAACATTCTCCTTCACAATGTGAAACTCAGGTTTCCCCATGACATGTTTAATATGCATGTTAGTCCTAATTCCTAACTGGTGCACATGGCCTCTTTGTGCCCCCTCGATACAGATCTATATCGACTGCGCAAACTTTTGCCTCTGCTTGTTAAAAAACTAATCCTCCAAAATATTTGACCCTTTGAATAATATACAATTCATGAATTATCTTTTGATTCAATTTATATTTGTTTTGTTACCCAGATACGTTGATCAATTTTCTTCACTTCAAAGTTCTGTTTCATCTTAACATAATATATATGAGTTTAAGGTAATTTAGTTATAACTCATTTTCATAATTCTACCCACTAGTTTTATATCTATGAATTTATAACTTATTTAGAATATCCAACAGTATGAATTGAAGTGTATAAAAAAATATAAGGGTAAATAAATTTGCTCAGGTGCATAATATGGTTTTTATAATCATGTAAATTATACATTTTCAGTGGTTAAGATTTATTGATTTTTACATGATTATAAAAACTATGTAAAATGAGCTTGAAAAATTCAAAAAATTTCACATATTGCATCATCTTTTAATGTCCTTTTGATTCGTATAGTTAAATTTTTCTCATATATTTTGGAAATTGAAGTATAGCATGAGTAAGTAGGATTATAGAAATGAGCTATAGCTCAATTATCTTTTCCCTATATATATACACACACACACGTATGTGTAT